>CM060912.1:660788698-661388698 GCA_030737875.1 Allium sativum | reverse complement strand
TCAATATTGATTTGAAATTGAATATGAAGTTGAAATCATTTTGAAAACGAATTTAAAACGATTTATAAAATATGTTTTAAGATGGAAATCGATGAAATATATATAATATGTTATATATATATATATATAATGGCCTGAATAGAACGCACCGCGTCGCGGTAGTTCGTGAATTTCGAATATTGACTTCGAATGGACATTACGGGAGATCCGACCGTCGGATTCTACTAAAACCGGAACCATTAGGTTCGTATCGAAAAGATCTTTCTAACGAATATGAGATATTTGAAATCTAACGGTTGGATTTGGAATTATGTCCAAATCAAATTTGGAAAAGGTCGCTGTAAGTGCAGTTCAATGGCCGTTTATGGAAATCGACCGTACGGGCCTTGATAAAATTATTAAAAATATCAATAATTTGTGTAAAATCATAAGAAATGATTTGGAAAGAATTGGGATTAAAAATTCAATATTTGAAAAGATAAAAATATATTTTTATCGAAATGAACTAGTTATGAACTAGAATTAGAAAATATGATATTTTAAATAAATAAATTGGATTTGAAATGGTTTTAAAAATAACCAGAATTTCCAATATATGAATTGGAGTGGATTTGAATCGAAATTATCTTCAGAATATTTTGATATTGGATTCCATGATTATACGGATATTGCGGGGTAATTTGGAAGATATACATCGTTATCCCAATACGATATTTGTTGATTTCAGAATTTGATATTGAATATAAGCCGATATATATTTCTATTCAGAGCCTTGTATTTAATATCAAATGGGATTTGGGTTTGTCGTGAATGGTGTCTTCACTAACACTGTTCTTAAACCCAGCTGAGAAAGGATTAAATCATTTTATTTAGATTTAATGAAGTATACCAATTAATTAATATTTAATCTGAATTGAAGTGGAATTGATTTTTGGGTTTATCGTGAACGGTGTTTTAAATAAAACTTGTTCTTTAACCCGATTAAAAATGGAAAGTGAATTGGGTTTATTGTGAACTATGTTTTTAACGACATTCGTTCTTTAACTCGATTTACAATGAAATGTGATTTGGAATTTATAAATCTTTTTTATTAAGTTTTAACGGGAATTTTCCAAAGTAGAATTTTCCAATTTAATATATTAAATTGGAATTGAATGGAATTCGATTTATAATAATCGAAGTGAACTTCTGTGGAGGAAGACTGTTAATACATATGGAATTTAAAAGGCATTGCCATTATTCCATTTATATTATTGGTCAGATATGGAAATTGATATCGATTATATATTGATTTGTTTTTTTGTGAAGATTCCATAATTAATGGAATGTGATTTGGGTTTATCATGAACTGTGTTTTAAATGACATTAGTTCTTTAACCCAGTTAAAGGCAGGATTACATGTCTGTCACTGTATTTCGAACTGTACGGTTGATCTCTGCTAAATATATATCTGTTTGTGGCGGAGAATTTGTTCTGTTGCTTAACTTCCTTCTTTGAGACGTACGTGCTCAGAGGTTATATATCGGCAGAAATCAATAGTACGGTGTAGATTGTCAATGCAACATGTTTGTGTTTCCAAGGTTAAATAATCATTAATATTGATTTTTGGGAAGATTAAAACAAAATGGAGTTTTAATGAATCTTTTATTAGATTGAAGTGGGAATTGATAATTTAAATTATCAAATTTGGAAAATGATCGAGAATAGGGTATCACCAGTTTTGCTCCTAGCGCTAGTTAAATCTTTAATTAGATTTGAACGTGAAATGGTAATTAAATTTACCAACAACGATGTGGTGTTAGTTATGGAGTAATACCAGTTTTTCTCCATGGGATGAATGGGTCGGGATTGGGAAATAAAACTAATGATTACTTCGGTGTGGTTCGCCAATCCCGACTAATTTAGAAAACCTTAATATGGTTTGAAGTGATATCCAAAGGAAGATTAAAGAATAAATTTAAAAGAATTATCTTTGATAAAATTAATGGGAACAAATCCCTAAGGATGTGAATATTTAAATAAAAGAATATTCAGAATTGGAATGAGGCGTATGTTGTGTTTTATAACACTTGTTTGTTATATACACGAGTTATTCAGAAAGGCCGGGTTTATACCCATTCTGAATAACTGATTCGACGATGAAGACGGTGGTTGAAGACTGGAGGTCTTCACATCGTTTGGATGATTACTAATGTATTGATTGAGCTGTACACCCAAGACAAAGTAATAAGTGGTGATCGTCCAGACGTACTTGGAGATCGACGGATATGCGAGGGCCTCTCTCCTGTATTGGACATACGGGACGAGGAATAAGGTGCCTCTAGTTTCGTTCAGACCCAGAATGAACTTGTGAATGGATTGTGTGTCTGACATTGGATTTTATTCTGTGTTGATTGATTTCTATTAAATATATATCTGTTTGGCGGCTGAGAATTTATTCTCTTGCTTAACGTCCTTCTCTGAAACGTATGAGCTCAGAGATTATATATCGATAGATATCAGTCGCATGGCATGAATTGCCTGTGTGGCATGCAGAGATGCAAATGATCAAGGCTTCTATTGAAAAGCAGAGTCTTGTGGTTGATGATCAAAGCACGACTTTAATACAGCGTAGCTTTGTGTATGGCATTAATTCGCGAGCCTCACACCTCGGTATGAGTCAAAAACGGGATCAGACCGTTAGGAGAACATGACGTTTCTTTCTAGCTTTGGGTGGTATTAGCGTTTTACTAGCCCTGACATTGTTGTTATTTTACTTATGTGGTAGTTGGATTGCGAGGCGCCTCGGATATATCGGTCTCTTCAAAGCTGATGGATATAGGTCTGATAGGACCGGGAAACGTGCGTTCAGGAATTGCCAATCCACTAACGTAAGTGTGGACCGGCCTAACCGATCCAGGGTTCTCTACGGGGAATCTTGAGGCATTTGCTAGAGTGTCTCGAAGCGGAGAGGAGCCATCCCTGGCCTCGACTCATGACGAAAATTGTAACACCCCACACCCGCTACGATCACTCACTAAGGGAATGCCATAACATCGGTGGAGTATTTTACGTGAATATAGAACATAAAAATTACAACAAGACAGATATAAGTAATACTTGAGAATTTAAAACATCATTTCATTCCAGCGGAAAGTAATACATGTTTAGTTACACCAAAACCATAAATAAGAGTCAAGTACATAATATCCATCCTGATAAAAACAAAAGTACATAATCCCACTACATAACCTAATAGCCATAATAAAAAAGATAAACTGAGCTTTACATCCACGGTCCAAGCTCCAAAAGATAGATAAAGTAGTCTGATCAAAGCCCACTAGTGCTAGGCCCACTCTGAAAACCTGAGGGTTGGGAAAAAGATAAAGAAACAACGGGGTCAGACATAAGTCTGAGTGAGTCCTATAACCCTAACAATACAATCATTAAAGTAATTAGGGTATGATATAAACAAGGTACGGTACCTCTGGGGATAATGACTACACTAAGTAGCCAACTAAACACAGGATGTACTAAGATAACCGAAGAGACGCATTTATCCACCCAAGGATAATTACTAGATTGCACCACCCAGATCTACCCACCCAAGGGTAATTTCTACACTGCACCACACCAGTTCTACCCACCCAAGGGTAATTCCTACTTAAAGGTTGATCCCACTAAGTGTACTTAGTAATTTTACCCAGTAGTTTCTTCTACCCCTAGCTGACTACATAGGTGCCGTCTGCCCCTATCTCCACTAGGTGTACTCAGTAATTTTTTTAATAGTAGTTTCGTGTACCCCTAGCTGACTACATAGGTGCCGTCTGCCCCTATCTCCACTAGGTGTACCCACTACTCCCCAAGCGATCGGCTCCCTACCGGTGATACCCGTGCTGGCCCCACAATGGGGTGTATCACTCCCCAAAGTGGCAACCCGATACAACAAATGGTGCACGGCTTATATCTACACGATGCAACAACGTCTTACCTACCAGCCCGGGTCCACACACGCATATGAAACCCGTTGGACTCGCGTTGCCACCGCTACCCCGTTTTGGCCTCTTACAGTCAAGCCCAATATGCGTGTCCCGTCCTCGACTTGGGTCGAGCCCACAAAGATACGTTTAGGATATTGGTTGACATGGGCCCCCACAAGCTACTACTTAAGCTTGTCATTTTATCTAGTGCATCCCACTTAACCCTTTAACCATGTCCACCTACATGTTATAGATTTTGGTTAAGTATTTTAATCATATTTTAATTGCCACTCAAGGCCCCCACAAGCTACTACTTAAGCTTGTTATTTAATTAATTGCCACTTAAGGCACCCACTAGATTTCCACATGCCACCCAAGGCACTTACTTGATTCCCACATGCCACCCAAGGCACTTACTTAACCCTTTAATCATGTTTAATTACATGTTCCACTTTGGTTAAGTATTCTAATCGTATTTTCTATTGCCACCCAAGGCAACCCACTAGTTTCCTTATGCCACCCAAGGCACCCCCACTAGTTACTACATGCCACCCAAGGCACCCACTTAACCCCTCATGCCTCACTACATGCTAATTTGGTTAAGTGTTTCTTAATTAATTAAGATCGTAACCTTTATAAAGACCTCTCACATTAGACTGTCTTTTATGGCAGCTGGATATGCCGGTTGGTTCCGGGCAGTCTTACACCATAACAGAGTCTAACCTCGTGTCTTTACACTTGTCACGTATTTAGTTTATGACTAAGACCTCTCACATTGGGCCAATCATTTGTAGCCGCTGGATTTGCCGGTCGGTTCCGGGCAGTCTTATGCTACAAAAGGGTCCAACCTCGTGTCTTAGTAGATTAATTACACCTAATTAATCACCCCCATAATTTGTATTAATTATCCCTAATTAATTACAAATATTTAAGAATATGGGTAGACCTAACTCAATAGGTAAATTCCCAATTCTATAATATGGGTAGACCTAACTTAATAGGTAAATTCCCAATTATGTCCATCCATTTTATGGTATGTTTAATCATACCCACTTCACACAATTTTATGTGTTCATTAATTTTTACCCTATCGTCCCCACGTAAATACGTTAACATGACATACTTCAAAAGAGAAGATTCATCCTACACACAATGGGTTCAACTTAGCATATCATTAGCATTATCATGGGTTTAAAAGGTGTCAACTTGTATATATGACCATAAACCCATCTTGCATAAATAACCAACCCAAACTTGCATGAATCACATATGTCATAAAGATGGTAACTTGCTTAAATGTTCATGTCATAGACCTATCATAAAGGTGTCAACTTGCATACATGTCATAGGTCTAAAAGGGATGAACTTGCACATGTACTTATGTCATACATAGAGGCAAACATGCATATATTATGCATATCATAAAAAGAGACAAACTTGCATATGAACTTGCATCATAACTTGCATATGAACTTGCATCATAACTTGCATATGAACTTGCATCATAACTTGCATATGAACTTGCATAACATGCCATACTTAGAGGCAAACTTGCATATATTATGCATATCATAAAAAGAGACAAACTTGCATATGAACTTGCATCATAACTTTCATATGAACTTGCATCATAACTTGTATAAAACCAAACACTTAGCATGCATAAAACCAAATACTTAGCATGCATAAAACCAAATACATAGCATGCATAAAACCAAATACTTAGCATGCATAAAACCAAATACATAATTTGCATAACATGTTACATATAAACTTGCATATAATATCACATATAGCTTGCATAACATGTTACATATGAATCAATGTTCAACATAGTGTTTTGCATCATAAAACATAGCATTAAACTTGCATATAGCATAAAACTTGCAAAACACACAACATACACTATACTAAACTTGCATAAACACATTGATTCCACAAACATAGCCATATCTTATCATATCCTATCATAATCAATTTAACAATTGATTATTAAGGGTATAGAAACTCACCAACACCAAGATTAGCAAACTTATGAAGTAGAACTAGTTGCTATATTTGAAGAAGATGATGATTAGAGGTTGATTAGCTTGCAACTTTCTTCATAAACTAGTGGAGGCTCCTCCTAAGTTTGATTTTGGCGGCATGATGGCATCAATTCTATTTTTAGTATGGATTAGGCTTGCATTAGGGTGTATTTATAGGATTAGGGTGTGTTTTAGACCATAGGATTAGCCCTAGGTTAGATTAGGTCCGTCAGATTTAGGAAGTTTCCAGAACACAGCCCAAACCAGCCAGAAAAACCAGACCTGGTGCACCCAGGCCAATTGGCCCGACACCCTGTATCGACAGGCAAGTCGACTTGGCCTGGCTCAAGTCGACAGGCCTGTCGACAGCCCTGTCGACATGGCTAGGGCGGGAAATTTCCCGCCTGGCCCCCGCTGGTTCCAATTTCGAAATTTGAATTTGAATTTTAAATCTGTTTTGAACTTTGAATTTTTCGTAAACTTCATTGGGCCATAACCGGGCCATACGGACTCCAATTCTCGAAAACTCGGACTCTATTTCGCGTATTTTTCCGAGACGAACGAAATGACGCAGCCCGTTTCCCCCAATTCTCACACCTGAGATTATTTATTCTGTAATTAGTGAATTTTAGCATTAACCGAAATTCGGGGTGTTACAAAAATCCAATTTCCAATACGTGACATTCGGTTTTATTTGTAGAACCTAGTATTGGCGACATGATAGATGGTACCCATGCCTCCTATGATTGATACATTTATATTTGAAGTTGTTTTTATACACTTTACACTATAATAGTTTCAAAATGATTTGTTTTAAACATACCAAGCATGTTTGGCTATTATAAGGTAAAACTCTATCCTCCGTGTAACATCCCATATTTACTGTAGATTTAATTTTCAATTTAAAATAAATAGAATGGAGTAATCTAAGGGAAAATCAAATATTGTTGATTATAATAATAAGGATTGTTTGAATTGAGTGTAAATAGATTTCCAGATTTAGCTTTATTTGGAAATATTATGATTTGAGATTTAATATTTAATATTATTAAATTAATTTGAGTGGGTTAATTTAAAAGCGGAATTCAAATTTAAAATTGGGAATGGTGGAATTTTGAGTCATAAAATTATAACTGAAAATTAAATCTAAATTTTAAATAATCAAATTAAGATTTTAAAATGTGTGAAATTTATTTAAGTTATAATCTTATTAATTTGAATTTAATGAATATTTAATTTGAATTAAAACAGTTAATCGAATATTTTAATTATTTATTTAACTGTGAATTTAACTATTTTGGTGACTGTCTCGGAATTCGATGAAACTGGCGCCATCGGAACCGGAACGATGAATTTTGGTAGGATTCCAATTAAACGTACTTGTCGTTGGACCGTATGGGAGAAATTGAGAAAGAGACCAGTGTAACATGATAACTGTTTATTTTTTTAATATTGGGCCTTCTATATTTATATAAATAAACCCATTTACCACTCCATCAGCCATTTCATTATACGTACACCTTCCTCCATCAAACTTTATCTCTAATGGCTGAAGTTAGAGTTTCAAACCCTAAAAGTAAAAATTCAAGCTTTTAAATTAAAATCTCTTCGAACCCTAGAGTATTATATATCAAATTGAAGCTCTTGGTGATACAAACCTACGGGTGTTCACAGATTCGACATGCAGTGAAAGGATTGGCCGGAAATCGCGGTCAAAGCCTCTGTTTTTGAAAACCCAAGGCGTGATTTAGGGCTTTTTGATTTTAGCAACAATTGAGGAATCAATGATGTGGGTTTTTTCTATATTCTTGCTAGCAACCGATTGGTAGTGGGCGGAATTTCTCTCATCAACTAGAGCGCCGAAATTTGGTGTTTAGGCGCTGGATTAGGGTTTCGTTTGTTGAGCTGGCGCAGGCAACTGACGAGGCCGGAGTTGACTTAACCTGAGTGGAAACGTGCGGCTCGAAGCTAGTTTCAGTTTGGTGGTGGTCACGCGATCTCAGGTGGTCGGAATCTCGGGCTAGAGGCGGTCAAAGGTAATGGTTTTGGGTTCCTTTCACGATGTTACTGTAGCGATAAGAAGATGAGAGGGAAGGAAGAACGCAAGGGGGGGCCTGCTGACGTGTAAGATTTTGATAGGTGAGGATATGTTTTAACTATTTTTATTTATTTAAATTTCAAAATGGTAAAACACTAATAACTTTCTCATACGTACTCAGATTTGGACACGAGTTGTTGCATTGAGATCGTGGCGGAATTGCGGACGTTTTGCCACTAACCATGCTGCGTTTGGAGACTGTAAAAATTTTGGCCTTTAAATTGGACGTTCGATCAACCAAAGTGCAAAGGTGAGTGATTCTTTGCTCACGAATAACTAAATTTTTCCCATATTTATCAAATTAAATGGTGAAGTAAATTTGGTTGCATAGTTGTGTTTGATTGGTGAATGGTTGCTTAAATTTGACATGCAATGTGTAACATGAAATGAAAATCAATAATTAGTTATTTAAATTTAATTTAAATTTCTAGTTAGGAAATCGCGACACTTGAAATCAGTGGAATGATTTAACATTGACCATGGAATAAAATGTTGTGTGATGGATGCCTTGGTTGATTTGAATTACTGATTGAATACTGCTTGAAATGTCCCCCTTTCAGTATATGGATATTGTGTGCTCGTGTTGATGATTAATCCCATTTTTCACCCTTGATGTTACGGGCATCTAATAAACCCGGGGTTTATCGATTAAAGTAAATTAAGAACACATAGTGAAATGATAAATCTCCATAACCCCTGATTTGGATTGAAATGATAGATCCATCCCTGTATATCGAGAAATTAATTTAAAATCACTTGACCATAGGATAGAAAATTATATATGGACATCGGTTGGTTAATTGATTTTAAAATATTTGAAATTCTATTTGATGGAAATTTCATATAAAGGAAATGTGTCGATTTTCAATAGATTTTATTTTACTTTAAGATACGAATCCTCGATGTTATTAGAAATGGTTAAGAAAATTTCCCAAACTAATTTCGAAGTTTTATTTGGGTTTAAATATGATTTAGGATTTATTCCAAAAATTTGGTGGACTTGAATTTAATAAATTCTTATTGAATTTTTGATTTTTTGAATAAAAGGTAATCGAGGCTATGCGGAGTTGTTTTGAACTAAATGCGAATATGGTTTTGAATCCTCGAAATGGAAAAATGGGTTGAATGGTTTTGGAATAAGATATTGAAACTATGTGACTCTATTTGAGACTGGAATATAGATCCGGGTATTTGAAGTTCAGAAGAAAGAAACGATTTTGATTAAAGGATTTTATTGTATGTATATATTTTTACACTGTTCGATTTCAAATAACTATTCCTTTCAAAAATCTCATTTATTAAAACTTTAGCTATAACTATTTTGTTATAACTAAAATTTCCTTATATTTTATCTCTTAAACTATTTGTAACTTTGATATATATATATATATATATATATATATATAGAATATTCTAAACTAACTTATTTTATTTTTTATATTATATTCTAATTATATTTATATAAAGATTTTTCCTTTATAAGCATCTGTTTTCATAGTTATATTTTATGAATTTTTAAATTTCTTCCGAATGGAAAGTGTTGGATCTAAAATTGTTGTTCAAATGGAGCTGAGATAAATTTTATTCTTTTTGAATATGAATCGATTTCTAACCAATTGTGATATGGAGATGTAGATTGTATGCTACTCGAATATGAATTTATCTCCTAAGGGATTGTATTAAGTTTTGAAAGTATATATTCTATTTGAATATGAATGGAATTCGAACATAAATCGATTTGGAATAATTTGAAATCTTTGAGATTGAAAATATTCTATTTGAATATAAGTCGATTTTGAAAGATTATATGATTATAATATATTAATATGGAAATATATTCTAGTTTGGAATATAATCGGTTTGGGAATGATTGGGACATTTTGATATGAAATTATATTATATTTTGAATATAAATTGGGTTCGAAACAAAATATGATATTTTGATATGAAAGCGAACCTTTGTGAAATGTAAAAGAACCGACCGATGTGGAAAATGTAAACGTTGGTTGTTAAGGAGACCAGAGTCAACATAATGCATACTCTCTATCAGTGTCGATACCACTTTGACAACTGTGAACGTTAGGACATATCCAGAATGAAATATGATGACTTGGAGGCAATTCTGGATTGACGAAGATGAACGAAGACGAAATAGCCCTGACCTTCGGGTCAGAATTGAAATGACTAAAACAAGAGCTATACCGTGACTAATTGAGGTAGCACCTTTGATCGAACACACTTCTTCGATATTATTTCTATGACTATGACGATGATGATGATTTGGGCCCACTTATAATTTTGGGAGTGTGATCCGAGGTGGGCGGTAGTGGCTGCTATGTGTTACCACCGGTCCGGGAGTGCAATTGGTAGAATCCATCCTTGGGCATTGCCTCGAGTGCCTTGTCATATTTATCCATATCGAGCCCCCTACGATTTTGATTTAGCATTGCCTTCTATTGAGTGCCCTCTGATAACACCAGTACGGTGAATTTACGATACTGTATAGACTGTTGATGCTTGTAAACGACATAAAGGTAATATGGTAATCCCGCTTATGCTATTTTTATGATATTTACTTTACTGGATAGACACTATCATAATAGCGTATTATACTATGTATTTATTAGTTTAACGGATCCTCGAGAGATGGAAAAATCCCGTAATATCTCTTGAGTTACTACACCCATGACACTGATGTTATTTCGTATTTTAATTTGACTAATATGAGAATGATTTAGTGCTGATCCGAGTGTTTGTTGTGTTTTCTTTTTATGCAATATGCTCGGGTCAGCAGACATTGCAGTTACCGAATATGACTGTGCCTTGGAGATCGAAGACGAAGATTGGTATATATCTATCAATATATATGTATTTTCGCTGCATTTTATTTCCGTTGCCATGTGATGAAACCTGTATATGTATAACTCTGATAGCCAATGTATATATATTTCAACTGTTTTTAAATTGCTATTTGAGTATTATATGTTGTCCTTCCGCTGTGAGATCCTGTTATTATTTTTCTCTCCTTTCTTCTTTTATTTCTTTTCCTAATAACTGCCTGTATTTATGGTTTGTTCGGGTCGACATGTGTGGTTTATTGTCGATTTGAACGACCAAAAAATGTGGGTCGTTACAGTTGGTATCAGAGCGATGGTTAGCGATAAGCTTGGCTCTGTTTGGGAATTAACTCATTAGAGATAGGGTTAGAACGCCCTAGAATGGGTTTGAGTGATATGAGAGAGCGTATTTGTATTTTTTATATAAATTGGTTTTAGTTCGTGTTGACATGTGCTGTTGAACATTTATGGATTCTGGTCGATATATGGGACGCCATAGAATCAATAGGAATTTCCAAATAATTGATCAGAATGATCGACATAATATGGTTTTGGATTATATTTTAAAATATATCACACATATATATATTATTGGTTCAAGTATATATATGTATTCGCTTTAGTAAGTGGTAATATCAAGTTATTAACCTATTATGGTTGATTAGATAATAAATCTAATAAGGAAAATTTAATGTATTTAGAATATATTAGAAATGAAATACCTGTAGGTATAATTGGGCGTGAAAGGTTTGTGATTGAAATAGAAATGAACTGGAAACTTGATCCTGGGGTATCTTTGGAAACAGTTTTGCCAAAGTTTTAAATAATATCATATTATGGGTATTATCGAAAAGAAATGGTTCTAAAGATTTTTCATAGTGGGTATAATCCCTTCTTGGACCTTAGAAACGATGTCGGTAATGAGTGCAAGCATTATCGATGTTTATTCTGAAGAGTTTAATTAGGGGAGATCACTTAATGGTTATTATAACTTGTTAACAAAGGATTTTGGATTTTATTCCATATGATATAAATTTTTATATAAAGTTATTAAAATATGTTATTTAAAGTTGAAATACAAATTAAACATACTTTGAAAAGAAAATTTCTATGTTTTGGTAATTAAAGATTTGGATTTAAAATTTTATATGGCATGTTTTCTATAAAATAGTATAAGTACATAGATTATTTTAAAAACTTATTTATGACCCTAGAATCAAGTGTTAGGTTCATATTAACTAATAATATTGATTGGAGAGCTTAGATAACTCGATTCAATCGAATCTTAGATTTTGAAACCCGAGGATGTGCTTAGGTATTAAGAGAAAGGGAACAGTCATTTAAGACTCTTAAGTAGGGCGATAATATGGTCATTTTAACCAATAATGTTAAGTCCTATGTTAAGGTAAATCAATTCATTTGAATATATATATATATATATATATATATTTATTTATTTTAAATATCATGAAATGGACTTAAGCTTTGAGAGGAAAGATATGGACATTGGAACGCTTAAGTATGAGAGATAATAAGGTTAAACCAATTCCAAAGTTAGTCGATATAAGTGTTAAGGAAATTGAAATTAACCGCGGAGTATAATTCAACTAAGTCGACTAAAATGAATTTGGGAAAAAATTTGGTTGTGTGAATAAAAGTAGCAATAACTTATGACTAGGGAAATAAGTAAGTATATCAAGCTAGTTCGAGAAAGAGAGGAATAAAAATTTATATGTTATTGATAAGTGTGAATTGTAGATGAATTAAAATGGAAGATATTAAATGGTGAGTTAGTATGTGGGAAATGAAAATATTGAAAATCTAAAATGGAAAAAATTGGTTAAAACAATATGTTGAATGTAATGTGGGTTTGAATAATGGATGGATGGATGTAAATTATTTGCCGAATTGGAATATAAGTTAAGTTGGGTAAAGATTTGAGTTCGAAGAAATTCAACCTAGGGATTTGAATAAAAATGGTTTGAGAACTAAGTATAGAAATTTGAGTTGTGAACAACCCTTAACTCAAACCATGATTTGTGAGTCGAGTAAATAAATTGAGTTAATGGAATCATGAATGGTAAAATGAATGGGAATGTGGTACGAGGAAGGGAAACAAATCGGGAATTTGAAATATGAAATAAGATATATGAAGTATAAAACCGAGGGCTAATTTATTTAATTTGAATATAGAACGAATTTGGTTCTAAGTGGATTCAATTAAGTCAAATGAACCAGAATAAATGAAATAAACTCGATAAAATTTAGAATTGGTTGATTTAAAACCAAACATAAATGAATTGAACGAAGATGGATGAACTTAAATCATTAGAATGAATAAACTCGGAATTAATTCAAATGAATGGATAATTGAATACGGATAAAGGAAATGACATTCATTGTATTATGGATGAAGTGAATAAGAATAAGTAATTAAACTTGGCAACTTGATCCATGTTCGTGAATTTATAACTAAATAGATTTTAGTTAATTGGAAACGTTAAATGAATTCAAGTTTTATTCAAATTTAATGCTTGAAATGAAACGAGAAATGAATAGAAAATATATCGGTATGGAGTAAGCAATAGAATGTGAATCCATTTCCTGAACAATGAAGTGATAATAGATTTGAAGTGTTAAAGATTTACCAATTTTATTTTTTTCTGAATCAAAAGATTTAACTTCAGATTTAACAAATCAATGTTATGCGAAAATCTGAACTATTCGATAAGTTGAAGGAAAAGTGACCATAACTTTTGATGGGCTGATCGGAATTCGATGATCCGGACTTTTCGAAAACGTTAGAAACTGAACTAAAACTTTTGTTAACAGCGCCTTTCCTAATTTTCGAGTCTATTAGGTTGAAAACCAAGAACTAGTCGTATTTGTATGTGCAGAAAACAAAAATCTGAACTGAATACCAATGTTGTTTTGGTCATAACTTCCTAACGGAGCGTGGGATTTCGATGTGCGAGTACAATTCGGAAAGCCCAAGTTCTAAACTAAAAATTTCCCTTAATGTGCTGGGTAAAATTTTTATGTTTAAAGTATTAAAAACTGGGTTGAACAACTCAGGTCTGTAATTTTGTGTGTATGGGCTAAAGCGTTCATTTCCACTAAAACTGCCATAACTTTTTAACGAATTATCCGAATTCGACGAATCCGGACAATTCGAAAAGTGTGAAACAAATGCTAAAACTTTTACCTAGAGTGTTTTAGTCAAATTCCATCATTTATAGGGTGATAATCATTTATTTGATTGTTGGTCTAATGTTAACATGTTGGCTTTGGGGTTGAAATGTTCAATATATGCTGTGTAAGTGGTATACATTGCTGTATATTGTATACATGTTTAATTCTTATGCATACGTGAGTATGTAGCAGGTGTAAGGAAGTCGCGCTACGCCTTGGAGCTCGCCTGCGCTAAATACTAAATTGCTAAGGTAAATAAAAATGCAAATAAACGCCAACGAAGGTACGTATTTGAGTTATATAGTTTTGTAGCTACATATATATGGTGTTTTCCCCATTTTGGGATGCCTCATCGTGTGATGAGATGAATATTTGGATTTATATATGTGTTGTGATTTCTCCGGACCTCTCCGTACAAAGGAGATGCTGCCAAAATTTTCCGTGGTTTCGGGAGTTAGAAAATTTATGAGATTTTTTTCAACTATAACTTATCTTATAAATGCTATTTGGTAAGTATGAATTTGGAAGTATGATTTATTTAATACCTTATCTCGTTCTCTTTTCGAGGACGAAAAGATTTTTAAGTGGGGGAGAATGCAACATCCCAGATTTACTGTATATTTAATTTTCAATTTAAAATAAATAGAATAGAGTAATCTAAGGGAAAATCAAATATTGTTGATTATAATAATAAAGATTGTTTGAATTGAGTGTAAATAGATTTCCAGATTTAGCTTTATTTGGAAATATTGTGATTTGAGATTTAATATTTAATATTATTAAATTAATTTGAGTGGGTTAATTTAAAAGCGGAATTCAAATTTAAAATTGGGAATGGTGGAATTTTGAGTCATAAAATTATAACTGAAATTCAAATCTAAAATTCAAATAATCAAATTAAGATTTTAAAATGTGTGAAATTTATTTATAGAATTTATTTAAGTTATAATCTGATTAAATTTGAATTTAATGAATATTTAATTTGAATTAAAACAGTTAATCGAATATTTTATTTATTTATTTAACTATGAATTTAACTGTTTTGGCGACTGTCTCGGAATTCGATGAAACTGGCGCCATCGGAATCAGAATGATGAATTATGGTAGGATTCCAATTTGTGTTACAAACATACTTGTCGTTGGACCGTATGGGAGAAATTGAGAAAGAGATAAGTGTAACATGATAACTGTTTGTTGTTTTAATATTTGGCCTTCTATATTTATATAAATAAACCCATTTACCACTCCATCAACCATTTCATTATACGTACACCTTCCTCCATCAAACTTTATCTCTAATGGCTGAAATTAGAGTTTCAAACCCTAGAAGTAAAAATTCAAGCTTTGAAATTCAAATCTCTTCGAACCCTAGAGTATTATATATCAAATTGTAGCTCTTGGTGATAGAAACCTACGGGTGTTCTCAGATTCGACATGCAATGAAAGGATTGGCCGGAAATCGCGGTCAAAGCCTCTGTTTTAGAAAACCCAAGGCGTGACTTCGGGCTTTTTGATTTTAGCAACAATTGAGGAATCAATGATGTGGGTTTTGTCGAGATTCTTGCTAGCAACCGATTGGTAGTGGGCGGAATTTCTCTCATCAACTAGAGCACCGAAATTTGGTGTTTAGGCGTCGGATTCGGGTTTCGTTTGTTGAGCTGGCGCAGGCAACTGATGAGGCCGGAGTTGACTGGACCTGAGGGGAAAGGTGCGGCTCGAAGCGAGTTTCAGTTTGGTGGTGGTAGAGCGATCTCAGGTGGTCGGAATCTCGGGCTAGAGGCAGTTAAAGGTCACGGTTTTGGGTTCCTTTCACGACGTTATTGTAGCGGTAAGAAGATGAGCGGGAAGGAAGAACGCAAAGGGGGGCCTGCTGAAGTGTAGGATTTTGATAGGTGAGGATATATTTTAACTATTTTTATTTATTTAAATTTCAAAATGGTAAAACACTTAAAACTTTCTCATATGTACTCGGATTTGGACGCGGGTTGTTGCGTTGAGATCGTGGCGGAATTGCGGACGTTTTGGCACTAACCGTGCTGCGTTTGGAGACTGTGAAAATTTTGGCCTTTAAATTGGACGTTCGATCAACCAAAGTGCAATGGTGAGTGATTCTTCGCTCACGAATAACTAAATTTCCACCATATTTATCAAATTAAATGGTGAAGTATGTTTGGTCGCATGGTTGTGTTTGATTGGTGAATGGTTGCTTAAATTTGACATGCAATGAAAATCAATAATTAGTTATTTAAATTTAATTTAAATTTCTAGTTAGGAAATCGCGACACTTTAAATCAGTGGAAGGATTTAACACTGACCATGGAATAAAATGTTGTGTGATGGATGCCTTGGTTGATTTGAATTACTGATTGAATACTGCTTGAAATGTCCCTTTTTCAGTATATGAATATTGTGTGCTCGTGTTGACGATTAATCCCATTTTTCACCCTTGATGTTACGGGCGTCTAATAAACCCGGGGTTTATCGATTAAAATAAATTAAGATTACAGAGTGAAATGATAGATCCATCCCTGAATATCGAGAAATTAAATTTAAAATCACTTGGCCATAGGATAGAAAATTATATATGGACATCGGTTGGTTAAATGATTTTAAAATATTTGAAATTCTATTTGATGGAAATTTCATATAAAGGAAATGTGTCGATTTTCTATAGATTTTATTTTCCTTTAAGACACGAATCCTCGATGTTATTTGAAATGGTTAAGAAAATTTCCCAAACTAAATTGGATGTTTTATTTGGGTTTAAATATGATTTGGGATTTATTCCAAAAATCTGGTGGACTTGAATTTAATAAATTCTTATTGAATTTTTAATTTTTTTGAATAAAAGGTAATCGAGGCTATGCAGAGTTGTTTTGAACTAAATGCGAATATGGTTTTGAATCCTCGAAATGGAAAAATGTGTTGAATGGTTTTGGAATAAGATATTGAAAATACGTGACTCCATTTGAGACTGGAATATAGATCCGGGTGTTTGATGTTCGGAAGAAAGGAACGATTTTGGTTAAAGGATTTTATTGTATGTATATATTTTTACACTGTTCGATTTCAAATAACTATTCCTTTCAAAAATCTCATTTATTAAAACTTTACCTATAACTATTTTGTTATAACTAAAATTTCCTTATATTTTATCTCTTAAACTATTTGTAACTTTGATACATATATATATATATATATATAATGTTCTAAACTAATTTATTTTATTTTGACTATTGTATTCTAATTATATTTATATAAAGATTTTTCCTTTATAAGCATCTGTTTTCATAGTTATATTTTATGAATTTTTAAATTTCTTCCGAATGGAAAGTGTTGGATCTAAAATTGTTGTTCAAATGGAGCTGAGATAAATTTTATTCTATTTGAATATGAATCGATTTCTAACTAATTGTGATATGGAGATTTGGATCATATGCTACTCGAATATGAATTTATCTCCTATGGGATTGAATTAAGTTCTGAAAGTATATATTCTATTTGAATATGAATGGAGTTGGAACATAAATCGATTTGGAATAATTTGAAATCTTTGAGACAGAAAATATTCTATTTGAATATAGGTCGATTTTGAAAGATTATATGATTATAATATATGAATATGGAAATATATTATAGTTTGGAATATAGTCGGTTTGGGAATGATTGGGACATTTTGATATGAAATTATATTCTATTTTGAATATAAATTGGGTTCGAAACAAAATATGATATTTTGATATGAAAGCGAACCTTTGTGAAATGTAAAAGAACCAACCGATGTGGAAAATGTAAACGTTGGTTGTTAAGGAGACCGGAGTCTACATATGGCATACTCTCTGTCAATGTCGATACCACTTTGACAACTGTGAACGTTAGGACATATCCAGAATGAAATATGATGACTTGGAGGCAATTATGGATTGACGAAGATGAACGAATACGAAATAGCCCTGACCTTCGGGTCAGAATTGAAAAAACTAAAACAGGAGCTATACCGTGACTAATTGAGGTAGCACCTTTGATCGGACACACTTCTTCTATATTATTTCTATGACTACGACGATGATGATGATTTGGGCCCCTTTATGATTTTGGGAGTGTGATCCGAGGTGGGCGGTAGTGGCTGCTATGCGTTACCACCGGTCTGGGAGTGCAATTGGTAGAATCCTACCCTAGGCATTACCTCGAGTGCCTTGTCATATTTATCCATATCGAGCCCCCTACGATTTTGATTTAGCATTGCCTTCTATGGAGTGCCCTCTGATAACACCAGTACGGTGAATTTACGGTATTATATAGACTGTTGATGCCTGTAAACGGCGTAAGGGTAATATGGTAATCCCGCTTATGCTATTTTTATGATATTTACTTTACTGGATAGACGCTATCATAATAGCATATTATACTATGTATGTATTAGTTTAACGGATCCTCGAGAGATGGAAAAATCCAGTAAGATCTCTTGAGTTACTGCACCCATGACACTGATGTTATTTCGTAATTTAATTTGACCAATATGAGAATGATTTAGTGCTGATCCGAGTTTTTGTTGTGTTTTCTTTTTATGCAATACGCTCGGGTCAGCAGACGTTGCAGTTGCTGAAGATGACTTTGCCTTGGAGATCGAAGACGAGGATTGGTATATATATCTATCAATATATATGTATTTCAGCTGCATTTTATTTCCGCTGCCATGTGATGAAACCTGTATATGTATAACCCTGATAGTCAATGTATGTATATATTTCAACTGTTTTTAAACTGCTATTTGTGTATTATATGTTGTCCTTCCGCTGTGAGATCCTGTTATTGTTTATCTCTCCTTTCTTTTTTTCTTCTTTTCCAAATAACTGCATGTATTTATGGTTTGTTCAGGTCGACATGTGTGGTTTATTGTCGATTTGAACGATAAAAAAATGTGGGTCGTTATACTTTGGCTTGCGTTGCATTGTGTGATGGGACCTGAGTCTTATAATAGCTTCATTTTTCGAAAAAGCATTGTGTAGTTTATTCTATGCACTGATATTCTTGGGAGGAAACCCGTTCCGTGTTATACGGCATGGTCCCTTGATTTACTTTATTTTTAAAGTAAAGATTTAATAACTATTTTAGTTCTCGCACCAATCGCATGACTAACCTGGAGTTTATTGTTTTAATCTAAACTCTGGGTGCCCCTATTTTCCACACGGGCAGCCAGTAGTTTTGGTTTTGCACATTTAAATTCACAGGATCCTGGTTTACAGCTGGAACGATATTCAGAAAGCTCTGTATCCGTTTATCTCTTTCAGTTGTGTATTGTATTATTTTCCGCTACTATGTAATGTATTGTAATCTCTTATATTTATCTAATGTATTTTATTTATTCATACTCGGGAATATCCTTGTATTCTGAAGGAATTGTTGTAATAAGCAATGAAATGTTCTTCTGTTTGTGTTCTGGTTTGTCATGTTCTCAAAGCAATTCATGCTTTCCTTCACGGGGAAGTTCGGGTTGTTTCAAAAATATTCGTTATTTTAAAATATTCATCATTTCTGAATTGAAATGCGACTCAATCAATTACCATATAATTTAATTATATGGATTTCATACATCGCATGTCTCCAACAATAATGGTAAGTAATCATTAATCATTCAAACATCATACAGAGTGTATTTTACAACTGTATAAGCATTAAAATAAATAAATAACGCTCATCACAGCCTATCAACCCATCGATTGACATACCACTACTTATTGGGATCAACGTATGTCAAATATCATCCCAATACCCGTGTGGGGTTTTCAAACAACAATAGTCAATTTGAACAAATCATTGGTTAATAAATTTAACCAATTCAAATTCGGTTTGAATTATTTTTCTAATTAGCCAATTTTGTTGTTTAAATTATAAATGGATATTTATAATTTGATTTCACTATCACCTTAATATTAACATTATTTTTAATATTTTAAACATTACAATCACAACACAAATCACCAAATCATCCATATAAATAAATACTCAACTACCCAAAATGGCGCCATAAGTGGACATTCGCGGAATATGAAATTCAAGTGTCAGTAATATCCATACATCGCTTCCAATTTATGTGATTTGTGCGAATTCGAGTGTTGAACTTCATACAGCAAATAAAAAATCTATATTAGCAATTTCTATACAATTACAGTTATAAAATAAATTAAATAATTGTACAAAAATTTTAGTGAGACAATTCTCACATTGGGTTTCACTCCGCCATTCTTTATTTCTGAATTATTTTTAACAAAATTAAACAGACGTTTAATTTTGTCAAAAATCCCCATTGTTCCCGTTTCCGTTCCGGTCAATTCCATGTTGTAGCGTTTGTTGTTGCGATCCCAACGCACCCAATTTCGTTAAATTCTATGTTCGAATGGAAAAGATATGGAAATTTGCATTTTAATTCCATAATTAATTGAATAAAAATAATTAACTAATCATTAATTGCATAATCAAGGATCTTAACTGTTTCTTCTTCGTTGTCCACTTCTGGAACTCAAAATTACGCCATCGACTTCAAACCATTCTCCATCGCGCCCCCAGACTCGACCAGAACCTCATCCACGTTGACCACGACAACCGCCATGCCTTCCTCCCCCTACACTGCCAGAATGGCGCAGCTCGGTCGCCACCTCGCACCAGAAAATCACCGCGAACTTCGCCACTTCCTGCACAAAATCCGACCAATCCACGAACCCAAACCCGATCATGCCCATATGTTCTTGAAGAGCTCTAAACGCTCTTTAATTCTAGTGTTGAAACCCAGATTTAATTCTTTGTAATTTAAGGGAAATTGGGGGATTTAGTAGGGAGCTTCGTGGCCATCGAATAGGATTAGGGCTGGCGCACGCAAGTGATTGGAGAAAAGGGTTTCTGGTTTTGGGGTTATATATATTAATATTTTAATTCCTTTAATTGTTTTAAAGTGAAGTTTTCCCCCATTTTGGACATAAAGGAATATATTTTGAAAGCCAATTCGACTGTTTCAGTCAGTTTTTCTTTAAATTAAAATATAAATCAATATTTTGAATTTTAATCGTACATTTAAATTTATCGGAGTCACATACTGACTCCAAAAATTACAGAAAAATAAATCTAGCTATGCTTTGACGACACGGTCCTAATAAAACTAATTTCGTTGAATTTGGAGACCGTTTGTAAAATGGCCTTTTTCAGTCAATTAAATTTAAAGTAAAATTGCAAAACATGTTTAAATTTACTGCGCTCTCATATTAATTCCAAAAATTATGAAAATTGAAACCTAACAATAATTTGACTTTCTGGATCCAACAAAAGCGGTTTCTCGAAAATGGAGGTCATTTGCAAAATGGCTATTTTTAAGTGCTATATATTATTTTAAAATATATATAAATTCCATAACGACTATTCTAAATTTTAAACTGGACATAACTAACAATTTATAAAGTAAAATATTAGTTTTTCATATTCGTTAGAAAGATATAATTAAACAGATTCAAATGTTTCTTGTTTTACTGAAATCCGACTTATATTGAATTATGTACATTCATTTGAAATTAGAAATCGAATTTTCAAACTACCGCGCCATTTCAAGTTCGTTTTAATTAAATATTAAATTTATACGTTCTAACTTCATTTAAGTAAATTTTTAATCGTTATTATTTAAAATAAATGATTTTAAATATTCAAAACCCATTAAATTAGCTAAAATAAAAAAATTAAACTGGTTCAGAAATTCCGAGTTGTTACATTCTCAGTCTTTTCCCCTTTTTTATGTTATTCAGTTATTTTTCAAATTCTATATTAATTTTTGGTTCAGAACTCAAAATTTAAACTGACTAAATTCTTTTATTTTGCGCGTGTGAAGAATAGAATTAAAGTAAAATTATGCAAAATGGATTAAAGGATTGAGGATAAATTTACAGATAATGAAAATAAAATATAGAACTGTAATTAAAAATGGAATTTGGTTGAAATAGGAAAATTAAAATAGATTTATAGTTAAATTATGTAACGACCCGAATATCTAGTCATTTAACTTTGAACACTCAAAAAGGGTTTTACATGTTGAATTTTGAATATATCGATTTATCGAAATACGAAAACAAGAAATAATCGACTTCTAAGTTTAAATGTATTAGAAACGATTCTAGCAATTAACATAAATTCTATTTGACAATATAAATATATATATATATACACACACGATAATAAGAATTTATTATCAATGGATTTGATTATTTTAAAATTGATTTGCATTTTATCGATTTAATTTAACATATAAGAATGACCAATTTTCAAATAACCTTGTTTTTTAATGAAACTAATTTTATAAAATCTGTAATGGTTAATTATTGTAAGATTTCCAGTTTCATGTTAATTGGAATTGTTATGTAATCGTGCGCAATATGAACACGTATTAATTAACGATTTGAAATTAAAATAGGCGTTCTCAAAGTAACCTTGGAATTCAACGAAATCAGTTCCAACGGAACCAGAATATTAAGTTATCGTACGGTTTCAAATTTCGTTTCAATTGGATGATGTATGTGGTCGTGCGAGCTAAAAACACTCGACGTGAATTTATTTGAATAAAACAATAATAAATCTCCACTATAAATACATCCTAAACATTCCTAAACCTAAACACTATTCTTCCCCGTTCATTTTTCAACCGCCACCCTTGTTTTTGTTCAATCAACTAAATCTCCAAAACGGTGAAGAATTTGGCAATGGTTCCAACTGGAACTTTGTAGAGAAGTAGGAGACCTTTTGATCGGTGGTGGCTGGAGGAGGCGCGATCTCCTGCGGAGGTCGAAATATGGGTTTGAATGTCGGCGTGTTGTTTTCATATTTTGATTGATTCCGGCTTATAGGTGAACTTTCAGGCGAAGTCGTCAGTTGGGATGTTGTAGGGGGAAGCGAGGTTCTGGTGGTGGTCTAGCCAGATGCGATGGACAGAGATAGTCAGAAATTCCCCACAACCGAGAAGAAGCTTGTTGGGTTTGTTAGGGACTACATAATGGATCGTTAAGACAAAGCAAACTGTAATGTCCCAGATTTTTCGGCTATTTTAATTCGAATATTTAAATTTGTTTTCAATATTATATTTGAATTATTTATGTAATTTAATATCAAATTCGCTAATTAAACGACGAGCGAGCGTTTATATTTATATTTATTATAAAACGAACTCAAAACTGCGCGGTAGTTCATAAAATTGAATTTCAACTTCAATTGATCATACAAAACTCATGTTAAGTCGGATTTTGATGAAACAAGAAGCGTCTGAATCTAGTTGACAATATTTTGCTAATAGAGGAGAAAAATCGAATTTTCGTATGGTAGATTTTATTTTTCGTTCAAATCAAATTTCGAAATAGTCGCCGTGGAAGCATTCACACGCCGTAATGGTTTATTTAATATAATTAAATATTGGCTTCGAATTTGGACAAGTCCTTTGAGGCCTAGTCATAATTTAATTTTTAGAATTTTACTATAATTTTTATTTCGTAAAATAAACAACTTTTTATTTGGAGTATTTTGCACCCTATATCAACATTTTGGGGTATCATAATATAAGTCAACCTACCGATAGTATTATATATTTGGGATCGTGGCGCACTGCTGAGCGCGACGGTATATTCATTTCTGTCGATAGCAAGTCGTATGAGGACGGAATCTTATATGACGGGATATGCTCACTTTAAAACTAAAAATCGTTCGTTGTAATCGCTAGTCGCACATTAAAAATTTAAGAATAGATAAATATCATTTTTCATTTCAATTAATTGTCGCTGTGTCTCAATAAGTAGGGCTTTGGCAAATCTTTCTGCTACTTCACATGACCTTTGAAGAAAAATCTGTACATTATAAAATAAATCAAATTATAACCTAAATCTACCTAGAGGCATAGACTTTGAGTATGTTTTCATTTCCGCATTGTATTTGAGTCAACCTATGTTCAGACTCTTCTACATAAAATATAAAACCCACTGATACACGTAAGGGAGGGACATGCATGCTTTCTAATCATATTTAATGAGAGAACATGCTGAAACAAAGCAGACTTAGGTGTAAAGACTATTTCCCATACCTATTGCCTACAACAAAACACTGACACTTTAAACATGCAGTATTCAAAAGGGTACGGTGTACACCCTGTTTTCATCCTCTTTCCTCAACCATCCTGCTATCCTATATTGTATCACCAATCCTACCCTAATGCTAACACAAGGACAGTAGCTACCTACGTTCCTACAGCTTGTTTACTTGCGGGCCAAACTTAAGTGCCGTGACAGCCAAGGTTTCCATCTCCTTGCGTGCCAATCCAACACCCGTGCCACCCAAGTTTACTCATGCTATAAATACACAGTTTCACCACCGGGTTTTACAGCGAAGTGAAAAATGACCACCAATCCAAAAAGAATATATAAATAAATAGGAACATGTTCCTGAAAGAAGAAAAGAAGACATGCGAGAAGAAGACAGAAGAAGGGTGAGGCAGGTCGTAGCATTTTCGGTGGGCTGATGGGTTTTAACGGAAAAAAAGAAAGAAAAAAATGGGGGGAAAGCATGTCACCGTGGTGGGAAGCAGTGAGGCGCCATCTCGGAAGGTGAATGGGGTGTGTGGAACTGCTATGTGGATGGAGGAAATACATGCAGGAAAAAAAAGAAGCAAGAGGTTCGGTGAGGTCTGTAGTGGAAGGTCGGTACATGGCTGTGATGACCCCATACCCCGTACGGACGGTGGCAAGGGTAATCTTTGGAATATAACACATAAACAGATAACAACAGAACAGAAATAAATCATTACATAGATAATGGACAACAAAATACGCTGGATAAATATAATCATTAGAGTTACACAGTACATGATCATACTTAGCACAAAATACAGTTCCAGTTCAATATAAAATGTCTGCAGCGGAACAAACAAAATATACATAATGATGACTGAAAATAGTAAAAGGGAAATGATAAAGTCCAGCTCCAGCTCCACAGCTATCCAGAATGAGTCTGCTATAACCTGAATACAAGGCTGCCCGTGTAGAAATAAGGGCACCCGAGTTTGCAAAGTGAAACGAACTACGAGTCAGTCATGGGACTGGTATGGGAAATCTACTTAACTGCTTAAACAACAACAAGAAGGCAAATCATAGGACCACGCCACTTTCGCGGAACGGGTTTACTCCAGTGATTGCCACTACACTAAAACAAAATAAATTCTTTAAATAACGCAATGCTTTTAAAAAGAATGAGGCTGATATAAGACTCAAGTCCCATCACACAATGCAACGCAAACCGGAGGATAGAGTTTTACCTTATATTGGACAAAATATGCTTAATACGTGTAAAGCAAAATCACTTGATATTATTACTAGTGCATATATGTTTCAAAGGCAAATTCAATCATAAATATCAATCATAGACGGCATAAGTGTCCCATGCCACTATGTCGCCATATATAGGTATACAATCAAACTACACGATGACGTATTTGGAAATTGGATTTCCATCATGAACCGAGGCAATGGGCAAGCTCCTCTCCAAATTCGAGACAATCTAGCCTGCCATGTCTCAGGATACAGCCGCAACTGCACCTAGGATTTTCAGGGGCGGTCCACTCGATGTAGATTAAATAAAACCCTGAATACTACGTCTCCCCGCCTTATGGGGCGTAAATGAGCCAAATGACTCCAAATCCGAGGTGCCTCGCAATAGCAACAACCACATAGGTGAAAAGAATATAAATGTCAGCCAGTTTAAGCACCGACACCACCTCTAGCTAGAAAGAGACGCATGCCCCCCTGAGTCCTTCTCCCGTTTCTGGTTCATACCGGGGTGTGAGGCTCGCGAATCCACGTTATACACAAAGCTTGGCCACGTAAGCCATGCTCTGATCATCAACCATAAGACTTTGCTTTGCAATAGAAGCCTTGATCACATGCCACTTAGGCGTGCCACACAGGTAGTTCACTCCATACGACTGATTTCCATCGATATATAACCTCTGAGCTCGTACGTCTCAGAGAAGGGCGTTAAGCAAGAGAATAAATTCTCCGCCGCCAAACAGATATATATTTAACAGAGATCAATCAACACAAAACAAAATCCAATGTTAAACACACAATGCATTTACAAGTCCGTTCTGGGTCTGAACGGAACCGGAGGCACCACTCCTCGCATATCCGTCCAATCAACACACACGTCTAAAGGGTTACTACTTCAGTCCCTTCAAGGTAGCTACTCCAATCAGGAACCTCAGTAGTGCCTATCCATCCGATATGAAAATCGTCGGTCTTGAACCGTCTTCACATCTTCGATTTCGAATCGTCGATCAATTATTTGAAGTGAGAATTAACTCGGCCTTTTCAAATAATTCACGCATATTAAAATTCAAATCAATTATTTCTGTGGTTAAATTACTCGACATTCACGTTTAGTTCTTTAGTATAATTTTCATATCAAACACATTCAACCCTCAAATATCAAGCAAACCAAGTAAAGTTGGTTTATTTTCACTTCATATCGCCTATAACATTTTATAACGATTTTTCGCCATTTTTATTTAATTAAAAATGGCCTTAATTAATTAAATGACGTTTCAGGTCGCGTCGTGGCACTGTTTTTCCCCAAATTTGTTTTACACATATCTGGAAATCTAACCATTGGATTTCTACAAAGTTTATATCACTGGGAAGGTATTCCCAAAGCGAATCCAACGGTTCCAGTTTCGTACAGATCCAACGGTCAGATCTTTCACACTAGTCGTTTGAAGTTACGGTTTCAAAATATGAATTACAGCGTCGTTATTCGATTTAATTTAATTATATTTATATTTATATATAAATATAATCGATTCTAGCGCCGTTTTTCTTCAGATTTGAATTAAACATTCCAGGCAATCCAACCGTTGGATCTTCACAAAGTTGGTGCCACCGGAAAGATATTTCCAAGGCGAACCCAACGGTTGCGGTTTTGGGAGAATCCGATGGTCGGATCTCTCGTACTAATCGATTCAACTTACGGTTTCAAAACACGAACTGCATGGCTTCGATTCCTTTCAATTCTATTTATTTTTATATAGTTCATTCTGCAATTTCAACATCGTTTTTACTTCAAAAATTTCACTAATGCCTTTATATTTTGGAAAATTTCGCCATAACCTCCTTTGTACGGGAAGGGTTTTGGAAATTTATTGGGCCGTATTAGGTACCCAATAAATCCTATAAAGCACACACATATTTATAGTGATATATTCTAGTGTTTACAGGGGAGCGTGGATAGATAATAACTCCATAGAATAAATTCTCGTCACCCTGTCTAAGCTTGAGGGAGTGTGTATTTTTAATGCTCCAGAGGATAAATCCTCGTGTAACACCCCACTCCCGCTAGGGTCACTCACTAAGGGAATGCCATAGCATCGGTGGAGTATTTTAGTGAATATAGAACAGAAAAATTACAACAAGACAGATATAAACAGTACTTGAAATTTTAAAACATCTTCTCATAACAGCGGAAGTAAAACATGTCTGGTTACATCATAAAACCAAAATAAAAGTCAAGTACAATATCCATCAAAATAAAGAAGTACATAATCCCACTCTCACACAATAGCCAAAACAAAAGAAAAGATAACTGGATAACTGGAGCTTTACATCTATCCAAGCTCCTAAAGACTGGGACAGCAATCCGATCAAGCTCCACTACTGCTAGGATCCACCGTAGGACCTGAGGGTTGGGAAAAAGGTAAAAACAACGGGGTCAGACATAAGTCTGAGTGAGTCCTATAACTTTAACAATACAATCGTTAAAGTAACCAGAGAAGACATAACTTGATATACGGTAACATATAGGGATGAACGGCTATACTAAGCAGTTAACTAAACCAAGATAAAAGATAAAGACGCATCTACCCTTCCTAAGGTAAATTACTAAACTGCACCACACCAGTCGTTCCTAACTTAAAGGTTGATCCCACCCAAGGACTTTTAAAATTAACCTAATAGTACTTGCGTACCCCTAGGTGACCAAGTAGGCGCCACGGGGCCCTACAATCCACCAGATGTACACACTACTCCCCATTCGATCGGCTCCCTAACGTAGATACCCGTGCTGGCCCCACCGTGGGGTGTACCATTCCCCAACGTGGCAACCTGATAAAACTAACAGTGCACGGCTTATATCTACACGATGCAACAACGGCTTACCTACCAGCCCGGGCCCACTCACGCATATGAAGCCCGTTGGACTTGCGTTGCCACCGCTAACCCGTTTGCCTCTTACAGTCAAGCCCAGTATGCGTGTCCCGTCCTCGACATGGGTCGAGCCCACAAAGATACTTATGGGTTACTGGTTGAAATGGGCCTCCACAAGCTACCCACCTAAGCTTGTCCCTTTTTCTAGTATATCCCACTTAACCCTTTAATCATGTTTTAATTACATGTTCTATTTTGGTTAAGTATTCTAATCGTATTTTCTATTGCCACCCAAGGCAACCACTAGATTTTCTCATGCCACCCGAGGCACCCACTTAACCCCTCATGTCCCTCTACATGCTAATGTGGTTAAGTGTTTCTTAATTAATTAATTAAGAACGTAACCTTTGTAAAGACCTCTCACATTAGACTGTCTTTTATGACCGCTGGTTAAGCCGGTTGGGTCCGGGCAGCCTTATGTCATAACAGAGTCTAACCTCGTGTCTTTACATTAATTACGCATTTAGTTTGTGCCTAAGACCTCTCACATTGGGCTAACATTTGTAGCGACTGGTTAAGCCGGTTGGGTCCGGGCAGTTTTACGCTACAACTGAGTCCAACCTCGTGTCTTAGTCAATTAATTACACCTAATTAATCACCCTCATAATTTTATATTAATTATCCCTAATTAATCAAGTTTTCTTAACATGGGTAGACCTAACTTAATAGGTAAATTCCCATGGGGTAGACCTAACTCAATAGGTAAATTCCCAACACATAGTATGGGTACACCTAACCAAATAGGCAAATTCCCATACTATGTTTATTTATTTTGTGTTATGCATAATTATATTAATTTCACACAATCTTATTAACTTATGCATTTAATTACCCCATCGTTCCCACGTAATTTCGTTCATGATATAACACATATAAAAGGTGTCAACTTGCATATGAATGAACATGTTTCAAAGGTGCCATCTTGCATATTAACAAACACATAACTTGCATATGAACTTGCATAACATGTCACATAACTTGCATATAATATGTCACATAACTTACATATTCATTTTGCATAACAAACTTGCATATTAGCTTATAGACTTGCATAATGTGTCATCATGAACTTGCATATTAATAAACATGTAACTTGCATATTTACATACATGTAACTCGCATATTAACAAACATGTAACTTGCATATAAAGAAACATGTAACTTGCATATTTACATACATGTAACTTGCATATTAACAAACATGTAACTTGCATATTAACAAACATGTAACTTGCATATTTACATACATGTAACTTGCATATTAACAAACATGTAACTTGCATATTAACAAACATGTAACTTGCATAGCATATTACCATGAACTTGCATAACATGCATATGATTACATAGCCCACAACTTGCATATTTAGCATCATGCAAACATAACATACATCATATTAAACTTGCATAAGCTTACATACTCAACATGCATAAACATAAGATTAATGCTAACATCATATCATATGATTCAAAGCTCATTAACCCACATAAAAAACCATAAATCTCATCACATCTCATCTAATTAGTTTACCAAAAGATCATCAAAGTGATAGAAACTCACAACTAGCAACTTTGAACACCAAATGAAGAAGATTAAGATGCTAAGAAGGGATTAGAAGTTGATTAGAGAGTGATTAGTATGCAACCCTCTTCATAAAATTAGTGGAGGCCATGAGAGCTAGCATTTTGCCATAGTTTAGTCACTAGGTTTAATTATGAATGAATTAGGGTAGGTTAGGGTCTTATTTATAGATTAGGCAAGTGTTTTAGGCCATAGGATTAACCCTAGATTCAATCCAAGCCATCAAAGCATGTCTTGGGGAAGAAGTCAAGTGTAGGAACCATCTAGGGCCTTTAGATTAAAGATGGACCATGAGAACCATTCAAATGCAAAATCTGCACTTGAGCGAATCGGCCCACGGGTTGACAGCCAAACACCCTGGATTAACCCCTAGTCGACCCAGCGGGCTCGGGTCGACTTCAAAAATCGGCCGGTTCGGTTATTCCCCTCTCCCAATTCGCTGTTTTGAGCATTTTTGCATATTTATTTATTAAATTTTCAATTATATATATATATATATATATATCAAAATATATATATATATATATATCTACACAACCCATTTCACTTAATTAAGTATACTTTAATTTGGGAATTTTCGTGAAACTTCGCGAGGCCATATCTTGGTCATACGGACTCCGATTTTCGAAAACTCGGACTCTATTTCGCGTATTTTTCCGAGACGAACACAATGGCATAGCCCGTTTCCCTTGATTCCCATTTTAGAATTAAATTCTGCCTCGATTTATGTTATTACAGGTTATTGAAAATACGGGTTGTTACATTCTCCCCTCCTTAAAGGATTTCGTCCCCGAAATCTTCAAGTTAGGAAGAACGTATCCTACCATCCAATCATCCATCTACTCAAAGCATCATCCACGAGCAATCATTGTCCTTACAAGATTCTAAATGCTGGATGGATATATGCAAAAGTGTGTGTATATGTACTTACCTAATGCGAAAATCAGGCGGTTACTGATACAGTAAACCTCCTTAATGCAAACCATGATAGTGCCATGCATCCAATATGTATGCGAAACCCTATTGACACATACAAATTTCTACATGCGTGCACAACCATACACAAAAATGCATCATCCATATGATAACACAGCCATGATACATCCATCAATCTAACTACCACATCCATTTATGCAATATGCAACATGAAGTGACTGAGCCGATCTAGTGCCTAATGTGTGTGTATATGCATCCACGAGCAACCACTAGCAAACAATTGCATCCATATGCATCCATCAACCATAACATGTTTCAAACACATGTCTCAACCATAGGTTTTACCCTATCTAAAGGTCATAGGTATTAGCGAGAGGATATACTAAAGATAAGATAAGTACTAGACAAGCAATAAAGGAGAAGTTAAAAGACATACTCTCAAAAAGAAATGGATACAAAGAACGCATCTTTGCTTCCGTCTCCCAAGTAGCATTGCTTTCGTCATCTCCCCATTGCACTTTAACTAGCTGAACTTCTCTGTTCCTCAACTTCCTAGTTTCTGACCCAAGGATGCGAGTAGGAGCTCGTCGAATCGTCGCATCACGCTCTACCTCTACATCTCTAAGCAAGCTCGGCTCTACCACCTCCGCGGTCTCATGTAAGCACTTCCTCAAATGTGATACATGGAATACATCATGAACACCACTAAGTCTGTCGGGCAACTCCACCCTATATGCCATCCGTCCAATCCTTTCCTTAATAGGAAACGGCCCAACAAATCTCGGTGCTAACTTCCCTACGGACCCAAAGCGAACAACATTTCTCAATGGAGATACTTTGACAAAAACCATGTCCCCAACCTCAAACTCAAGATCCGTCCTTCTCCGATCCGCATAAGATTTCTGTCTATCTTGCGCTGCCTTCATCCTTCTACGAATTAAATCAATCTTCTCTGAAGTTTCTCTAACCATATCTGGCCCAAGCAAGATCTTATCCGTAGATTCCCACCAACATGTAGGAGATCGACAAGGCCTTCCATAAAGAGCTTCGAAAGGAGCCATACCAATACTGGACTGAAAGCTGTTATTATATGCGAACTCCACCAAAGGAAGATGTTCTTCCCATGTACCTCCAAAATCCAAGATACAAAGCCTCAAAAGATCTTCTAAGATACGGTTCACCCTCTCGGTCTGACCGTCCGTCTGAGGATGATATGCGGTGCTCAAACACAACTGAGTCCCTACCGCCTCTTGCAAACTTCTCCAAAACTCACTAGTGAAAATAGGATCTCGATCACTCACAATGCTGGATGGTACGCCATGCAATCTAACAATCTCTCTAACATAGACTGAAGCAAGCCATGGAGCGGTCCTCTTACTCTTTACGGGTATAAAATGGGCACTCTTTGTAAGTCTGTCTACCACAACCCAAATTCCCGTATTGCCCTTCCTCGATCTCGGTAACCCGTCGATGAAATCCATCGAGACACTATCCCACTTCCACTGTGGAACTTCCAATGGGTGTAGCAACCCACCGGGTTTCCTTTGCTCCACTTTAACTTGTTGGCACACTAAGCATCTAGCCACATACTCGGCCACATCTTTCTTCATACCGGCCCAAAAGAAAACTCTCTTCATGTCTTGGTACATTTTGTCTCCACCGGGATGAATAGTCATTCTTGAACGATGTGCATCATCCAAAATAGCCTTCTTCAAACCCTCATCTTGCGGTACACAAAGTCTACCGTCTCTATGCAACCATCCCTTATCATCTATGGTGTATCTACCCAAATGGCTGGACGACTCCCCTCTTATAAGCTTCTCTACCAACACAACCAACTGTGGGTCGTCTCGCTGAGCCTCGCCAATCCGTCTCAAAAGAGTAGGTCTAACCTCCAAGGATGCCAACAAACCAGGTACAAAATCAACAGAAGGTCTGAAGTCAAACAAAGAAAGAAACTCCAAGCTTCGTCGTTCCACGAACAATGGACTCAAAGATAGCCTTTTTCTACTTAAGGCGTCTGCCACCACGTTACCCTTACCAGGGGTATACGCTATCTCGAAATCATAGGATGCTAAGAACTCCATCCACCTTTGCTGTCTTAAGTTTAAATCCTTCTGAGAGAATAAGTACTTCAATGATTTATGGTCGGTGAACAACTCGAATCTCTCACCAAGAAGATAATGGCGCCAAGACTTAAGTGCGAAAACAATCGCGGCCAACTCTAGATCATGGGTAGGGTAATTCTTCTCATGCACTCTCAATTGTCTCCCTCCATAGGCTATTACCCTTCCCTCCTGCATCAAGACTGCGCCTAATCCTGTTCCACAAGCATCGGTATAAACAACAAACGGCTTACTCCCATCTGGAAGCACTAAAACTGGAGCGGTGGTCAAAGCTCTCTTTAACCGTCGGAAAGCATCATCACAATCTACATCCCATGAGAAAACCAGATTCTTCTTCGTCAAGCGGGTTAATGGGGCTGATATCTTCGCGAAGTCTTTGATGAACTTCCTATAATATCCTGCCAACCCCAAGAAACTTCTTACCTCGGTAGCATTTCTAGGAACTTTCCAATCCTGGATAGATACTATCTTTGCGGGATCCACAGCTATCCCTTCCTTAGAGACCACATGCCCTAAGAATCGCACTTCTCTTCTCCAAAAATGGCATTTAGAGAATTTAGCTTTAAGACTATGCGCTCGAAGAGTCTCCAACACTTCCTTGAGATGTAAGGCATGCTCTTCTTCATTCTTGGAAAAGACCAAGATGTCATCCACAAAAACTACTACAAACTTATTCAGATACTCTCTGAACACTCTACTCATGAGATCAACAAAGTATGCGGGGGCGTTTGTCAACCCAAATGGCATCACTAGCCACTCATAAAAACCATCCGGAGTCCGGAAAGCAGTCTTCTCTATACTGTCCTCCGCCACTCTTAACTGATGAAACCCTGTAGCTAAGTCCATCTGCGAAAATACTGACGCGCCAACCAACTGATCAAAGAGATCATCTATCCTCGGTAATGGGTGTCTATTCTTCTTCGTGAGCTTATTAAGTTCCCTATAATCCACACAAAGTCTGAGGGACCCATCCGCCTTCGTGGCAAAAACTACTGGAGCTCCCCACTCCGATATACTTCGCCTTATGAACCCCTTCTCAAGCAACTCCCCTACTTGCTTATGAAGTTCTCTTCTCTCACGAGGAGCCATGTGGCGTACTGGCAAAGACACTGGTTTGGCATTATCCACCAAATAAATTCGGAAATCTATCTCCCGCTTCGGAGGCAAACCCTTTACTTCTTCAAACACATCCGGATATTCCCGGACTACTCTGACAGAACACAAACTTTCGACCGAAGCATCGAGCGATTCAAGATAACTTAGCAAAACAGATTCCATGGGATTGCAAGAGATCTCGAGAGTGTTACCCAAGCGGGTCATGAGCCTGACAACTCTCCTTTCGCAATCAAGAACGGCACCATTACTGGATAACCAGTCCATGCCCAAGATCAACCCATAGCCCGTGAAGCCCAATACAAAAGCATCACATCTAAACTCAACGCTAAGTATAGAAATCTTCAAACCCAAACATATCATAGACAGATATATGGAGCCCCCAATTGGGTTTGAGACAACCAAGGGATCATCAACTAGACTGGTGTCTAAGTGCAGTGACTCAACTAACGATGATGAGATAAAAGAATGCGATGCGCCAGAGTCAAACAAAGTACGAACTGGATGATCAAACAGAAAAACCAGACTTTCAACGGAAATAGTTCTACCTCTCTGCTGAATCGGTGGAACTGAGAGAACCTGAACTTGCCCCCCTGACTGAGGTGGTGCTATAAGAGCTTGCACCTGGCCTCCTGAGGTAGACCCCGTCTTCTGCCCCTTCTTTGGGCAGTTTTTCACAAGATGCCCTGCTTCACCACAATGAAAGCAACCGGTCTTCTTCTTTTTGCGACAATCCTTACTGAGGTGTCCTGGTGTTCCACAATTGAAGCACTTCTTCTTCGTCTTCTTTTTGTCACCATTGCCTTTTCCGCCCTTGCCTTGTTGTTGCTGTTGCGGTTTCTTCTGATCCCCCTTTTTCTCTGGTGCCTTAGAATTCTTATCATCCTCATGCATAAGTGCCATGTAGACAAGCTTCTCAAAAGTGGCCCCCATAGGAATGTGAGTCATAGCTATTCCTTGCAATGGTTCGTTCAAGCCTCTAACGAACCTCAAAGCCTTCTTCTCCGGTGTATTCACCAACTCTATGCCAAACCTTGCTAATTGATTGAATTTGTTGACATATTCTTTCACCGTGAGATTCCCTTGCTTCAAATTCAAGAACTTCTCCATAAACAGATTCTCTTCCGCCCTTGAGAGAAACTTAGCCCCAAACCTTTGCTTAAAATCTGCCCAAGAGTCAACAGGGCGTTCTCCATTAGTGACCTCCCACCAGAATGAGGCCTCTCCCTTCATTAACCAAGCCGCCAACTTGACTTTCTTTCCCTCTTCCACTTCAAAGATATCTAGCAACTCTTCCACTTCCTTAAGCCAATCTCTAGCCTCTACGAAAGTCTCTGAACCAAGAAAAGGTTTTCCTCCTATAGCCTTGAACTCCTTGCAAACCTTAGCAAAATTATCCACTCTAGGCTGAGGAGGAGGAGCGGTTGTCTCTGGTGTAGTAGCATTGGCCGGACCCGCAGCCGCGGCCCTAGCCTCTTGCAACCTCCTATACCATAGTGGTATAACTAAACCCTCCGGGATGTTAAGATCTTCAGCCATGCTGAAACGAAAGAGGAAAGATTCAAAAAGGAGATTCCGAAAGATAAAGATATGGCTATTGGGGATTATGCTTTTCTTTTTCAAAAACTTTTTCTCTTAGAAGACATGCTTTTAAAAAATACTTTCTTCGAAAATACTCTTAGAAAGTAGTTTTTCTCAAAAAATTTATCTGTTCTGGTAACCTTAAGCTCTGATACCACGTGTAACACCCCACTCCCGCTAGGGTCACTCACTAAGGGAATGCCATAGCATCGGTGGAGTATTTTAGTGAATATAGAACAGAAAAATTACAACAAGACAGATATAAACAGTACTTGAAATTTTAAAACATCTTCTCATAACAGCGGAAGTAAAACATGTCTGGTTACATCATAAAACCAAAATAAAAGTCAAGTACAATATCCATCAAAATAAAGAAGTACATAATCCCACTCTCACACAATAGCCAAAACAAAAGAAAAGATAACTGGATAACTGGAGCTTTACATCTATCCAAGCTCCTAAAGACTGGGACAGCAATCCGATCAAGCTCCACTACTGCTAGGATCCACCGTAGGACCTGAGGGTTGGGAAAAAGGTAAAAACAACGGGGTCAGACATAAGTCTGAGTGAGTCCTATAACTTTAACAATACAATCGTTAAAGTAACCAGAGAAGACATAACTTGATATACGGTAACATATAGGGATGAACGGCTATACTAAGCAGTTAACTAAACCAAGATAAAAGATAAAGACGCATCTACCCTTCCTAAGGTAAATTACTAAACTGCACCACACCAGTCGTTCCTAACTTAAAGGTTGATCCCACCCAAGGACTTTTAAAATTAACCTAATAGTACTTGCGTACCCCTAGGTGACCAAGTAGGCGCCACAGGGCCCTACAATCCACCAGATGTACACACTACTCCCCATTCGATCGGCTCCCTAACGTAGATACCCGTGCTGGCCCCACCGTGGGGTGTACCATTCCCCAACGTGGCAACCTGATAAAACTAACAGTGCACGGCTTATATCTACACGATGCAACAACGGCTTACCTACCAGCCCGGGCCCACTCACGCATATGAAGCCCGTTGGACTTGCGTTGCCACCGCTAACCCGTTTGCCTCTTACAGTCAAGCCCAGTATGCGTGTCCCGTCCTCGACATGGGTCGAGCCCACAAAGATACGTATGGGTTACTGGTTGAAATGGGCCTCCACAAGCTACCCACCTAAGCTTGTCCCTTTTTCTAGTATATCCCACTTAACCCTTTAATCATGTTTTAATTACATGTTCTATTTTGGTTAAGTATTCTAATCGTATTTTCTATTGCCACCCAAGGCAACCACTAGATTTTCTCATGCCACCCGAGGCACCCACTTAACCCCTCATGTCCCTCTACATGCTAATGTGGTTAAGTGTTTCTTAATTAATTAATTAAGAACGTAACCTTTGTAAAGACCTCTCACATTAGACTGTCTTTTATGACCGCTGGTTAAGCCGGTTGGGTCCGGGCAGCCTTATGTCATAACAGAGTCTAACCTCGTGTCTTTACATTAATTACGCATTTAGTTTGTGCCTAAGACCTCTCACATTGGGCTAACATTTGTAGCGACTGGTTAAGCCGGTTGGGTCCGGGCAGTTTTACGCTACAACTGAGTCCAACCTCGTGTCTTAGTCAATTAATTACACCTAATTAATCACCCTCATAATTTTATATTAATTATCCCTAATTAATCAAGTTTTCTTAACATGGGTAGACCTAACTTAATAGGTAAATTCCCATGGGGTAGACCTAACTCAATAGGTAAATTCCCAACACATAGTATGGGTACACCTAACCAAATAGGCAAATTCCCATACTATGTTTATTTATTTTGTGTTATGCATAATTATATTAATTTCACACAATCTTATTAACTTATGCATTTAATTACCCCATCGTTCCCACGTAATTTCGTTCATGATATAACACATATAAAAGGTGTCAACTTGCATATGAATGAACATGTTTCAAAGGTGCCATCTTGCATATTAACAAACACATAACTTGCATATGAACTTGCATAACATGTCACATAACTTGCATATAATATGTCACATAACTTACATATTCATTTTGCATAACAAACTTGCATATTAGCTTATAGACTTGCATAATGTGTCATCATGAACTTGCATATTAATAAACATGTAACTTGCATATTTACATACATGTAACTCGCATATTAACAAACATGTAACTTGCATATAAAGAAACATGTAACTTGCATATTTACATACATGTAACTTGCATATTAACAAACATGTAACTTGCATATTAACAAACATGTAACTTGCATATTTACATACATGTAACTTGCATATTAACAAACATGTAACTTGCATATTAACAAACATGTAACTTGCATAGCATATTACCATGAACTTGCATAACATGCATATGATTACATAGCCCACAACTTGCATATTTAGCATCATGCAAACATAACATACATCATATTAAACTTGCATAAGCTTACATACTCAACATGCATAAACATAAGATTAATGCTAACATCATATCATATGATTCAAAGCTCATTAACCCACATACAAAACCATAAATCTCATCACATCTCATCTAATTAGTTTACCAAAAGATCATCAAAGTGATAGAAACTCACAACTAGCAACTTTGAACACCAAATGAAGAAGATTAAGATGCTAAGAAGGGATTAGAAGTTGATTAGAGAGTGATTAGTATGCAACCCTCTTCATAAAATTAGTGGAGGCCATGAGAGCTAGCATTTTGCCATAGTTTAGTCACTAGGTTTAATTATGAATGAATTAGGGTAGGTTAGGGTCTTATTTATAGATTAGGCAAGTGTTTTAGGCCATAGGATTAACCCTAGATTCAATCCAAGCCATCAAAGCATGTCTTGGGGAAGAAGTCAAGTGTAGGAACCATCTAGGGCCTTTAGATTAAAGATGGACCATGAGAACCATTCAAATGCAAAATCTGCACTTGAGCGAATCGGCCCACGGGTTGACAGCCAAACACCCTGGATTAACCCCTAGTCGAAAAATCGGCCGGTTCGGTTATTCCCCTCTCCCAATTCGCTGTTTTGAGCATTTTTGCATATTTATTTATTAAATTTTCAATTATATATATATATATATATATATATCAAAATATATATATATATATATCTACACAACCCATTTCACTTAATTAAGTATACTTTAATTTGGGAATTTTCGTGAAACTTCGCGAGGCCATATCTTGGTCATACGGACTCCGATTTTCGAAAACTCGGACTCTATTTCGCGTATTTTTCCGAGACGAACACAATGGCATAGCCCGTTTCCCTTGATTCCCATTTTAGAATTAAATTCTGCCTCGATTTATGTTATTACAGGTTATTGAAAATACGGGTTGTTACACCTCGTCACCTCGTCCCGTGTGGGAAATAAATAGTCCATGTGCCGTATCTAATAACTGGAGAGATGTGATTATTGTCAACTCCAGACCCGTGTGGGGTTTTTATTATTCTGGCAATTTATCATTACAATTTTATATGGTCCATATCAGTCATCAGTTCGACCTGTAATATATAGTCATCAGTTCAACCTGTAATATATAGTCATCGCCATACAAGCCTCTCGCTCGTATGGTAAATCTTCAACCTCGTCACACAAGCTCCAAATGCTTATGCGGTATATGATGAAGTATGCCTATCGTCAAGAAGTATGCCCATCATCAAGAAGTATGCCATGTAGTGTAGTTCAAAATTAATTGTTACTATCCTATGGCGATGTTTATTATTACACACAGCATAACCAGCACTTCGCATCTAATGACATTCACAGGAGTTGATATAAAAATAAAATTTCGCAGCCAACTCATTAAGGCTTACCTATTTGTCGGGCACACAAATAATTTCTTTACTCAACAGCTAATCCATTTTCTCTGTTCAACACATGTGTATATATATGCAGAATAAAGCTAATAATAATATTTCTAGCGAACAAATATTTATCTCAACACTTGTATATTTTTAGTGAGTCCCATACGTGATAAAAATGATATTTTTATCTTCAAAAATATTTATTTAACACCTACATGATTTTAACATTTCACATTCTCAATAAAAATGTAATTTTTTCATCGTTCACTTCATATATTCAACACATGAATGTTTCAACTTCACTTATACGATAAAAATATGATTTTTATCGTTCTAGTTCTTTATTTAACAAATGAATATTTTCTACGGTTCATATGTATAATAAAAATGTGATTTTTATTGTTAAAAATTTTTATTTGAAAAACGAATAATTTATCTATTAAATGTATGTATTAAAAATGTGATTTTTGTTATCTAAGAATTTATTTAAACACGAGTGTCATTCACCACATGAAATTTTATTCAACGAATGAATTTCTTTTCAACACACGAATGCACTCCTCACAAGAATTTTATTTTCAACACATGAATACAGTTTCAACAAATGAAAATAAATCTAACACATGAATATTATTGAAAATTTCGGCAGCATAACGGCAGGGTAGTTAAAACCGGGACCGTCCCTAGTACGACTCCTCGCTCTACCTTAAAACCTCGCGGTTTTTGACAATGGGGATTCATGCAACTAGTTCGCACGCAGGCGGAATGTTTTATTTTCATTTCCACAATCCTATTCTAATTTGTTTCAACCACAAGAGGGTATTTTTCAACCCCAAAGGTATTTTTCAACCACAATTCAACAATATCAACCACAAACAATTATTTTCAACCATTCATCATACCACATATTTTCACGCCAATCACAAGCAATAAATATCGTCCATGGTTTATGGACAAGGGGAGTATATATATATATATTATATTTCACATGCATTTCAACACAATTCAAAGCATATATGTTTCATACAATGCTTGCATAATTTATACATCGCTCATATAACTTATACAACACATGTACATGAGGTATACAATGCGTATATAATTTACACTTTGCTTATATAATTTATACAACACGATTTCCATTCACACAATTCGATTTAGATTTCTCACCTTGGTTTTCGAGGTGCTAAAAATCGTAGATAGCTCAGAAAAATCCGCGGTCTCTTCTAGAATGTAGACAGCCTCCTTACGGTCCCGATGTTTCCAGTTTCATCGAATTTCGTTAATACAAGAAAAAGATATGATTTTTCAAAGTTTTGCAACACTAAAAAGTGTTATTTTCTATTCAAAAATAATAAAGCCGCTACCTTTCAGTATTGGTTCGAACTAGGGTACGGATTTTTCAGAAAATCCGTAAATCGATGCTCCTATCAGAGGGTGGGACGTGAAAGAGGGGAGCGAGGCGAGTCCGTCGGTGGTGGAGATGGCGAACTCGGTGGTTTCTGGTGAGGGGGCATCGACGTGAAGTCGGCGACTTTCAGGGCATCGTTATCGACGCTGGCGAAGGGAGAAGGGGCGGGGGTTGGTCGGATTTGAAGAGTGAGGCGGGCGCCGTCGAGTCAGGGTGGTGGCGTTGGCTGGCGTTGACTGAGGCGGCAAGATTTCGGTCGGGAAGGTTAGAGCGCGACCAACGTCGAGAGTTGATAGGCGGCTAGGGTTTTGAGGTTTTTTTTTATTTTTAAATTATGAAATGAAATTTCCGATTGCCCGATGCTTTATAAAAAAAATTAAATAGTGTTACTCCATACGAACACCAATTCAAGCCCAACGACTGTCGCCCCTAGCTAAATATCCCATCCAGGACACAATGGGATATGTTTCGTTGGCCAATTCGACTGTTACAGTCAGTTATTTTTTAAATTAAAGTATAAAACATTCAAATTCTGTTTTGAACGTACATTTCAATTTTCCAGGGCCACAAACTGATTTGAAAAATTCCAGAAAAATAAATCTGGCTATGTTTTGACGATACGGTCCCAACAAAACTGATTTCGTTGAATTCTGAGACCGTTTGTAAAATGGCCTTTTTCTGGTCGACCCGATTTAATTGTAATTGACCAAACACATTTTTATTTGCCATTCTCACATACTAGCTTCAAAAATTATGAAATTTGAAACCTAGCAATAATTTGTCATCCGGGATCCAACAAAAGTAGTTTCGTCGAATTCCGATGTCGTATGCAAAATGTCTATTTTCAAGGGCGATATATTCTCTATAGCGACCTTTCTGAAAATTCATTTGGCCATAGCTTTTGATTCCCGCTCTGAAATTTCAATTTTTCAGATTCGTTAGAAAGATATTCACTAACAGATTTAAATATTTTTGGTTTCACTAAAATCTGTTATATTTTGCACCCGGTACAGTCAGACAAAGTTCAAATTCAAAATTTGAAACTGCCTCACTATTTCCAATTCATTATTTTATTGAATTGTTCTATTTCAATTGGTTTAAATTCTTTGAAAATAACCAATTTAAAAATTTTAAATTGGCTCGCATTTCCAGGGTTGTTACAATGGCGGGATTGTTCAGCAGGGAAATGAGGTCGGTTTGGGTTGTTTTGGGACAGTGGCAAGATGTTTTTGGGTGCGTACTGAAAAAGCAACGTGGGGAGAAATGGGCCATGAACGTGGTGCATTAGTGGCTTTGGTCCACCCAAAAAAAAAAAAAATTGGTTGCAAATGATGGTGGTAGAGTTTCTGCAAGTAGGGCGTCGGGGTCATTTCGACTGTGAAGGATAAATGGATTAAAATAACACATGGAAGGAGACTAATGACAGATGGCATACTGGTTGGCGTTGAAGCCATCAAATTTGCAAGAAGATTTGTTTCGTACTGGATGGCGTGTCAAAGCCGTGATGTGAAAGAGGAGCCGGGAATTCTTAGGAACCGGAAAAAAGGGTATATTTTAAAGTAGTAGTTAGTGGGATAATATATATTAGGTTAAGTAATTAATTTATTGAAGCTAATATCGTTATGCACAAAATTATTTCGTACGTTGTCAGATTTCACCAAATCAGTCACGTTGGAATCACAGTGGAGAATACTACGTTGTTGAGGGGTTTCGGACGGGACCGGATGCAGTCAAAATTCTCGTTTAATTTTAAACGACTATTTGAAATTTAACGAAAACAACGCTGAACCGTCAATCAAAACAAAGGTGAGTTAATTCTCACACATTTCTGAAATACTTTGATGTGCTAAATTCATATAATTAAATTTAATTGGTTGATTGGATGCTTTGGATGCCTATGGTTGCTTTAATAGTTGACATTAATTATATTATCGTCGTTTAAAATATTTCTATATGCTGATATGAAATATCATAATGATCTGTGTTGCAGGGAAGAACAGGTAGGAGGAATCAAACCGGTTCCTCAAATATTTAATATGCTGTTATTTCATATTTTATGAACTGTTTAAAACCCTTTGACTTTAAATCCTGTTGGTTGTTGAATGTGGTTCAGTTTGAACCAATATATATAGTATTGGTTGAGAAATAAATAGCTAATGGCTCAAATGTACACCGTTTTATAAAGATCGATTCACCGTCAGGTGAATCGCTAGAAATAAAGTTATGTAATTTATTTTACAACCAAATATATTTTAAAATATATTAATTTAAATAAAGTTTCTAAAAAGGGAATAAAACCAACCACGTATATACATTGATTGGTTTAACCACGAATCACCATTTTTGTACCAAATTTACCGTGCGCGAAGCACGTGCTTGTTAACCGATTGTTAAAAGACTTTATTCAAATGAACAAGATTAACGTAATGATTTTATATTGATATTGATTTAATAAAAATTAAATTAAATAAAATTACATAGATTTATTTACTTATTCGTTAATCTAAATGACAAGATCAATAACGATGGACTAATAGGTTAGTAATGTTTTGAACAAGTTACGGTGTTAACTGAAGTTGTTGATCAAATTAGTTCAAGAGAGTAGTTAATGGTTAAGTAATCTAGATTTATTTTAATAAATGTTAAAATTTGATTATTCGTCATCAAGGTGATAATTTAGAATGGGAAATATACTAAGGAAATTTGTAAAGTTAAAACTATGTTTATAATTAATAAAGCGATTTAATATTTAAAATGAGAAATCGAAGTTTTAACTTATATTCTTACTGAAATATATTGGATTCTATGAATCCAAATTATGTGAAGTTATAAAACCCAAGTTTGAATCAGAGTAGTTAAACGAACTAAATTATAAAGATGCGATATAAAATCGCCATTTTTAAAGAAGAGACGATATCCCATCAAGATGGAATTATAATGGGATTTGTTGTATGGAAAATAAGAATTGGTTTTTTTGTATTACAAGTGATATCTATCTTACGATAAGAACGTTGTTGATCAAGGTCTGAGAGGTAATTAAAATACCCCAACTTGAACAACTTCAGGACTATCAAAGGATGATGTTAGTCGTAATGGTGAAAGTGTTGGAATAAAATATTTTTGGGAAAACAAAAGTGTAACGTTACTTGAAGGATTTAGAAATATATATTACGAGATTTCAAAATAAAAGGAAATAAAAGGGGCTTGATGGTATGAAATAATTCGTGGGATTATAACGATAGTTTCAAAAGTTATGGAATGAGCTTTAAAGGGGTTTTTTCTAAAAGGATGAGTGGTGATTTTGGTAATTCAAATAACGAAGCCAAAGAAGGGGTCATAATGGTTGTTTTACGAATGATAAACTGAATCGATAAGATAATAAGAAAATGTTATAGCAATATTTTGAAATGTTAGTTGAAGGTTAAACTGGATATGATTTAAGATATTTTCTAGGTATATAAGTAAAAGGATTTGCGAACATTAATATATTTGAACCAATATATTATTTTCGGGTATTTTAACTGATATACTATTTTCAAATGGCCAAGTGATGTTGTGCATAAACCAATGGATCTGTTTTATTTTTATGGTTGTTTATTTTGATAGTTAAATAACCGACTGTCAAAATCTAACCCAACGTTATTGGTACGGAAAGACCGGGATTGAATTTATATTCAAAAACCATTCCGACCAATAAATACCAATACGTAGAAGATATTGATTAAGATGAAGAAATTGAAGACCTTAAGCTTTCATGAGCGGAAAAACTATTGTTAAATACCTCTGGCTGATCTCCAGAGTTAACGATGATTCTGTCGTGATTGGAATCTACGGATTGCAAGGACTACTCGCTACTGATCCATAGGGTGATTCCTAGGATGCGGTAGGACGGTGCCTTCGGTTCATCCTGTTCCTGGATGACGTGTATGGATGATGTGAATGGTGGCCAGATTTGTCAAAAGTCGATTATAGCCTCAAACCTCATCAACCGGGAAATGACAAAAATCGGGCAGGCAGCATGGCTATGTGGGTCGCACCCATTAGGGTGTATTGTCACCATCTAGAGAATATTCATATTTGTTACTTCTTTTCATTTCTGTATCTCCCGGGATTACGGTGGTCGCGCGACAAAAAGCCGTAAGGTGACAATATACTCGATACACTCAAGAGAAATGAGTGGTCGATCATTTATGGGCCGGGTTGCAAGACGTTCTTGTTGAACCCAGTGTATTCGTCTCTAGAGATACACTATCAACAGGTGGTCCCATACCTTGTCATAGTTGGAAATCCAATCTCCAATAAGCGCCCGCGGTTTTAATTGTATATTATATATGTGGAGCGTGAGATGCAAGCGTTCTGCTAGATTCTATTTACTTGTATTTAGACACTATTATAATATCAGAAGAAGATATTGATTTCAAATCGATTTGGGTTATAGTAAGATAAAAACCATCCGTGTTTAGGTGTGGGCTGGTCTTACTATTATCTTTTTGTTTCTAAAGTATTTCCAAAGTTAAACAAGTTGTTGTGCTATGAATTTATCACTGAAAGTATTTCAGACTGATCCGGGTGAATTTTGCTTTGCTTCAAATGTGCTCGGGTCAGGCCGAGTATATTATTAGGTTAGGTATCGCTTGGAGCTTCGGAAAAGGAGTTGAAATCGAGACGTATTCCATATATATACTGGTACTGGTTTATTTCTGTTGTGTGTTGTATTGATCTAAATGTATACTCTGATGTTGTAGTATACAGTTCTTTTATAAAGTATTATTGATTATTATGTTTTGTTTGTTCCGCTGTGAGATTCTGATCTTCTTGTTTCTTCTATTCTCATATTTCTTTCTTTCTTTTCTCACCCTCTAACTTCTTTCTATTAGCTTTCTTGGTTTTTGATACTGAAGTTTTGGACACAGGACGTGTTAGTGTCTGGATTCGAGTGTCGAATTTCCCGGGTCTCTACACAAACACTAGAGAGGGGTGAATAGTGTTTGCAAGAATTTAAACAAAATTTAAAACTAAAGTGAATTATGGGATGAATCAAACACCACAAAAACAATCACAGACACAGATTCAAACAAAAATAATATAAACAGAAATAAAAATGCAGAAAAGGAAAGAACACACTGGATTTTATACTGGTTCAGTTTACTCCTACGTCCAGTCCTGCACAACGCTGGACTGCATAGTTTTATTACTATTTCAATAGTCAATTACACCCTCGTTGATTTCACGGCTCAACAAGGAGATACTGACTCCTACTCCTTGATTTCACGGCTCAACAAGGACACACCAACTCCTATTCCTTGATTTCACAGCTCAACAACGACATACCGACTCCTATTCCTTGATTCCAAGGCTACAAGGATACATTGATTCCTCTTTGACTTAAAAACAAGGTTTATTCAACCCAAGCAATTACAAAACAACCCTATAACTCTTCAATAGCACTTGATTCAGAGAGTAGAGAGTGTAGAGAGAAGAAGTTTTGTCAAAACAGAATTGAATTTGGCAGAGTATAAGTGTAAGAATCATAAAAATTAGTAAGAATAATGGTATATAGAAAGAGGATGAAGTTAGAGAAGAATAGAAGATTAAAAACTCGGTTTTAACCCCTTTTTATAGTGTGTGAAAGGTTGTAACGTTTCCGGAGCGTTACAAATGGTGAAAAGACACTTCCTTTCAAATTTAAATTCCTGACAGTTATATGTCGACATACTTATCAATTTTATGATTTTTAAAGTATTTTTTAAGTATTTAAATCAATATTTAAATTCTGGAATTTCCTGAAACATAACTAGTTGCTAAAACATTATTTTTCAAGTATAAAAACATAAGAAAAAATTAATTAAACATATGATTAAAAACTTAATATACATGTGATATAAAAACCATAGATAATATAATTATAAACATATATAACATAATTATATATATATATATAGGAATTTATAAAGAAATATTTATAAACTATATATAAACAAAAGGTTATATAAAAACATAGAGTTTAGATAATCAAACATAAACTTAGTAAAACATTTTTTAATAAAACTATAAAAATAAGGATGCTTATAAATTAGAAATATATTTGAAATCATAAGTTTGAAATTCTTGGAATATTAAAATTATTTTGAGAAAAGTTTGAAATCAATTTGAAAATAGTTTTGAATTTGAAAACAGATAATTTGAAAAACAAAATTTGAACTTGGAGTGCTATTCGAAGTCTTATATAAACTTGACTCTAGTACTATATTTATCTTGAACTCTTGAAATCTTGATAGCTTGATAACTCATGAGTCTTGAATCTATCTTGAATTTTGAATCTCTTGAAACTCTAAAACTGTACAGTCTTCAGTACTTAAGTCCTGTATACAAATCCTGCATATATATCTATATGTATATTCTAGATAGAGATGTTAGTATATATTTTATAATCAATGATAATTGAAATAAGGTTGTTGTCATCAAAACTCCATTCTCCAACAATCTCTCCCTTTTTGATGATGATAACCTTAGTGTATAAATTATTATACCTGTATTCATACCTGTATATACCAATTGATGATAATCCTTCTAATACTCCCCCTGTCTATATGAATCCTATAAACTATGCCTATATTTTATAATTTCTCCCCCTTTATCATTATCAAAAAGAAACTCTAAACATACTCCCCCTAAATCCTATAACTATCTGATTAATTCCTATACTAAAGTAAAGTACTCCCCCTAAATCCTAAATCTGTCTATACCTTTTAAAATACTCCCCCTAATTTATGCCTATGTAATATCCTAATTATATATATAACTTCCCCTAAATCTATGACTCTCCCTTAATCTATAATTCTCTATAAATTTATACAACTCCCCCTAAATCGATGACTACACTAGTCTAATAAACTAAATAGAAGGATAATAACCTAATCAAACCAATAAATTCAAATAAGCAGATCAATCCACATAAGAAATTCAAACAACCAAGCAATTCAAACAATTAATGTTAAACAATTAAATCAACCAAATCATTCTTGAACCTTCAAATAATCCTTAGAAACTCTAAAACTCCCTCTTAATCTAATATAACTATCCTAAACTCTAATTTCCTTAAAACTATAATAAGACTTTAATCTAGACTTAAGAAATAATTTTGATAAGATATTATTAAAATTATGATGTAAGTAAAGAAGTTTAATCCAAACAATCAATTAATTTAAGTTTTGTTGTCACAAAACCTCTATTTATCCTTAAACTTATAAATCTCCTATAACCTACAAATGCACAAGTATATTTCTAACGTACCTATCAACCACTAATGAAATTAAACCATGTCAAACAATTCAAACAAGTCAATTTAAACAAACCAAATAAGTTAATCAATTCAATCAAGCCAAACAAATCAATCATGTTAATCAAGACAAAGTAAATATGTTATGTATTTGATTAATAATCCTTAATTTTTGATTAGATAAAAACTTTTCATACTATATATTTGTTATGTGTGAAGTTAAGGTTAACATGTAATGTAGTGTGTTGGTTATAATGCAGTATGTTATATGCAAAATTATATGGAGTGATATATTGAATGAAATGCAACTTGGATGTGAATGATTTTAATTTGAGATGTAATATAATAATGATGTATGATATGAATAAGATGTGTAATGATAGTATGCAGAATGATTTGGTAATTATATCTATATATTAAAAGTACTATCTAACAATTATTCATATATATATATATATATATATATATACATTATAATTTATTTGAATTAAACAAGGATAATATATATTAATTTCTAAACTTAGGTTAATGATACTTATGAAAGAAATTGAAAGGATAGTAAAGATAAAAGTTTTCTGGCATTCATAATATATAAATAAAATATTTAAAATATTTCTATGAGAAATGTGGAGTTAAATGATCTTAGTAGGGTATTTCTTTAATATAGTAAAAATTGAAGATAATTTTAAAGAGAATATAGACTTGTATCATACAAAGTAAACATATTGTCATAATTGTATATATAAAAACTATTTTTAAAAAACGACTTCAAATTTATTTTATTATGAAATATAAATCAATTTTTTGATACAAATCAATTTTAAATTTAAACTTTTAAAAATCAAAATATGTTAATTTGCCAATGAACCATTTATATGTTAAAATTTTAAAAGAATTCTATAGTTATTACAAAATTATGAAATTTGAATATAAATTAAACTATAAATCTATAACTAATTTTATTTAATCTACATATTTATGACATTAAATCATATATATATATATATATATTTTTCAAAATATTAAGTTAAATATACAAGTTTTGATAAATCTTACAAGGATCAAAATTACTGTTAAGTTACAACTAGTATTTGTGATAATATAACCCTAAATTGTTATGAAATCATATGAAGAATATATAAGTTAAACTATGCTTGTTTAAACTATATAAAAGATGAATAAATTTATATTTTATAACTACATCAAAAAGTTATATTAACTTTGTACCCATGTTAGCATGTCTATATAATTTTATTAATTTATATACTTTTAATATATATATTTTTAGAAACAAGGTATAAGAAAATAATTAGGCAGATAAAGTTAATAACCAGAATTTGAATTGGCATTTTCTTATTGAAATAATTGGGGGGAAGTCTTAAAATTCAAAATTTGAATTTATTGGAACATTTGTCGACATGCTCATTTATGTATGTCGACATTCATATATATTTTCAAAGGACATATGGTTTTGTAACTCTTGGTTTTAAATTGTCGATTTATATTTCAGGTTTAACTATTTTCTGAAATAATATTAATCCTAACAAACATTCAAAATTTATTATTATATTTATTATTATTATAATATTGATATTTTGATTTCAAATTTCAAATTTGAGTTTTAAATTTCAAGTATGAATTTTAAATTTCAAGTTTAAATTTTTAATTTTTAAAACCAAAATAAAGCAAACAAAACATCCATTCAACCAAAAAATTGAAAATTAATTAAGGCATACCCCTTTTTTTAGATCTATTTCTTCGATATTCTGTGAAACACATATTTGAATCTTCAGTTTTTGGCTCTCCATCGCGTGATGTTGAATCTGAATCATATTTACATCTTCTAGAATTTGACGATGAGATCGATGATTTAGTAGTTTAACCAACTTGGATCCAAAATTTTGAATTTTGAATAAACGAATACTTCAACTACCATACCCCCAAAAGTCATATCTCTTCATAAACTCTTCTTTTCTTGATTGATGAATAATCATCTTGGTGTCTTTCGGCCAATAGTAATCAGACATAACTCTTTTCCTGCAAAACAACATACCTTTTCAAAGAATCAAGTGACTTTTCAAAATAATTAATTATAATTTGAAAAAATAACATCATGATGATTCAGTCAAGGTTTTAAATCTTGGATATCGGTCGCATTTCGCCTCGGGGATTTTATAGACTCGGTCTCGTATCGGGGGAGAACTCGGACGAGATGAGTCTAACTCGGGAGTTCGTCTCGGATTTTCATCTCGGGTCTGAAAGCTCATATCGGAACAATCTCGGGGTACATGATATGTTAAAAATGATATTTTAACAAAATGACTTTTGTGAATGCTATCAAAAACATAGTAACTTAAACTTAAAATGCAAAATAACTTTATTATTCTTTATTTTGCAAAAGATTATTCATACTCTAATCGTAATATGCTTGAAATAGGAATATTGTTAGACATGAAACATTAAAAGGATCCAAAATATTAAAAAATCCAGCATAAATAAACCATGAAATACATAATTTCATAAGTAACATGTATGTAAAAAGGAGAATATGGAAATCATAAGCATTGTAAAACATATACAAACATACAATATAGTCATTTAACATGCAAAATGTAAAATAACAGAAGATTGATATGGCTAGATTTGAGCTTTTTAATTATAGTTCTAGTTTAGACAAAAAATTAAATTTTAACCAAAAAAACTAAGATCTCGGACGATATTCCAATATTTCGTCTCGGTCGATATATCGTTCGATATTGCAATATCTCGGGCGATATATTCGAAAGGAGATTTAGAGTGCTATTTGCTGTTTCATTTCGGAAGGAGCCTAAAACGAGATCTCGGGCGATATTTGCGAGATTTGAAACAGTGGATTCAGTAATATGTCAATTTAAACTTTTCAAGAAGTCATATCATGATAACTTGAATTTTCAATCATATTGAATGTAGACTCATCTAATACTGATGCAAGACATGAATTTAAACTAGTTTTCAAATTTTGCCATTTAAATTTTTTAAAAATCAGATTATGAACTTTTTGAAAAACCTTGCTCTAATACCAATTGTTAGGGACTGCAGAATGGATCGTCAAGACAAAGCAAACACTAGAGGGGGGAGGTGAATAGTGCTTGTAAGAACTTAAACAAAATTTAAAACTAAAGCGAATTATGGAATGAATCAAACACCACAATCACAATCATAGACACAGATTCAAACACAAATAAGATTAATAGAAATAAAAATGCAGAATAGGTAACAACACACCGGATTACTCCTACGTCCAGTCCCGCACAACGCTGGATTGCGTAGAGTTTTATTGCTATTTCAATAGTCAATTACACCCTCCTTGATTTCACGGCTCAACAAGGAGACACCGACTCCTACTCCTTGATTTCACGGCTCAACAAGGACACACCGACTCCTATTCCTTGATTTCACGGCTCAACAAGGACACACCGACTCCTATTCCTTGATTTCACAGCTACAAGGATATATTGATTCCTCTTTACTTGCAAACAAGGTTTATTCAACCCAAGCAATTACAAAAACATCCCTATAATCTTTAATAGCACTTGATTCAGAGAGTAGAGAGTGTAGAGAGAAGAAGTTTTATCAAAACAGAATTGAATTCGATAAAGTAAAAGTGTAAGAATCTTAAGAATTAGTAAGAATAATGGTATAGAGAAAGAGGATGAAGTTAGAGAAGAAGAGATGATTAAAAATTCGGTTTTAATCCCTTTTTATAGTGTGTGAAATGTTGTAACGTATCTGGAGCGTTACAAATGGTGAAAAGACACTTCCTTTCAAACTTATATTTCTGACAGTTATATGTCAACATATCCTTTTTGTTATGTCAAAATACTTATCAATTTTATGATTTTAAAGTATTTTTTAAGCATTTAAATCAATATTTAAATTATGGAAATTCCTGAAACAAAACTAGTTGCTAAAACATTATTTTTCAAGTATAAAAACATAAGAAAATGTTAATTAAACATATGATTAAAAACTTAATATACATGTGATATAAAAACTATAGATAATATAATTATAAACATATATAACATAATTACAAATATATATATATATATAGGAATTTATAAAGAAATATTTATAAACTATTTATAACCAAAAGGTTATATGAAAACTTAGAGTTTAAATAATCAAATATAAACTTAGTAAAACATATTTAATAAAACTATAAAAATAAGAATGCTTATAAATTAGGAAATATATTTGAAATCATAAGTTTGAAATTCTTGGAAGATTAAAAATTATTTTGAGAGAAGTTTGAAATCAATTTGAAAATTGTTTTGAATTTGAAAATAGATAATTTGAAAAACAAATTTTGAACCTGGAGTGCTATTCGGAGTCTTACATAAACTAGACTCTATTACTATATTTATCTTGAACTCTTGAAATTTTGATAGCTTGATAACTCATGAGTCTTGAATTCTGAATCTCTTGAAACTCTAAAACTGTACAGTCTTCAGTACTTAAGTCCTGTATACAGATCCTGCATATATATATTCTAAATAGATATGTTAGTATATATTTTATAATCAATGATAATTGAAATAAGGTTGTTGTCATCAAAACTCCATTCTCCAACGGTGTTCTTCCTTGAACTGCATGCAAACCTCGATGTTTCAAGCAAGGTGGTCTATAGGGAAAAGGATAGTAAGCGGATGGGCTTCAAGTAGGTGGTTGTGCGGTCGACTATGGTGGCATGTGGTGGTTTGAAATAATTTCATGCATCGTGGAATTCTAGCGATCTTGGTCATCAATAAAGATCGTGGTTTTCGACGATGGGACCTGGTGGAGGGGCAGTCAAGTTAGCATGGGTGGGATCAGCTCTGGTGACCTAGGTGGCGGTGTAGTGATGACTTGGGGATGTCGAGGTTTTTCTGTTCGAACAAGAGGTGGACTGGATTATTTTGAGATAATCATGGATTGTGCGCTTAATCTAGTAATTAGTGCTCAGCGAACTTGGGTTAATTAAATTGTTGAAAATCATTTAATTTATTCAAACTTGTAATCACAATTACTTTTTCATACGTTATCGGAATCTAACAAAACCAACGATGTTGGTTTCACGGTGACGAGTACTATATGATGGAGTTGGAAGGGAATTTATTCGAGTTTGTGTAAACTTTTATTAAAGTTAAACGCTTGTTTAATTTTAATTGAAATGAACAAGGAAGTAACAACAATAGTAATCAAAGTGAGTTAACTCTCGCGCCTTCTGAAATACTACTGAAATACTATGATGTGATTAAATTCATATAATATTTATCATTGTTAGCATAAATTGTGTGTTTAGAGGCTTTGGACGATTATTGTTTTTTTTGTTGATGACGATATTTATATTCCCATCATTTTAAATGAATTAAATGGAATTTCATTTCATATGCATATATAAAATGATATTATGACCTGTGATGTAGGGAAAACAGATCGGTGGGATCCAACATGTTTGCTTAAGTATTTTGGATGTTACTTGTTTTCATATTATTCATATATGTACTGTTTAACCCAAGTAAATTTAAATTTGGTTTGGATATTGATTGTTGAATTGAAGTTCGACATTGATGTGTTATTAATCAACAAACAATATTGATTAAGTGATTGACAGTAGATGGCCTAAAATCCATATTTTTAAGATGTTTATTCGCCGTTAGGTGAATTAACTAGTTTGAAGTTATAAAATTTAATTTTATAACTGAAGAATTTTTTTATATTTTATTTTATATAAAATAAAGTTTTTATATATATATATATATATCAATATTTTAGTTTTTGTAAAGTATTCAAATTCATTTATATAGTAAATTTCTATGTTTTAAATAAGTTTATAAGTAAGTAAGTCCGAAATTAACGTAAGGGTTAATAATTTAGAGTAATTTTTTTTTATGAGACAATTAAGTATTATCATTAAATTAATTATATTATTAATTAATTTAAGAGGAAGAATCAGTGGAAATCAGTTAACAAGTTAACTACGTTTCCAGATTGACTAAATCAACTGTTTTTAATTGGAATTGGATATTTAATTAATTTGTTTTCAACTAATTTAATAGAAATAATTTTTAAACAAATAGTCATCTAAACTGAATAGGATTTACTAAAAGTAAATTAGTCCTTTAATTAACTGTATTTAATGATAATTATCGAGTTGATAGTATTTAATGAAATTAGTTATTATTTTAATAATTCTTAAAAGAGATTTACTATTTTATTCTTGATTAATATGGAAGTTAACTACTAATGTTGAAATTAATTATTATTTTCAATTAATAATTGTAACGACCCGGATTTTTGGCCATTTAAGCCTAAATAATTAAATTTGTTCTAAATGTTTTATTTGAATTTTATATAAGGATTTATATAGGAATTTATTTAAAAAATGATATTTAAATGAATAATTTATAATATAATGAAAACGAGTTCAAAACGGCGCGGTAGTTTGAAAATTCGATTTAAATTTCAAATGAATGTACAGGATTTAAAATAAATCGGATTTTAGCGAAATAAGAAATATTTGAATCTGTTTGAAAATATCTTTCCAACGAATGTGAAAAAATCCAGATTTCATAGTGGGAATAAAAAGTTATGTCCAAATCGAATTTTCAGAAAGTCGTTGTAGAATCGCCTATAGGCCATAACGGTTATTTAACTATATTTAAATATCGGTCTTGAATTTGGACAAGATTCTTTTGAGGCGTAGTTATAATTTAATTTTTAGAATTTTACTGTAATTTTTAATTAATTAAATATGAAACTTTTTATTTGAAGTATTTTGCACCCTATATAAATATTTTGGGGTTTCATAATATAAGTTAAACTACCGATATTATTATATTTTTGGGATCGTGGTACCTCGCTGGACACGACCGTACTCTTATTTCTGTCCGCAATAGTTCGTAAACAACGAAATTCTGTATAATAGATACCATATAAACTTTAAAAGGCAAATATACATCATGAACGGATAAAATTTATTTTGTCCATTAATTTAATCAGTGCCCTTTATAATAAATGAATAGGTTTATTCACTTAGGACATCCAAATTTTTATAACATTTCTACTGGAGGAGATTGAGCAATGTCAAGATGATGGTACATAAATAAAAGAATATAATAGCCTTGCCGGTTATGTTTTCCTTAGTCCGTGCCCGCCAAGCTGTTATAAACCGTGCTCACCAGACATTTCAGTATTGTGCCTCCTAAGGCAATTTAAGCACCGTGTCTGCCAAGATAAGTGAAACCGTGCCTCAGACGTTGTGTCTTCTTTAAATATTGTATACCCATTTCTCAGACCCGAAAACGAAATAAAAAGAAAACAAAGCCATATCCCTTTCTTCTTGGCATGAACGAACGGCCCTCCCCCTCTATTCTATTTCAACTCAAATCCGTTAATTCCTTAAATCGAAGGCTTCTTCTGCACATAATTTTACAACGCTTGACCCCTATTTCAACTTGCTCAAGTTTTTCACTACAGTCAAATATTGGGTCGTCGAGATTGGGAGAAGCAACCGGAAGTTGCCAAGGCTCTGACCATGGGTGGAGCTCGCCTGGAGCTTCCGATGGTTGGGGTCAAAGCCGTCTGAACTGACCAAAGTCAGCCAGTGAAATGCTGAATAACAGCGTGGGGTTTGGGTAGAGTACAACCAGCATGCGAAATGGGTGGTGCTCGGAAGTTGCGGTGGTGTTTTTAAGTGATGAACGGCGGTTTGTTTCTGTGTAGTTTTTCTACGATGGAGGGGTTGGGATTTTGGGGAACAGAAGGAGCCAGAACAGTGAAGTTTTTTTTGGCAAATTGACAATAGAAAGGAAAAAAAGGCCGTGTAACAGTTTGGACGTGGAGGAGTATGTAGGAGCTGTTGGTATTGAATGAATGAGGTATGGGGTAGTACGGTTTTTAGTATGAGGAGCAACAGTATTGAAGGGAAGAAGTGAAGGAGTATTATCGACTGTAGTGGGTTCCTGTACTGAGAGTGACGGATTCAAAGAGGAAGGAAGAGTTGTTGTGAGAAAGGATAATGAACATTAAAGGAAAAAAACAAAGCAAAGAGGGAGTATGGCCTTAAACAATGTTTAGGAGGTGATTTTTGTAAGTCTTGGTGAGTTGGGATTGCGGTTCGAAACCAATACATGAAGATGGATTATGTACTATAACTAAACAAGGTAATTAAAGTTAAGGACTGGGATTTGTTATTTATTTTATTTTAAAACAATTAAAAATCTATAACAATAAATCTATGTTTCGTTCGTGGATAGAATTAAACCAAACCAGTTACGTTGAAATTGCGGCAACGAAATCTACCTTATGGAGCTGACGTAGTTGAGAACTAAGATATTGGAATTTCGTGGAAAAATCAAATGTCTATTTGATTTTAAACCGAAACAGCTGCAGAACCGTCAACTGCAAAACAACGTGAGTAAACTCACTAACTCTGCCTCGTTTATATTTTTATATAAACGAGTTTTAAATTTATTTATAGTGATTTTATATTGTTTGATGGTTGATTTGTTGAAATGGTTGATAAAATTAGTTGATATGATTACATCGTTGATCGATTTTTAGTTCTGATATTTCATATTGATATGAAATAATATTATGGATGCCGATTAACATCTGTGGATGCAAGGAAACAGGTTGGAGGGATCCAACTGGATTCCTCAACAGTTATATCACTGTTTTTATTTGATTGTGGTATATAAACCATGATTGAATATGTTGTGTTTGTTTTATCCTAACCCCAGAAACTTGGTATTTCAGATACCGTAAAATATTTTCGAATATAGAAAATAAAATTTGAGTTTTAAAAAGGGAAATTTATTTTCAAAAATAGAAATGTAATATAGTTGAAATTAAAAACATGTTAGTGGAGAAAACAAGAATTTGTTTATAAACAAGAATATAAATTAAGTGAATTATTTATCATTAGATAAATTGAAATATAAATTCAAATTTGAATTTATATGAAAAAGTGGAAAAGGGTTTATGAAACCAATATTTGGAATGAGATTAAACTTAGAAATTATTAAGGAAATTTTAAATGAGATTTTAAATGATTGGAAAATAAAGGAAATAAGACTTATATAAATAATTCTAAATAGAAGTTATAAATAAAAATTGGGTTTAAGATATTTTTATGAGTATGAATCAAATGGTATATAAAGGGAATATATTCATGATTAAAGTGAATAATGGCTTAAACCAAGTATTTTGCAAATGAAATATCTGTAAAGGTAATTTAGATTTGAAATATGATTTCAAATTGGAATTTGATTGAAAAAAGGAAATGGATGAACGTTTGAAAGGGAAACGACTAGTTTTACTCCAAAGAGGGGAAAATATAAAATGAATTATGTTTTTGTAAAGTGGAATGGTTATGAAGGAATCGAAAGGATAAATTCAATGATGGATTTGAAATTTGAATTTACCTGAAATGGTAAATAAATTCTGAAGTTCAGAATATAAATCAAATATATAGTATTCGAATGAGAGTTATTTATTGGAATTCGATTATATCGAATTTAGGGAAGTAGTTATTTTACTTTTCGTTTGAAACAAATTTAATAACGTAATTATTTACTTATTTATTTATTTAATTAAATAAATAAGTACAAGTTGCATTTTGATAAACCAAATATTTTTAATAGGGATTTTAAACGTTGTTGTTATAATAAATGTTTTGGTAAATCTAAATAGAAATTTTAACGCTGTCGTTAAAATTACTGTTTTTAACAGCGATCTTAACGCTATGGTTATAATAAGTATTCTATAATTATATACAGCGATTGTAACGCTGTTGTTAAAAGCCATGTTTTATAAATAAAATATTTGGAAACTGCGATTATAACCCTACCGTTATAATCAATATTTTTTTCTGTAAAGGAAGTGTGTTCTTAGGTCGAATTCGAGAGTCGCGTAAGCGACGGTTTGTTTAAAGTTGTGAGCTTTGACTATTTCAAAGTTTAGAATGTGGTTCAAATAAGGTTTGAGAAGTAATTATACCCTAACTTGATTGACTTCATGATCAATGGTGGAATGGTTAAGGTTCGATGGGGAAACTTGGTTAAGCAATATGGTTAGCTAATAAATGATTAGTGGATTGAGTTATAATAACGATGTTTTATAACATTGCATTAATTTGAAATGTTTCCCAAATAAAATAAGAGTTATTTTCTATGCGTTGAAAATGTAATGAATTGGTTAACGAGGAATTAAGAAAGGGAATTCAGAAATATTTTCCGATATTAATAATGTATATTTTTTGAATATAGAAAATAAGGATTCGTGAATATTTAGAAATGTTTTCGAACTGGAATAAGAGATATTTCACGAGTAAAGGAATTATAATATATTGAAAAGGTTTTTCAAAGAATCGAGAGGGGAAATCGAGTTTCAAAAGAATACGAAAGATGGAAAATGGGAAATGTAAATAATATAATAAGGAATTGATTTAAAAGGGCCAAATGTTGATTGATGATTGATCGATCGAATTCCTACCTGGAAATAAGATCGTTGGTTGCACACTTATTTTTCTTTGATAGTTAATTCACCGAATATTGAAGTTTTTGACCATTTTTCCGTCGTAAATACGGAGAGACCGGTATCAGATTCATTATCTGGAAACAACTCTGTATGGGCGTTAGCGTTGCGACCAAATATGATGAAAAAAAATTGAAGACGGAGTTATGCAAGGACTATCCTGTTTACGGGATAGTGCCCTCGGTTTGTCCAGTCCTAGGACAACGTGAATGGACGAATGTCTAAAAAAGTATATCTAATGGATCGCGTAAGTTGATCTCTTCAAACGTACTTACGTTTGGCGGTGGAGGAATTCGTTTCTCTTAGCTTTATACCCGTGGTATTTTTGGGGAAATCAATTTGTGATTTGGTGGGTATGACGATGTGGTATTCAAAGTGAATGGTGGCCAGATGTTCTGGAAGATAATTCAAACCTCAAGCCTCACAATCGCGAATTGACAAAAATCGGGCAGGCAGCATGGCTAAGTGGGTCGCACCCATTAGGATGTATAATCACCTATCTAGAGAAATTCCATTTGTTCTTTAATCTATCGATGCCGTCCCTTTCGGGAACGGTTGCTGATCCCAACCGTTGGTGATATACATTCGATACACTCAAGCGAAATGAGTGGTCGGTCATGTGAGGGCCGATTTGCAAGACATTCTTGTTAAACCCAGTGTATTCGCCTCTAGAGATACACTATCGGCAGGTGGTCCTATACCTTGTCATGTTGGAAATCCAATCTCCAATAAGCGCCCTGCGGTTTTTGATTTTATATTATATATGGAGCGTGGGATGCAAGCATTCCGCTAGATTTTATTTTATTTTTTTGGATTTAGACACCATTATAATATCACCAGATTTTGATATCAAAATATTTTGGTTATCGTAAGGTAAAATCCATCTGTGTTTGTGTGTGGATCGGTCTTACGATTATCATTTCTTTCGAAAGGATTTTGAAAGTTAAACAAATGGTTGGAGTTTACTCACACAAGTCCCATGACTGACCCAGAGTTTATTTTGTTTGTTTTTCCCTAAACTCTTGGGTGTCCAAATTTGTACGGGCAGTCAAGTAGTCGGGATTTTACAGATTCACTTGGAGAAGCTCGAAGCAGGAGGCTTCACCAGTTAGCTATAGACTATCGTGTACTATATTGTATCTGGAAACAGGTGTTTATAACTGGTCCAGGGATAACCGTTGTGCTCTGATAATGGTATGTATATAAAGTTACTATTTGTATTTCAAAGTTTATGTTATCTAATATATTTTATTCGTCCCTCTTTGTGATCTTCGTTTTCTTCTATTCTAATATTTCTTTCTTTTTGTTTCTCGTCCTCTAACTTCTTTCTAATAATGATTCGTATTTATGTGCAATTTGGGTTGGACGTGTGGTGTTATTAGTCAACTTGAAGAGTATGGAAATTCGGGTCATTTCATTTGGTATCAGAGCTGAAGGTTGAGTAGTAACCTTGGCTCTGTGGCGTGACTCAGTAGAGTTGGGGTTAGTAATACCCTAGATTGAGTTTGAGTGTATATACATGAGCACGTATTTGTATATTCGATATAAAAAATTGTTTTATATTGTCTTGATTGGTTTGTTGGGTGGTTTGTGAATTCTGGTCGATACAGGATGTACAAATGTATCGATAGGTGTTTCTAAACTCTCGAACAAAATAATTCGATACTGTATTGTTTTAAAATGGGTAAATGAAATAATTTTTCCCAAAAATTATTTTGATATAAAAGGAATAATTTCTGAATTATTATATATGAATGTGTTGATTGTTATTACAATCAAATGGAATTATGAAATATTGAAATGAATATATAATGTGTATACGGATAATGTATACGAATGAGATAAACCAAGATTAAATTCAAACCAGAATTTGAGAATTCGAATCCCGGGTGTTTAGAAATATTTTTAAAAGTAATATAGCATTACTTTGAAGAATTGTTGAATAAGAATAATTTTAAATGGATTTTAAAAGGGATTAAGCACTAAAATCACTTCAGTGGCATGAAAATAATTCTGATAATGGATCGCGACATTATCGGTATTCATTTTCAAGTTTCTGAGTGACGGATTGCTACCATAGTGATTTAGGAATGAAAAATTTGTTTGAAAAGGACAAGTTATTTTAGAAATTCAAATGTTTTGAATTGAGTTGATTATAATATATATAAATATATATGATTTCAAACTAATTTGAAATAAAACTCGGGAATTTGAATTCTGAAATTAAAATTTAACTTAAGTAAATTTGGACTGGATTAAAAATAATCCAAAATGAAATCAAACAAGTTGAATATATATTGGATGTTGTTGTTTGGAGTTAAACTGTGATGGAATTGAACTCAAGCAGGATAAGAGGTATGATTTGTGAATACAGAACTCAGTTTGGATTAGTGAATGGAAGTGAACTAATCAGAAGTTGATTAGAGAGTTAAAAACTGGAAGTTGGATTGATTTGGGAACCAATTGGAAATATACATGTATGTTGAACATATATTGAATGAAAGCAAACGCAAGAAATAGAATTTGTGCCCGACAAAAAGGTACAATTTTACAGTGTTATTTGGGTTCGGTGATTTTACGAGCCTATGGGGCAAGCCACTTGGCTTTTTGATTTTCTTTTGGATTGGAGAAGGCCTAGAAAGGCGAGTTGTGGTTGTATCGATTGAGCCGTGCAGAGGAGATGCTGCCGAAATTTTTCAGAAATTAAAGTGTTAGAATTTTTTTTTTTAAAACTTTCGTTAATAAGAAAAAGTAATATTTTAGTTGAAATAAATTGGTCCAATTAAGCTGAAGTTAAGAATTGAACAAAAAGGAATTTTGGACCTAGTTAATAGGGTATGTGGCATTTTTCCTACCTTAGCAATTTCGAGGACGAAATTATTTTAAGGGGAAAGGAATGTAACGACCCGGATTTTTGGCCATTTAAGTCTAAATATTTAAATTTGTTCTAAATGTTTTATTTGAATTTTATATAAGGATTTATATAGGAATTTATTTAATAAAACGATATTTAAACGTATAATTTATAATATAATGAAAACGAGTTCAAAATGGCGCGGTAGTTTGAAAATTCGATTTCAAATTTCAAATGAATGTACAGGATTTAAAATAAATCGGATTTTAGTGAAACAAGAAATATTCAAATCTGTTTGAAAATATCTTTCCAACGAATGTGAAAAATCCAGATTTCATAGCGGGAATAAAAAGTTATGTCCAAATCAAATTTTCAGAAAGTCGCTGTAGAATCGCCTATAGGCCATAACAGTTATTTAACTATATTTAAATATCGGTCTTGAATTTGGACAAGATTCTTTTGAGGCATAGTTATAATTTAATTTTTAGAATTTTACTGTAATTTTTAATTAATTAAATATGCAACTTTTTATTTGAAGTATTTTGCACCCTATATAAATATTTTGGGGTTTCATAATATAAGTTAAACTACCGATATTATTATATTTTTGGGATCGTGGTACCTCGCTGGACACGATCGTACTCTTATTTCTGTCCGCAACAGTTTGTAAACAACGAAATTCTGTATAATAGATACCATATAAACTTTAAAAGACAAATATACATCATGAACGGATAAACTTTATTTTGTCCATTAATTTAATCAGTGCCCTTTATAATAAATGAATAGGTTTATTCACTTAGGACATCCAAATTTTTATAACATTTCTACTGGAGGAGATTGAGCAATGTCAAGATGATGGTACATAAATAAAAGAATATAATAGCCTTGCCGGTTATGTTTTCCTTAGTCCGTGCCCGCCAAGCTGTTATAAACCGTTCTCACCAAACATTTCAGTATCGTGCCTCCCAAGGAAATTTAAGCACCGTGTCTGCCAAGATAAGTGAAACCGTTCCTCGCACGCTGTGTCTTCTTTAAATATTGTATACCTATTTCTCAGACCCGAAAACGAAATAAAAAGAAAACAAAGCCATATCCTTTTTCTCTTGGCATGAACGAACGGTCCTCCCCCTCCATTCTATTTCAAATCAGATCCGTTAATTCCTTAAATCGAAGGCTTCTTCCCCACATAATTTTACAACGCTTGACCCCTATTTCAACTTGCTCAAGTTTTTCACTACAGCCAAATATTGGGTCGCCGTGATTGGGAGAAGCAACCGGAAGTTGCCAAGGCTCTGACCATGGGTGGAGCTCGCCTGGAGATTCAGATGGGTGGGGCCAAAGCCGTCCGAACTGACCAAAGTCGGCCAGTGAAATGCTGAATAACAGCGTGGGGTTTGGGTAGAGTACAGCAAGCATGCGAAATGTGTGGTGCTCGGAAGTTGCAGTGGTGTTTTTAAGTGATAAACGGCGGTTTGTTTCTGTGTAGTTTTTCTACGATGGAGGGGTTGGGATTTTGGGGAACGGAAGGAGCCGGAACAGTGAAGTTTTTTTGGCAATTTGACAATAGAAAGGAAAAAAAGGGTCGTGTAACAGTTTGGACGTCGAGGAGTATGTAGGAGCTGTTGGTATTGAATGAATGAGGTATGTGGTAGTACAGTTTTTAGTATGAGGAGCAACAGTATTGAAGGGAAGAAGTGAAGGAGTATTATCGACTATAGTGGGTTCCTATACTGAGAATGACGGATTCAAAGAGGAAGGAAGAGTTGTTGTGAGAAAGGATAATGAACGTTAAAGGAAAAAAAACAAAGAAAAGAGGGAGTATGACCTTAAACAATGTTTAGGAGGTGATTTTCGTAAGTCTTGGTGAGTTGGGATTGCGGTTCGAAACCAATACATGAAGATGGATTAGGTACTATAACTAAACAAGGTATTAAAGCTAAGGACTGGGATTTGTTATTTATTTTATTTTAAAACAATTAAAAATCTATAACAATAAATCTATGTTTCGTTCGTGGACAGAATTAAACCAAACCAGTTACGTTGAAATTGCGGTAACGAAATCTACCTTATGGAGCTGACGTAGTTGAGAACTAAGATATTGGAATTTCATGGAAAAATCAAATGTCTGTTTGATTTTAAACCGAAACAAATGCAGAACCGTCAACTGCAAAACAACGTGAGTAAACTCACTAACTCTGCTTCGTTTATATCTTTATATAAACAAGTTTTAAATTTATTTATAGTGATTTTATACTGTTTGATGGATGATTGGTTGAAATGGTTGATAAAATTGGTTGATACGATTACATCGTTGAACGATTTTTAGTTCTGATATTTCATATTGATGTGAAATAATATTATTGATGCCGATTAACATCTGTGGATGCAGGGAAACAGGTTGGAGGGATCCAACTAGATTCCACAACATTTATATCACTGTTTTTATTTGATTGTGATATATAAACCATGATTGGATATGTTGTGTTTGTTTTATCCTGGCCCTAGAAACTTGGTATTTCAGATACCGTAAAATATTTTCGAATATAGATAATAAATTTTGAGTTTTAAAAAGGGAAATTTATTTTCAAAAATAGAAATGTAATAGAGTTGAAATTAAAAACATGTTAGTGGAGAAAACAAGAATTTGTTTATAAACAAGAATATAAATTAAGTGAATTATTTATCATTAGATAAATTGAAATATAAATTCAAATTCAAATTTATATGAAAAAGTGGAAAAGGGTTTTTGGAACCAATATTTGGAATGAGATTAAACTTAGAAATTATTAAGGAAATTTTAAATGAGATTTTATATGATTGGAAAATAAAGGAAATAAGACTTATATAAATAATTCCGAATAGAAGTTATAAATAAAAATTGGGTTTAAGATATTTTTATAAGTATGAATCAAATGGTATATAAAGGGACTATATTCACGATTAAAGTGAATAATGGCTTAAACCAAGTATTTTGCAAATGAAATATCTATAAAGGTAATTTAGATATGAAATATGATTTCAAATTGGAATTTGATTGAAAAAGGGAAATGGATGAACGTTTGAAAGGGAAACGACTAGCTTTACTCTAAAGAGGGGAAAATATAAAATGAATTATGCTTTTGTAAAGTGGAATAGTTATGAAGGAATCGAAAGGATAAATTCAATGATGAATTTGAAATTTGAATTTACCTAAAATGGTAAATAAATTCTGAAGTTCAAAATATAAATCGAATATAGAGTATTCGAATGAGAGTTATTTATTGGAATTCGATTATATCGAATTCAGGGAAGTAGTTATTTTACTTTCCGTTTGAAACAAATTTAATAATTTATTTATTTATTTAATTAAATAAATAAATACAAGTTGCATTTTGATAAACCAAATATTTTTAATAGCGATTTTAAACGTTGTCGTTATAATAAATGTTTTGGTAAATCTAAATAGAAATTTAACGCTACCGTTAAAATAACTGTTTTTAACAGCGATCTTAACGCTATGGTTATAATAAGTATTCTATAATTATAGACAGCGATTGTAACACTGTTGTTAAAAGCAATGTTTTATAAATAAAATATTTGGAAACTTCGATTATAACGCTACCGTCAATATTTTTCTGTAAAGGAAGTGTGTTCTTAGGTCGAATTCGAGAGTCGCGTAAGCGACGGTTTGTTTAAAGTTGTGAGCTTTGACTATTTCAAAGTTTAGAATGTGGTTCAATTAAGGTTTGAGAGGTAATTATAACCCAACTTGATTGACTTCATGATCGATGGAGGAATGGTTAAGGTTCGATGGTGAAACTTGGTTAAGCAATATGGTTAGCTAATAAATTATTAGTGGATTGAGTTATAATAACGATGTTTTATAACATTGCGTTAATTTGAAATGTTTCCCAAATAAAATAAGTGTTATTTTCTACGCATAGAAAATGAAATGAATTGGTCAACGAGGAATTAAGAAAGGGAATTCAGAAATATTTTCCGATATTAATAATGTATATTTTCTGAATATAGAAAATAAGGATTCGTGAATATTTAGAAATATTTTCTAACTGGAATAAGAGATATTTCTCGAGTAAAGGAATTATAATATATTGAAAAGGTTTTTCAAAGAATCGAGAGGGGAAATCGAGTTTCAAAAGAATACGAAAGATGGAAAATGGGAATTGTAAATAATATAATAAGGAATTGATTTAAAAGGGCCAAATGTTCATTGATGATTGATCGATCGAATTCCTACCTGGAAATAAGATCGTTGGTTGCACACTTATTTTTCTTTGATAGTTAATTCACCGAATATCTCCAATAAGCGCCCTACGGTTTTTGATTTTATATTATATATGGAGCGTGAGATGCAAGCGTTCCGCTAGATATTATTTTATTTTTTTTTGATTTAGACACTATTATAATATCACCAGATTTTGATATCTAAATATTTTGGTTATCGTAAGGTAAAATCCATCCGTGTTTGTGTGTGGATCGGTCTTACGATTATCATTTCATTAGAACGGATTTTGAAAGTTAAACAAATGGTTGGAGTTTACTCACACCAGTCCCATGACTGACCAGAGTTTATTTTGTTTGTTTTTCCCTAAACTCTTAGGTGTCCAAATTTGTACGGGCAGTCAAGTAGTCGGGATTTTACAGATTCACTTGGAGGAGCTCGAAGCAGGAGGCTTCAACAGTTATTTATAGACTATCATATTTTCCGTTGTGGACTATGTTGTATCTGGAAACAGGTGTTTATAACTGTTCCAGGGATAACCGTTGTGCACTGATAATGGTATGAATATAAAGTTACTATTTGTATTTCAAAGTTTATGTTATCTAATATATTTTATTCGTCCCGCTGTGAGTTTGTGATCTTCGTTTTCTTATATTCTAATATTTCTTTCTTTCTATTTCTCATCCTCTAACTTCTTTCTAATAATGATTCATATTTCTGTGCAATTTGGGTTGGACGTGTGGTGTTATTAGTCAACTCGAAGAGTATGGAAATTCGGGTCGTTTCAATAATAGTTAAAGTGATAACTTTTTAATTGGAATAAATTTTAGAAAGTAATCAAGTTGTAATGAGATTTGGATTGAATTTTATAAAGGGTTTTATAAAGGGTTGTATAAAGGGATTTTATAATACGCCCAAGTTTATAAACAAGGTTTGTAAAAGATATTTAAAGCTAATGCGATGATTTTAAACAAGCGCTTGCTTAATATTTGAATTAAGTAAAATAATTGTAATTGAAAGGAGATTTGCCAACTTTTATTCTATAGGATAGTAAATAAAAGTAAAATAATTGTAATTATAATGGAATAGTAAATTAGATTATGTGAGATATTATAATTAATATCAGTTTTTGAATAAAAAATCATATGGAGGTCCTGATGGATTTAATGTGAATTTCTTCCTTGCTGCATGAGATATAATTGTAACTGAATTCTATAAGGCCATACATAATTTCTTTGACAAATTCAAGTTGTTGTCTGAAGTTAATGCTACAAATCTAGTTCTTATCCCCAAAAATTTCAGTGCATCTTCAATCTATTTCTTTAGACTCATTTCGCGTTGCAATGTTACTACAAGTGCATCTCTAAAATCCTCTCCAATGGACTGATTGATATGTTACCATCCTTAATATCAAAAAATCAATCAGCCTTCCTGCCTTCCAGAAATATTCTTGACAATTTGTTATTAACTCACAAGTTAATTAAGGGGTATAGATGTGCCAACGCTAGCCTTTCGGCTTTTTTGAAATTAGACTTGAGTAAAGCTTATGATAATGTGCACTAGTCTTCAATTGTCAGGATTTTAGCAAGAATGAATTTTCCTAAGGTGTTTGTTGCTTGGATTTATATATGCATATCATCTCCTTCGTTTTCGCTTGCGTACAATGGGAATAGTTCTGGTTTCTTAAGGAGTAAACAGGGAATTCACCAAGGGGATATCATCTCTTCATATATTTTTATAATCGTTATGGAGTTGCTCACGTCCATGTTTAAGGATAGATATGATCATGGATTTATTGAGTACCACCCTAAATGCAAGCACAACTCAATATCTCCTCTTTTGTTTGTTGATGATATCATGATTTTCTCTAAACCAACAATATCCTCAATGCTTGCTATTCTAGAGTGTAATGACCCGCATTCTACGCATCGGAGGATCGTAGAATATTTATTTCTTTCTCATATGAAGTCGTATGGTCATGTAACTTTGGGAAACATCCATTAGAGTCATTTCCCATGTTCATGATTTTTGTCGATTTTTAAATGACCATTTTGCCCCTAGTTGGTACTGTTTTGGCCATAACTTTTGATTGGAAAGGAATTTTGATTTGAAACCACTTCCATTAGATTCGTTTGATGGTTTAGCTTTCCGTAGAGTGGTCATAATAGCCAGACGGACTTACCGTTTAGGAGATATGGCTGAAACAAGGTTTGGAGGGTGAAAAACTGCTTAACCGGGTCAAATCGGGTGATAAGTGGATAGGCCCATAACCCATTTCGGGATTAGGGTTATAGGGAGGCTGAAATGAGATAGAGGATCATTCCATTTCAGTTTTCTAGCCTCCACTTATCACCAAGGAACCCTAGAAATGACCTCCAACCTCTAAATCACCTCCAAATCATCTTTTGGTCAAGGATTTGGCTTAGCAACCTCTAATCAAGGAAGATCTACACTAAATCAACATTGGAGCTGCTGTTTAGCATTTAGATTCACATCAAATCATAGAATTATTTTAGATCTTAGTTTATTTGTGGCTAAGGTGAGTGATTTGCTTAGTTTTACACTAATTATGGCTAGTTAAGGGTGATTATTGTTGATTAGGGAATTTAAACATGATAAAATTCGGGAAAAATGTTCATAAATTCTTAGATGATGTTTTAGACCTCTGATATGAATTTGGGTTGATTTGGTTAAGTTTTGCTAATCATATCATTAGTTTCACCTAAACATGCTTAAGGGGAAATATGGGATTTTGGGTATATTTGATCCATTTTAACCTATCATATTGATGTTTTGATGTTTGTGGTTGATTATGCATGTTGCTATGACTGTATGAAATGCCTTGTGATTGGTTTCAATAGTTAGAATGGTCGAAAACGTCGTCGAATGGCGTAAACAGTTGCTGGAACAGTTTCAGAAAACAGTGCAGGATTCGGATCGGATCAGATATGGGGCTCGGATCGGATATGGTGAACTGAGCAAGGGATTCGATCGGATCGGAACCTGACACTTGAGGAAATTGGCAAAAAGGAAGGCCACGCAACTGAACTGGGATCGGATCGGATCGGATTAAGGAGGACGGATCAGAGCGGAGGCGTGAGGATGGATCAAATAGGAGCATGTGAAGGATGAGGAGACGGATCGGAACGGAGGCACGAGCTGGAGGGGAGATGGCACCCGACCCGACCCGAGGTGAAGCACCCGACCCGAACCGCACCAGGAGAAGACCCGACCCGAACAGATGGAGGATACCCGACCCGAACCGATGGCTTGAAGAGGACCCGATCCGACCCAGTATTGACCAATAACCCGAGATGCAAAGGTAGTCCAATATGGGAAGTTAGAGCTAAGGATCCAGTTGGGAACCAATGAGTTCACTTCATGGTTGTAATTTGCTGCGGGATGTGTGCTAAGGAGTTGTCGATGTTCATAACTTCGATTCACCACTAAAAACGAATGATGGCTACTTATTAGTGCAGTAGGGTCATTATGACATGAGGGGCAAGGTGATGGTAGCAAGACTACGTTATCAGTGCAGTAGGGTCATTATGACCTGAGGGGCAAGGTGATGCGTAGTAAGACTATGAGCCAGCGCAGATGGGGTGAACAACTCCATGGGGCAAGCGGACATAGTAAGGATTGGTAAGGCTATGAGCCAGCGCAGATGGGGTGAATAACTCCATGGGGCAAGTGGACATAGCGAGGAATTAGTGGCTACGTTATCAGTGCAGTGAAGCCATTTATGACTTCATGGGACAGAGTGATCGTAGCAAGGTATGTTGGGTGATCGAAGTGGTGAACATCGTATGCTTTGCGCACTGAGTGAGAGATGTGAGGATGGATGCTATGTTTGATTGTTTGCCATCATTATGACATGCACACCTCCCCCACCTCCGTATCTTTGCACCGTTTGATATGGTACCTTAGAGTGTTGTACAATATGTAGTGCTAACTCTTTGGTTGCAGGTCCAGGTTCAGGTATGTTTTAGTCTACCTGTTATTGTTCACTTTAGATGCTTATCGCTCATACCAGGATTTATGTCTGACCCAGAGTTTTATGTCTCCTCTTATTACTCTGGGTGCTCACACGAGCAGACTAGAGACAGGTTAGCTGGTGATGCGCGAGTAGCTGATTCGGAGTCGGGCATGAGGCTTCCATGTATGATATATATATATATATACACTTTCTCCCTGTGTCGTTGGTGGTCGCTACTTGGGCTTTAGTAGTGTACCTCCTTATCTTGCTTTTGCTTTGAGACAGTTTGAAAGTTGTAATAAGCTATATTTTGGATTTCCGCTGCTATGATGCTTAGTTCTGATTTTTAGCTTGTGCACTGTCTCTCCTGTTTTATGTCAAGTATGTTATTATTATATTTTGTTCTATACGCTGTGAGACATTCTACAGGTTCCTTGTATGTTCATTTCCTTCTTCCTTTTCCTTCTGACGACCCGTTCCGTGCCAACTGGACATGTGTACAGCGCACTCTTGGAGTAAATGTCGGTTGGTGCGGGGCGGACCGTCACACTTGGTATCAGAGCTCTAGGTTGCGTAGTTAACCTAGGGAAAGACACCAGGGAGAGATAGTACGTATATGAGAGCGCGTATTTGTGATTATTTTGGTTTTCAAAAGCTATATATGTATATACTATTAGTAGTATTAGAGGGATGTCGCACTGCACTAGCACCACTATGGGGTCGTTAATCGTTTCCCTTTTTCAGATTGACGATGAGCCGAGACACGAGGGGTGCTGGTAGAGGAACCAACCAGGGGAATGCCGCTGACATGAGGGCGATGTTTACTAACCTCATGAGAGACATGCTTAGAGAAGTGCAAGGGGCAGTTCCCAATCCCGGAGTTGGTGTTGGCCCAGTAGTGCAGGCGCCTAGGGTCGATTTCGCCAAGTTGTGCAAAGATTACACTAACCTTGGTGGGAAGCCGTTCCACGGAACGGAGTCGGCCACGGATGTTCAGGACTGGATGGATAGCTGTGACCGTATCTTCGATGACTTAGGTCTTGAAGATGCGATGAATAGAAGGTTAGCGTCTCGTCAGCTGCAAGGGCAAGCGATGAATTGGTGGAATGCTATTAGAACAGCTACTCCAGAGGACCAGGTTACTTGGGATCAGTTCAAGGCTCGCTTTAGCGAGAAATTTATTCCAGCTGCCCAGAAGTCAGTGTTGTTTAAGAGGTTCTTGGAGCTCAAGCAGAACGGAAGGGCAGTTTCTGATTATATTGCTGAGTTCGACACTTTGTCGAAGTATGGACTGTCTCTTATCGATACTCCTGAAAAGAAGAATGAGAAGTTCATTACTGGTTTGGATGGATACTTGGGGGAAAGGCTTATCAACCACATCGATGAGACTTTTGAATCGATTGTGGGGAAGGCTTTGAGATCAGCGAGTCTTTACCCTAAGTCAAAGACTGAGGCTGCATCTGCAGAAGGGCCAAAGCCGCAAGCAGGCGGTGGAGGCAAGAATAACTCTCAGAATAAGAGGAAGCAGGACCAATCTAAAGGTGGCCAGAAAAAGAGCAAGAAAAATGTTGAGTGCTTCAGCTGTGGTAAGAAGGGCCATTATGCTAAAGATTGTCGGGCCAAGCCAGCGGATAAGAAGTGCTTCAACTGTGGTCAAGTGGGACATTTCAAGGATAAGTGTCTGCAACCTCTTAAGGAGAAGCAGATTGTGAAAGCATATGCTATTGATGTTGTTCCTTCTTCGTCGAATGCCCCAACTACGGCGGAGAAAGGAAAGAATGTTGTTATTCAAGGTATGCTTTCTATTTATGATATACCAGTTCGAGTTTTGTTTGATACTGGGGCTTCCCGTTCATTCATATCTAGTGACCTGGTAGAAAGGTTGGGACTGGAACCCGAGATAGTCGATAGACCATTGGTTGTGACGAACCCGATTGTTGGTTCGACTAGCCTTAGTATGATTTGCAGGAATTTGGCCTTATCGAGTCATGGATGTATGTTTGTATGTGATTGCTTTGTTTTGGGCTTTACTGGGTATGGCATTATATTGGGAGTCGATTGGCTCCAAAGATACGGGGTGGTGGTAAACTGTGAGGGCTTTTTGGTGACAGTGAGGGCGGATGATGGGCGGAGGGTAGTGTTTGGTAGCCTACCTAGTGATGGGGTTATGGCTATTTTGTAAATTCCCTCGACATCCCGCAGGATGAGTTGTCAGATGTGCCCGTGGTTGGCCAGTATCCGGACGTCTTCGAGGAGGTGACCGGGCTTCCACCACACCGAGAGATTGAGTTTCGTATTGATTTATTGAAAGATGCCAGACCTATAGTGATGCCACTTCGTCGTATGGCACCAAGGGAGCAGCGAGAGCTCGGGGTGCAAGTCAGCAATCTTTTGAAGAAGGGATTTATTAGAAGGAGTGTCTCCGAGTGGGGAGCACCAATTGTGTTTGCCACTAAGGCAGATGGTTCCCTTCGTTTGTGTGTGGACTATCGCGAGTTGAATAAGGTAACGAGGAAGAATAAGTATCCTCTACAGCGGATTGATGATTTGTTTGATCAACTGGAAGGAGCAAGAGTGTTCTCCCAGTTGGACCTCGCGACAGGATTTCATCAGCTTCAAGTAGCGGATGAGAGTGTTCCGAAAACGACATTTAGGACATCGTCTGGATTTTATGAGTGGTTGGTCATGCCATTTGGGTTGACCAATGCACCAGCCTATTTTGTGGATCTTATGAATCGAGTATTCAGAGATCAGTTGAATAAGTTTGTTCTTGTGTTCGTGGATGATATCCTTGTTTACTCAAGGACAGAGGAGGAACACAAGGGACACTTGAGGATAGTGATGGAGGTGTTGAGGAAACACCAATTAAAAGCAAAATTCTCTAAGTGTCATTTTTGGAGAAGGGAAGTGAGATTCTTGGGTCATGTTGTTTCAGAGAGTGGTATTGCCGTGGATCCTGCGAAGGTGGCTACGGTACAGGATTGGCCTACGCCCAAGAATGCAACAGATGTAAGAAGTTTCTTGGGATTAGCTGGATATTATCGTAAGTTTATCCAGGACTTCTCCAAGATAGCAGCACCGTTGACTCAATTGACTAAGAAGAATCAGTCCTTCGTCTGGGACAGAGTGTGTGAGGATGCCTTCAAAAGTCTAAAGGAGAAGTTGACGCGTGCGCCAGTGTTAGTCATTCCTAAAGGGAATGAAGAGATGACGGTATACACGGATGCTTGTGGTACCGGACTGGGTGCAGTATTGATGCAAGGAGGTAGGGTTGTAGCTTATGCTAGTCGAAAGCTAAAGCCGCATGAGAAGAAGTATCCTACCCATGATTTTGAATAAGCAGTGATCGTGTTTGTGCTGAAGATGTGGAGACACTATCTCTTGGGAGAAAGATTTGAGTTGTTTACCGATCATAAATCGTTAAAGTATCTCTTCTCCCAGAAAGATTTGAATCTCCGTCAGCAGAGATGGTTAGAGTTCTTGGTTTCGTATGATTTTGATATCGCATATACACCTGGGAAAGGTAATGCGGTAGCCGATGCCTTGAGTAGGAGACATGCCAGCTTAGGGGCAATGTTTCTTGAATGGAAGCAACTGGAGTATATAGCGGGGTTTGATTTCAGACCAAGGTGCGAATTGGATCCAGTTATGCTAGCTAGTTTGACGATCAGACCCACTTTGATAGAGCGGATTAGTTCCGACCAGAGGAACGATCCTAATCTATTGGAAATCATCTCCAAGTTAGAGATGGGTATCGATGAGGAGATGAATTTGTATGGGCTTGATCGAGATGGGTGGCTTAGAAAGAATGGAAGACTAGTTATGCCCAACGTGAATGATTTGAGAGATGAAGTGCTTAGAGAATGTTATCACTCAAAACTGACTATACATCCCGGTGGTAATAAGATGTATCGAGACATGAAGCAGACTTACTACTGGGAAGGGATGAAAAGAGACGTTGGGAAGTTTATATCCAAATGCATGAATTGCCAGCTAGTTAAAGCCGAGCAGAAGAAGCCTAGTGGGTTGCAACCATTGGAAATTCCCGAATGGAAATGGGAGCAAGTCTCGATGGATTTCATCGATGGTTTTCCAAGGACTAGATCGGGATATGATAGCATTTGGGTAATTGTGGATCGATTGACTAAGAGTGCGAGATTTATACCAGTCAAATCGACCAGAACGGCAGCCAAGTTGGCAGAATTGTATATGAAGTGGGTAGTGAGATTTCATGGAGTACCCAAAAGCATTGTGAGTGACCGAGACCCGTTGTTCACTAGTGGGTTTTGGAAGAGCTTACAAGAGGCTCTAGGGTCAGGATTACATCTCAGTACCGCATATCATCCTCAGACCGACGGTCAGACGGAGAGGGTGAATCGTATATTGGAAGATCTTTTGAGAGCTTGTATATTGGATTTTGGTGGATCATGGGATGACTATTTGCATCTAGTAGAGTTTGCATATAATAATAGCTACCAATCCAGTATCGGTATGGCTCCATATGAAGCTTTGTACGGAAGACCGTGCAACTCACCATCATGTTGGATAGAGATTGGCGAGAAGTTTATGCTTGGACCAGATGTGGTGAGAGAAACTTCAGATAAGATTAAGATCATTCAGCAAAGAATGAAAGCTGCCCAAGATTGGCAGAAGAGTTATGCTGATAAGAGGAGAAGAGACTTGAAATTCTCCGTGGGTGACTTGGTGTTCGTCAAGATCTCTCCGTTAAAGAGCGTGATTCGATTTGGCAGGAGAGGCAAGTTGGCACCAAGATTTGTTGGCCCATTCCCTGTTCTTGAACTAGTCGGGAATTCGGCATATAGAGTTGGCTTACCAGAGAAGATGGCAGGAGTTCACAATGTATTTCATGTTTCCCAACTAAGGAAGTTCGTTCATGACTCAGATATGACTATTTCACCTGATCAGTTAGAGGACTTTGAAGTAGAACCCGAGGCGGTTAGGAACCGCAAGCCGATTCGTATTGTGGGGCACGATACGAAGCAACTTCGAAGGAAGGCGGTGAAGCTAGTCAAGGTTCAGTGGGGCGAGGACGAGAATGATTGTACTTGGGAGACAGAGTAGAGCATTAGGAAGGCATATCCAGAACTCTTTGCCTGGTAAGACTTACTTCGTAATTTAGCTTTTCCGCATGCTAGGGTAGATTTGTTTTGCTTGTTTTGCATGTTTGATTGTTGTTTTATGATTGATAGGCAAGCGGAACCTTTGTGTGTGTTTTGATTAAGGAATTTCGAGGGCGAAATTTCTTAAGAGGGGGAGAGTGTAATGACCCGCATTCTACGCATCGGAGGATCGTAGAATATTTATTTCTTTCTCATATGAAGTCGTATGGTCATGTAACTTTGGGAAACATCCATTAGAGTCATTTCCCATGTTCATGATTTTTGTCGATTTTTAAATGACCATTTTGCCCCTAGTTGGTATTGTTTTGGCCATAACTTTTGATTGGAAAGGAATTTTGATTTGAAACTACTTCCATTAGATTCGTTTGATGGTTTACCTTTCCGTAGAGTGGTCATAATAGCCATACGGACTTACCGTTTGGGAGATATGGCTGAAACAAGGTTTGGAGGGTGAAAAACTGCTTAACCGGGCCAAATCGGGTGATTAGTGGATAGGTCCATAACCCATTTCGGGATTAGGGTTATGGGGAGGCTGAAATGAGATATAGGATCATTCCATTTCAGTTTTCTAGCCTCCACTTATCACCAAGGAACCCTAAAAATGGCCTCCAACCTCTAAATCACCTCCAAATCATCTTTTGGTCAAGGATTTGGCTTAGCAACCTCTAATCAATGAGGATCTACACCAAATCAACATTGGAGCTGCTGTTTAGCATTGAGATTCACATCAAATCAGAGAATTATTTCAGATCTTAGTTTATTTGTGGCTAAGGTGAGTGATTTGCTTAGTTTTACACTAATTATGGCTAGTTAAGGGTGATTAGTGTTGATTAACGAATTTAAACATGATAAAATTCGGGAAAAATGTTCATAAATTCTTAGATGATGTTTTAGACCTCTGATATGAATTTGGGTTGATTTGGTTAAGTTTTGCTAATCCTATCATTAGTTTCACCTAAACATGCTTAAGGGGAAATGTGGGATTTTGGGTATTGATCCATTTTAACCTATCATATTGATGTTTTGATGTTTGTGGTTGATTATGCATGTTGCTATGACTGTATGAAATGCTTTATGATTGGTTTCAATAGTTAGAATGGCCGAAAACGTCGTCGAATGGCGTAAACACTTGCTGGAACAGTTTCAGAAAACAGTGCAGGATTCGGATCGGATCGGATATGGGGCTCGGATCGGATATGTTGAACTGGGCAAGGGATTCGATCGGATCGGAACCTGACACTTGAGGAAATTGGCAAAAAGGAAGGCCACACTACTGAACTGGGATCGGATCGGATCGGATTAAGGAGGACGGATCGGAGCGGAGGCGTGAGGATGGTTCGGATAGGAGCATGTGAAGGATGAGGAGACGGATTGGAACGGAGGCACGAGCTGGAGGGGAGATGGCACCCGACCCGACCCGAGGTGAAGTACCCGACCCGAACCGCACCAGGAGAAACCCGACCCGAACAGATGGAGGATACCCGACCCGAACCGATGGCTTGAAGAGGACCCGATCCGACCCAGTATTGACCAATAACCCGAGATGCAAAGGTAGTCCAATATGGGAAGTTAGAGCTCAGGATCCAGTTGGGAACCAATGAGTTCACTTCATGGTTGGACTTTGCTGTGGGATGTGTGCTAAGGAGTTGTCGACATTCATAACTTCAATTCACCACTAAAAACGAAGGATGGCTACTTATCAGTGCAGTAGGGTCATTATGACCTGAGGGGCAAGGTGATGGTAGCAAGACTACGTTATCAGGGCAGTAGGGTCATTATGACCTGAGGGGCAAGGTGATGCGTAGTAAGACTATGAGCCAGCGCAGATGGGGTGAACAACTCCATGGGGCAAGTGGACATAGTAAGGATTGGTAAGGCTATGAGCCAGCACAGATGGGGTGAATAACTCCATGGGGCAAGTGGACATAGCGAGGAATTAGTGGCTACGTTATCAGTGTAGTGAAGCCATTTATGACTTCATGGGGTAGAGTGATCGTAGCAAGGTATGTTGGGTGATCGAAGTGGTGAACACCGTATGCTTTGCGCACTGAGTGAGAGATGTGAGGATGGATGCTATGTTTGATTGTTTGCCATCATTATGACATGCACACCTCCCCCACCTCCGTATCTTTGCACCGTTTGATATGGTACCTTAGAGTGTTGTACAGTATGTAGTGCTAACTCTTTGGTTGCAGGTCCAGGTTCAGGTATGTTTTAGTCTACCTGTTATTGTTCACTTTAGATGCTTATCGCTCATACCAGACTTTATGTCTGACCAGAGTTTTATGTCTCCTCTTATTACTCTGGGTGCTCACACGAGCAGACTAGAGACAGGTTAGCTGGTGATGCGCGAGTAGCTGATTCGGAGGCGGGCGGGAGGCTTCCACGTATGATATATATATATACACTTTCTCCCTGTGTCGTTGGTGGTCGCTACATGGGCATTAGTAGTGTACCTCCTTATCTTGCTTTTGCTTTGAGACAGTTTGAAAGTTGTAATAAGCTATATTTTGGATTTCCGCTGCTATGATGCTTAGTTCTGATTTTTAGCTTATGCACTGTCTCTCCTGTTTTATGTCAAGTATGTTATTATTATATTTTGTTCTATGCGCTGTGAGACATTCTATAGGTTCCTTGTATGTTCATTTCCTTCTTCCTTTTCCTTCTGACGACCCGTTCCGGGCCAACTGGACATGTGTACAGCGCACTCTTGGAGTAAATGTCGGTTGGTGCGGGGCGGGCCGTCACAGATACCCTCAACCTGTTCCATTCAATGACTGATCTTAAGCTTAGCCCCCACAAATCTCATGTGTTGTTCGCTGGAATTAATGATGGCCAAACCGACATTTTAAACTCTCTACTCCAAATGCAACCGCTTGAAAAGGGATCTATCTACCTTGGTCTTCCTTTATGCACCTCCATAATCACAAAAGCTAATTGTATGCCTATGTACCAAAAAATTACAGCTTTGCTTGGAAGCTGGGCTACCAGATTTTTGACGCAAGCTGGTAGGATAGCTTTTGTTCGTAGTATTAGGTTCTGATTGTCTGTATATTGGGCTAAATCCTTTATTTTGCTGAAGAAGCTTGTGTATATGATTAAGTCTGCCTTACTCAGTTTTTTTTTGGATTGGTAGCGTTTATAACAGGAAATCTATTTCATTCCATATAATGCAGCTTCCAAAGCATAAGGGGGCGCTAGGGTTATTATCTCTTTAGCAGTGGAATTATGCTTCTATAAGAACTCATTTCAATGATGTTATAAGTTGCACAGGCAGTTTGTGTGTTCAGTGGTGCTGGAAGTTCAGTATTAAGAACCGTAAATTTTGGATCAACCTATCTCGTGTAGCTGGGTTTGGAGATGTATTTTTGCCTTAAGATCAAAGCTGATACCGTTCATTCAGTATAATGTGACAGCGAGATGCATTGTTTCCTTCTTGGATGATCCATGGATTGCCAAAGGTATTATTCTTTCAAATGTTTTGGTGCATGCTTGCATTGCGCAGTCCGATATTAATAGGAATGTTGTAGTCACGTTTTTCATGGCTTCTGGTAAAGTGATTTTACCTTTTTTTCTCCAATTCTAATGCTAGGGCTACTTGGGAGGCATATCTTCCCAGTATCTGTTATTCAACTACTGATAAAGTAACATGGAATGGATCGGCCCATGGTGTTGGAAATGTTTATCACCTTCTGATAAATATTGGTCCAATGCCTAACTGCAGATGGAATAAATTAGTTTGGAGCAAATTTTCGTGCCTAAGGAGAATATTATGTTTTGGAAAGCAATTCATGGTGCATTGCTCATGAAGTACAAGCTAGGTCTAATGGGAATGATTGTGTATAGGAACTGCTAGCTGTGCGGAAAAGAGGAGGAATAGGTTGAACTTTTATTTTTTGAATGTCTATATACCAACGCCATATGGAAGAAATTATTGCAGCTTTTTGAGGATGATGCTCCACATGGTAATTTTGTCATGCAATGGCACTTTATTAGGAATTCCACGAAATGAAGAAAAGAGGTACACATCTTGTTCATGTTGTACATGAAAAAGTGTGTACGCATGATATGGGATGAGAGAAACTCTAGAGTTTTCTCTGATAAAACAAAAACTAGCGAGGATCTGTGGGTTATCATGAAGCTCCATATTAGGAGGGACTTGGCTTCTTCTTTATTCCGATTTGATAGCTCCTTCAGCTCTTCTTGGATTCAGCTTTTGTTGTGATTTTTGCTTTACTTTTGTGTGATTGTTGTTATGTTCTTCTGTGTGTTGTACTATGCATATTTATATACGTGGTGCTTTCATATGTTCTTTCTGTTTTAATAAATGTGGTAGGGGTCCACTTCAACCCCGCTTGCCTTGCAAAAAAAAGAACGTTATCGTGTCAAGGTCGAAGAGGTAAGTAAATACCCCAACTCGAATGACTTGATGATTATCCAAAGGATGGTACTAGTTTGGAATGGTAGTAATATTGGAAATAATTTATTATTTCTAAGAGAAAGATTTCAACTTTAACTTGCAAGGTTTTAGCAATTTAAATAAATTGTTGGGTTTTTATGGCAAACAATGTAATAATTGACATTGTTTGACATAGATATGAAGTGTGACTATACTTATACCATTCGGTTAAGTATATTGCACTATTTTCTAAGCAATGGAAATAATATGGTTTTGGGAATACACTTATCCCAAGAACTAAATAAATGGTTAGGATTTTCAAAGAAATAAAACAAGAGGTTATACTGGTTTGAAACGAAAATAAATGTTGAAAATTTAATTTTTATTTCCATAAGCATTATTGTAAACTTTAATCTCCAAAGTTTTGAAGTGAAATAAAAACCATTTAAAGTTTATATAATAAACAATGTGATGCATGATATTGTTTTGGCCTATATATAATTTGGCGATTTGACTTATACCTTTTGGCTATGTATATATAGCAATATTTTCAAAGTAAGGGAAATAAATAGGGGGTTTTGTGAGTACAGTTGTCCTGAAGAGATAAGTGTATGGTTTTGATTTTTGAAGTAACAAAAAAATATGAGATTTATGAATATACTCATTCCGTTGAGATAAAAGGGTCTGAGATGAAATGATTTTAATAAATGATTTTTAATTTAAAAGGGTCTGAGATGCTGATGTACTTAACCGTACTGTAATGATTTGATAGTTAAAGAATTGACTGCCAATAAATTCCCTTTTGACTTACGACACGTTAGTTCAGGGAGACTAGGATGGGAACTGGACCCAAAACCACTTTGAACCGACTTTGCATTCGAAAACTGAATTTGTAGGTGTACTTATGCATTTTAAGGAAATTTGAAGTGAACATTTGAAGTGGAAAGGGGAGGTTGCTGATGTCTCTGGTTAACTATCAAGATTAAACTTGTAGCAGTAATCCTTATGTTCTAGGTTCAACATGATGCAAGGACTTCTTATTACAAATCCTATGATTTATACCAATATGATGTAGTAAAAGTGTACCTTCGATTTGTCCTGTTCCTGGACAACTTGCATGGATGGATGTCTGAAAAAGTATTTCAAAAAATCATGAACGTTGGTGTTGTACAAATATACCGAGCATGATGCAGAGAAGGAAACTTATTTTAGCTAAACACCAGTGTATATTTGAACAAATCAATTAGTAATTTAGCAGATCTAAAAATTTGGTATTCAAAGTTGATGTGATGTTTCCAAAATGGTAATCGTAGCCTCAAGCCTCATTAATCGGGAAATGACTAAAATCAGGAGGGCAATTGGGCTATGTCGATCATACCCATTAGGGTATATCATTACCTTATCTAGAGGAATCGATTGTTCCTTTTTGTATGCTTCTAAATGTTACAGTTGTTGATCCCAACTATGGTGATAATATATTCGGTATACTCAAGTTGAATGAATGGACGGCTCTGTGTGGCTGGCCGGTTGCAAGATGTTCTTATTGAACCCCGTGTTTTCATCTCTAGAGAAACAATATTCTGGAGGTAGTCCCTTACCTAGTTATGTATGAAAATCCAAACTCCAATACGATCCATATGTTTTTAAATGTCAATTAACTATGTTGAAGAGTGAGATGCAAGTTTTTCAGCTATATTCCTATTTTATTTGTGGATTTTTGGCATTAATATAATGTCATTGGATTTGATATAAAAGTGAGTTGGCTATCATAAAGGAAAAACACGTTCCATGTTTATGTTGGTCGTGTCTTACGAGAGTTCCATTCTTTCAAAGGATTTTCTAATATTAAGAAAGTTGTTTATGATGTGAGTTTTATCACCAAAAGTATTCCAGACTGATCCGAGTGATTTTTTTCTTTCTCAAAATGTGTTTGGGTCAGACTGAGTATATTTTCTATGTTGCATTAGGTTTTGCTTAGAGTTTCAGGAGAGAAACTGGAGTCGAGATGTATTTCCGTATTTTCTGGTATTAATTTATTTCCGCTGTGTGTGTTATGTTATCAGCATTGTATAGGATGATCTAGTTATGTGCTCTGATTATATAATTATATATATATACACACACACATATATACAGTTTTCTCTTTGTGTAAAGCGTATTAGTATATTATATTTTATTCATTCTGCTGTGAGATTCTATTATATTTGATTCCGTAGTATTGATGTTCTTCTTCTTCTCCTATTCTAACATTTCTTTCTTTCTTCTTCTCACCTCTAACTTCTTTCCCCTAACTATCTGCTTTCCTATCCACTTTGAGTTTGATATGTGTGGTTAAATGTCAGCTTAAATGATAGAAATAAGTTGGATGCTACAAGTGTATCAGAGCTGATGGTTAAGCAATAACTTTTCTCTGTGGCATAACTCAATAGAGATGGAGTTAATAAAACCCTAGATTAATTTTGAGTGTATATGTATATATATAGGAAAGCGTACTTGTTAGTGTTATAAAATGTTTTATATTATGCTCATTTATCGATTGAGTGGTGTATAATTACCAAATTGATGTGTTTAGCAAACGTGATCGATTGGGATTTCTAAACACTTAAACGTGGAAAATTGACATAATATTGTTTTAATGTGTGAAAATGAAATAATTTTGCCCATAAATATTTTTTTAATATAAAGGAATAATTTTTTTAAAATTATTGATACGGTTGGTTGTTGTTATCATAATCAAATGAAATTATAATATTTAGATGGTTATATATAACCAAATAAAATTGTATAAGAATGGAATATACAAACGAGATAAATTAAAATTGGGTTCATACCAGAATTGAGAATTTATATCTCGAACGTTTAGAAGATACTTTCTGAAATATTATAAAGTCATATAGCATTTTTGAAGAAATTTTTGAATAAGAATCGTTTTAAATTGATTTTATAAGTGATAAAGCGCTGAACTCACTTCAGTCGCTGGAAAATAAGTTCTGATGATGACGGCTGCATCATTTGTATTCATTTTCGAGTTTTTAAGTAATGGATTGCTACCTTAGTAAAAGTGCTAATGGAAATTTTCTTAAGAAAACAATTTTTAAAAATTCAAATGTCTTGAATTTGCAAATGGTAATAAATATATGCATATATTTATATTATTTTAAAAGGATTTGAAAGGAAAGTTAAATTTTGAAATTTGAAATTTAAGTTTAAATTATTCGAGATTAATAGATTGAAATAATAAAAGTGAATTAAATAGATTAAATTTAACTTAAGTTAAATTAAATTCGACTGGAATAGAAATAATATCAAGTGGAATCGAATATAGAAAAATTGAGTTGTAAATGATTTTATAAGTTAGTTATGAATTTTGGATGGAATATTCGACAATTTTGGACAGTTGAAATTTTCAAGTTAGATTGAAAATCTAGCTTAATTTATATTAAAATATAAGAGAATGGAGTTGAAATTTATTAATTAAACGAAGTTGAACGCATTAATTAAATGTAAATAAAAACGGGCTCGTCGCGTCGCGGTATTTCATAATTTTACATTTTGAACTTCAAATAGATGTATGGGATTCAATACAAGTTGGAATTCATTGAAACAAGAACCTTCTAGATCTATTGGGTTATAGTTTTCTAATGGTAGAGAAAATTTGACATTTCATGTTGTTGATTTTGAGTTATGTCAAAATCAAATTTCTAGAAAAATTGTGGCATGGTTGTTTATAAACTATAACGATTTATAAAGTAAAATGGAAGGATTTTAAGTAAATTAAATTGCATAACCTATAAATTAAATATAAAATAAGCAAATGGGCTAGATATATAAATGACTATTTTATTAACCGAATGACACTAAATTTGCATAGAAAATTATCATTTGTTGCACATAAAATTGAGTAAATTGATTAAGAATCAATCGTGATGAATATGAATGTATGTGCATGGAATATGAAATGAATGTAAAAAAATTGATTGGAAATCATTCAAAACTGAAAAAAATGGAACATAAATTGGTTGAAATGAATAAATTGAATGATGGAATTCGGAAATTTTCTTAAAAATATACATTTATAACATATATAATTTGAAAATTATGTGTTTGTTCCAATTGAAAGAATGAATGTAATTTAAATTTTAGGTTATGAGACTTATGTGCATAAACTAAGTCAGTACAGGTACATGGAGCCATGTGGCTATTTTTTCTTGCATAAATTGCTTAATATAAAGTAAACTTGCTAAATAATGCTTAAATAAGGTACGCCTACACAAAAATACAAAACAGGATACAAGAACTGTTATATATTGTGTTTTACGACCGGGTGGGTCGATGTATACATATTTATCTCGCTTGATATATTGTCAATGTCCCTCCATGTAGGGAAGTCTCTGCCAAAAAATTTCGAAAATTTAGAGAGTTTGATTATTTTTTTCAATTTTTTGGAATTTTTGGGATGATATTTAAATTAGGTACAAATTGAAGGATTTTGATTTAGAAATGGGAATTTAATTATTTGCATGAAAACTAAAAGTTTTGTTTGGGACTAAAGTCATAGAAATGTGAAGTGTCGGGTTTCAATTAAGTGAATTTTTAATAATTTAACAAGTTTGAAGCATTTTTCCTGCCTTAGCAATTACGTAGATGAAATTCTTTAAGGGGGAGGAATGTAACGATCCGGATTTTTTGACATTTAACTTTGAGCATTTAAAAGGGATTTAAATGTTGGATTGGAAATATAAATGGATTTTATCAATTTAATAAGAGAAATATTATTTAATTTCGATATATATCGAAATATGAAAATGAGAAATAATTGAATTCTATATAAAAAAATTGAATTGGAAATGATTCCAACAGTTCATGAAAATTTTATTTTAATATATATATATACACACACACGATAGTAATAAATTATTATCAGTGGATTTGAAATTGATTTATATTTTATCGATCTAATTTAACACATAAGAATGACCAATTTTGAAACAACCTCAATTTTCTACGAAACTAATTTTATAAAATCTGTAATGGTTAATTATTGAAATATTTCTAGTTTCATGAAAATAGGAGTTGTTATGTGATCAAGCGCAATGTAAATGCTTATCAATTAACGATTTAGAATTAAAATAAACATTTTTTAAATATTCTCAGAATTCGTCGAAACCAGTTCCATCGGGTCCGAAATATTGAGTTGTTGTAGGTTTCGAATTTCATTTCAATAAGATGACGTATGTGGTCGTGCGAGCTTAAAACACTCGACGCGAATATAATTGAATAAAATAATAATAAATCTCCACTATAATATGTCCTAAACATTCCTATACCTAAAGAACATTCTTCCCCGTTCATTTTTCAACTGCTACCCTCGTTTCCATTCAACTAATTAAATCTCAAAATGATGAAGAATTTGGTTACGGATCCAACTGGAAAACGTTAGAGTGGAAGAGACCGTTTGGTCAATGGTGGTTGGAGGAGGCACGATCACCTGTGGCGATCAGAATATGGGTTCGAACATGGATGGGTTGTTTTCATATTTTGATCGATACCGTCAGATGGGTGAACTTTCAAGCGAAGTCATCAACCGAGAAGTTGTAGGGGAAGTGAGGTCGAGGTTCGGGCAGTGGTCTAGTCAGATGCGGTGGACAGAGGTGGCCGGAATTTCACCACAACCGAGAAGAAGCTTGTTGCATTCTTCCTCAAACTACGTGAAAACAACGATGTTTCAGGCGAGATGTCTTGTAACAACCCTGGTTTTATTCAATTACTTGCTGTAGTGATTAATGAATTATAATGGGGATTTTTGTTGGTTAATAATGAAATCCATGTTTTGAAAGAAAGAAAATGTGCTTGGTTGGGGAGAATGGGAATTTATTAATTTAAAAGTGAAAATTTGAGAGGAGAATATTTGGTTATCGTTGAGATCCTAGTGAAATATGCATATACACACACACACACACACACACACACACATACACACACATATACATGGATGCATATAAATGTATAGATAGAAATTAAGTGTGAAGTTAAGATAAATAAGATTTTCTTTTATCCATGTGAATTTAATAGGAAAATTAACATAAAAATATATATGTACATATTGGGTTTTGTGATAAATAAAATTAAAGGCCTAGATGAAGAACAAGTGTTAAAAATATGTTGTAATTGGGTTTTGAGACAAAATATAAATATTTAAGATTTTTAGGCAAAATTTGTTGAGGTAAATTGTAAAATGTGAGCAAAGAGTAAATTTGATGTTTAACGATAGTTCTTAAGTATTTTGTGGTAATAAAATGTAAAATTGTTGATTTTTGCCGTAAAAATAAATAAATAAATTTGGATGTGTTGAAATTTTTTTTGTATAAGTTGCTAAAACTTCTCCGTAAGCAAAATAAAGCTTTTGTTCTTTAAAACATTTAAATTGTCAATGTCTCCAAAGAATTGAAATTTGTTTGCAAATGTTAAAATTTGTAAATTTTAATTGTTAATAATTAGAATAATTTTAAAAGAAGTAATTAATTTTTTTATATACTCTTATTGTGTGTAAATGATGAAATGAGCAATAAATAATGGTTATTAGTGTGTAAATATGTGTTAAACATAGCATAATTGGCTTAATTGATGCTAAATTATTAATTTTAATGGGCTATTAATTACTTAATTAGCAGAGGAGTTTTCTGGAGAGAGAAAGAATACATCACGTATTCTTCTTCTTTCTACCCTTCTCATAAGCACAGAAACCAGAAATTAGAAAATATTTTCCAACCCAAGCATAGCTTCTAACCTCCTAAAATTGATGAAATTAGATAGGAAATGAAGATCTCCAGCAGGTAATCACTTCAAGACCAAGTCTAAATCCATCTCTAATCTCTAGTTATAAATCCTTTGTTGTAATTGATTTCATTGCTTTTGCATGTCACAACAAAGCTTTTTTAGGCTTCGAGAAGGCAATTTCAAGCTCCAAAAATCTTCATATCGCTTAAATTCTTGCTGTTGATTCTCTTTTCAGGTCAGTGAACCCTACAACTTCTAGTTGAAATCATTTACAAGTGGTATACTCTGAATTCAGTGTGTTTTTGAGATGATTCGATTCGATTCGTTGTAGTGGATTATTTCTGAGTTACATCCCGTATTCCTGAAAATTCAGTGTAGCAAAACAAGCATATCTTCCACGTATCTTATCCGATTTAGCTCAAATTTTTTTTCCTTCTGAAAACTAGACTTAATAAGCAACATTTTCTATTCAGATTGTTTTTTGAAATTTTTCCATTTGATATGACCGAATCATATTTCGAAATGATGGTATAATTCTGTCTTTTGCCTAATTTTCTGAGCTGAAACTTGAAATTGTTTTAGTCTTAGCTTTTTTGTTCTTAATTGGAATTTGATAATTCTTGATGATTCGGAAAGCTGAAAACCTAAGCTACAACATTGTTTAACATGTTCTGGAAAATTTTGAAGTTTTCTAAGCTAAAATTATCATTGTTCGTCGCTGTCCTGTCGGATACATGCAGCAAACTAGGTTTTAGACTGTTAGTAAAATGACCATAACTTTTTCGTCTTTAGTCGGAATTTGATAATTCTTGATGATTCGGGAAGTGGAAAACCTAATATACGATTTTGTTTAATGTGTTATGCAAAATTTTGAAGTTTTCTAAGCTAAAATCATTATTGGTTGTCTCAATCCCATCAAATACATGCAGCAGGCTGAGTTTTCGATTGTTAGTAAAATGATCATAACTTTTGAATTACTGATCGGAATTCGATTATCTTGGACATTCTGGAAATCTTGAATTATATTCAACAAAATTGTATTCATAGCATTTAAATATCTTTCTGTTTAGAAGCTCGAAATAGCGGATTTTGTCCGATGTCTTGTATTTTGCTTCATGTTGTTGTGGCAGTAATTATTCCCAAACCAATTAAATTGTTTTGCATCCTTTTGGTGTCAATGATCCTCATGTGAATGCCATTTCTAAAAAGGAAAGCCACATTTAACTATGATTCGCATTGAATCGATGTCGTTTTGGGTGAAAATCGATGGTGTAATCTCATTGAACCTTGTTGTCTCTGTACACATTTTCAAAACTGTATTTAATACAATATTTCCAAATGATTTATGAAATTGACAACTAATTATTATATATATATATTTCATGTACTTTATTAATAAAAAACCTATTTTAATCCCGCTATAGAGGGAAAGATTTCTATGTCAATAATTACATATACTATTTGGAAAACTGTATTATAACTTGCTTTCGTCAAAAGTTATTTTCTAAATTTATAAAAGTATACACATACTATTACACGTTTCGAGAAGACATGTTTGCAATTAAACGATATTGTAAACCTTATGGTATGTGACACGTAGGGATATAATATCTGTTAATTTCATACTTGTCAATCAAAGCCAAATTGATGTCTCGCCATGTTGGGTGTTTCCGTTGAAGTGGGGTATTCCTGTTATCTTATGGGTTTTCTATGTTGCTTTGAGATTCCAAGTGTGGAGTAGACTAACTTATGGTAAATCGATTAGTGAAACATGCAGTATAGGACGTATTGATTTCACTTTTCGAGTTACTATTCGTAAGTCTATGACACATCTTGTTGTTGTGTCAGTACTGAATTCGAGAGGTGCCTTATATATACGCATTTACTCGATCGAAGGGGTCAAATATACCCAATCGAGGCGGGTTGCGGTAAAATTATGTAAGACTGAGACGAGTTATATACTTAACCGAGACAGGTTGTAGTATGGGTGCACACTAGAATGAGAGAGGTCATAGTGTTAATTGTACTCGGTCGTGACAGGTTGAGCCTATTTGATCATAGCAGGTCACAGTAGAAATTTATTGGACCGAGACGGGTCATCTTACTCGATCGAGGCAGAACATAGTGAATTGCGTATATAAAGTACTTGGCAAGTAATTCTTTCTATTGATGATGGTGCAACTTGGTTGCCATTGGATCAATACTTATAGTTGTATTAATGCGGGGAAAACTGGTGTTTTGGATCCATATCTATGTCACATTGATTCTAAGCCTTTAGGCTATTTGGTGCTATTTTATATGAAGCAACCTTATTTCTTTGAGACCGGTGGTTGGTTTTTATGAAGGAGTGTTAGTGATGCTTTAAATCCGTTTGTGTTATATTGTTGATCCTTAGTCTTTCTTGGCTAGTTGTTGATATTTCATGAAGTGTTCTCTTCGGGTGAACAAACACATATGCGAGTATAAGTCACATACTTGACGATGATGATTGTGTTATTTCCTCATTTTTGATCTAATTTGGAGATTACAACTCTTGGAATTTCTTTTGGTCGTTAACTTGTGTGAATCTCTAATAATCATGACGTGGGGTTTTCACGTCATATTACCCTCTCGAGAATACCACTTATCTGTGCTTATTATTTATTAAATGATTTTCTAATATTTCAACCAGACTGATCCGTGTGTGTTAATGCTCAGATCAGACCGAGTATTTGCAGTTAATTATGGAAGTTGTTCTTTACTTTGTAGCTTACCCTTTTTGATGGACTTCTTTGCTTTATATTTCTTAGACAAGTTTTGTTGTGCTCATATTCATGCTTGACACCTTTCTATATATATATATATATATTCTTTTGTGGGAATGTAACGGTGTATATGTATTTGTATTGTACCCGATGTGTGTAAATGTTATATATATGTAACTGTGCTATATTCTATGATCTGTGATTTAATATATTTTATCTATCTTGTTCTGAATCGATCCTGAAACCCTAGTAATATTGTATTAAGTAAGTAATAAGTATGTCGAACCCAAAATAAATAAATAAAAAAATTAGAGCCTCATCGACGTACTTAGGACTTGTTTAATACAAGATTACAAAAGGTCGCTCCTATCTAGCCCTGTTCTCTCTCTTAATAGAAAATAATACTCTGTAATACTCTTTATTACGGTGGGTCTCGGCGTGAGGTGTTACATTTTGGTATCAGAGCAGAGTTCAGAACAAAACATGATAAAACGCAGAACATTATACATAGTACATTACATCGAGGTGCATTATAAAGAACATGTCATCCCCCTCTTGGTTGTCACCAATCGAGTCCTTGAGCTTTCCTTTATCTTTGGGAAACATATCTCGGAATACTGATATAATTTCTAGGTATTCCACTTTTTTTCAATTGAATCGGTTTTATCTTTTCTTGTGTATAATCCCATTAAATCTTAATTTTCAGCTATGTCGAGCGGTGTCAAGGTCGAGCTTCAGGTGCAGAGTCGTCCAGTGGTTCCCAACCGGAAGGGGTATATATGTCGACGGACCAGATTTTTTGAGCTTATTAGGATCACACAGACTACTGTTTTATCTTGTTCTTCTCCTCTACGTAAGTCGGTGTTTGCGTGTATGTGTAGTGATTTCACCCACCTCGGTGGCAAACCATTCAGTGGCACCGAACCAGTATTAGAAGTCCAAGCTTGGATTCATACTTGCGAGCGTATATTTACTCGCATGGAGATTTCCAGTTATCAGTTTGTCCTTGTTGCATCGACCATGCTACAAGGTCGTGCTTTGGATGGGTATGAGCTTCTTATTATGGTGCTAGGTGAGGCTACCCTTGAGTGGAAGCAGTTTAGGGAGCGATTTGAACTTAAATTCGTGCCTAAATCTGAGAAGTCTATCTTGGCTCGACGTTTCCTTGAGCTTAAGAAAGGGAAATCGACAGTTATGAAGTATGTTACCTTAATCTAAGCATTATCTAAGTATGGTCTTGAGCACATTAGTACTTCTCGCAAGAAAAATCTCAAGTTTGTTACGGGCCTTAGAAAATATTTGAAGAAATCCATCTTGCTACATTTGAGACTTTCCTTTGATCGTTTAGTAGATGCGGCCCTTCAGCTTGAAGCGGTCGAAAAGGAAGTTGATAGTTATGTTAGGTTGGAAGATCAGAAAAACTCGAATAAGAAACATCATCCTAACTGTGAGTCCAAGCCTTTTTCTCATCAGAAAAAGAAGTGGAAAGGATATAGTTCTTATCCTACTGTTGTTTCTAAGAGGTTCAAGCCTTTGGAATGCCACAACTGTGGATCTCGTGATCACTTTGCAAGAGATTGACCTAAGCCCGACACTTGTCATTACTGTAGGCAAGAAGGACATATGGCCTTTTCTTTCCATAAGAAGAAAAAGAATTCTAACACGAGTAAACTTGTTGTAGCTACCACGCCTGGTAGATCCTCTCAGCATTGAGGTACTCTTTTATCTTTGTGAGATATTATATTTCTTTACTAGTAATCCTGCTTTATTTGCGGCGTGGTGTTGCATTCATTGGTTGGGAAAGAGTACATAGTAGTGCTCTTTTCTTTTCTTTTCTAGTGACTAGAATATTGTCTTTTTTGAGACATTGAATTCCTTTCGATGTCATGTTTGGATTGGTTTGTATTTTCAAACCATTTCAAAGGATGCTTCGAGAAGTTGTCTAGAGTAACCACTTACCATATAATTCATGGGATAAACTTAAATCTACTCACGTGTGGTCTCCTTAGAGAATTGTTGGTGTAAAGTTTGTCCATATTGAGGGAACCATCCTATTGGCAGTTTGGATATTGATTCAATATATCTTTTACGTTAACTTTAAGGAATGAATTTAATTAAAGTAAAAGCAAGAAGGTAAGTTGGAACTTATGAGAGAGTGAGTAAGTTAATCTCAATACATAGCGGAAGCTGGTTGATTTATTTGGCTGTGCACGAGGAACTATTTAAAACATATATATTCCTAAGAGTAAAATAATAAAGAGGATAGCTTTTTTCTAGGCTTTATAAAAATTCAATTAACATGATTGGTTAATAGAAGAAGAGACATGGTTATTGATTGTATTGACATGTCTAGACCTGGCTTAAGAGCTCTGGTCGAGACAAGGGATGCCTTGGGTCGATAGGGGTTCCAAAGCTTCGTATGAGGCATTATTGACATGGGAAAATTAACCGATGGTTAAAGAGTTGATTTTATTCCAGTTAATTAATTCGGGAACTTTAGTCAAAAAAATTTGAAACTTGCACATTAAGTAGTCGTCAAAGAGTTTTGATAGTTATTATACTTGCATCCTATATATATGTATATATGTTTTATCAAAAATTTTGAAAATATATATTATGTATAAGGTTAATTAGATCATTTGGAAATTCAAAGTTTAACTTCGATTTTGGAAATCTAAGAGATAAGTAGTATATTTTTTTATGAAATTCTTTTACTTCTGTTTTGGTGCATTGAAATAAGTAAAAGTTTTGAAATTATAAATATTGCAATATGAGATTTAACTTAGAGAAGTAAATGGTTATTGAATATAAATAGTGGTTTTGATACCTTGAGCAAAACAAAGATTTAAAATGAAATTTTAAAAGGAAGTCGAGAATTTAGTTAAATGAATTCCATGTTATCTCGCTGAGTCGAGTCTGGAAAAATAAATGTTAAACCCATACTCTGTTTAAGTAGCCATTTGGGAATGTGCCTTTGTTTAAGATGAGAAGAAGCATTGAATCACCCGTACTCCTATTTTATTATTTAATAGAAACCTTTTGAATTGTTTAGTGGTTATTCTAGCTCTTCGGGCTTTTCTTGAGTTTAGGTGATAGGAAGGGTGATGAGAGGAATTCAATACTTAAATATAGTGCCATTCTTCAACATCAAACCTGTCGATTATGATGATTTTTATTAACACTTCCAGGTTGATCCTCTTAAGTTGTCTACGCCTCTTTGTCTTACTTATTGAGGAAGTGTTTTCTGAGTGTTGAATATGTGTACGTGTTGCTCTTTTGAGCTTATAAAAGATCTATCTTGTTGTATCTCTCCCTCATAGCTTTTTGTCCATGATCTCGCTTCGAAGGATTAACACCTACAAAATTCTCGGTAGTCGAGTAATCTTGAATATTGTGTCTAGATGAATTAGTGAGAGTGATTGATGTGCATATCCTTACTCGTCTCTTTCAAAGCTTGAGAATGGGTATTTTAAACTCAAGCTCATTTCGTTTGTCGTGCGTTTCTTGTATTGATGGAATAAATTAGTTGGTTATGACGTATTCCTATGGAAATTGCGAGGATTCAATTTTTATAAGGGGAAGTCTACAACAACCCTAGTTTTAATCGATCACCTGCTATAGTGATAAATGAATTATAATAGGGATTTTTGTTGGTTAATAATGAATCCATGTTTTGAAAAGAAAAAAAAAATGTGCTTGGTTGGCGAGAATGGGAATTTATTAATTTAAAAGTGGGAATTTGAGAGGAGAATATTTGGTTATCGTTGGGATCTTGGTGAAATATGCATATATATATATATATATATGCATATACATATACATGGATACATATAAATGTAGTGTGTTGCTAAAAGCACCCGAAAATGTGCTTCCTAATACCATTACTAAAAAACACCATAAAATTTTAGGTTATACACTTCCTAATACCAACCATTTTAAAGGCTACCGAATTCATTATTTTCAACTTTTTTCACACGGTGGACAACCGCCGACCAACACCGTTCTCTGCGGTGATCAACCGTCAAATAACAATAGTTCGATGGTTAATGATCATTTAGAACGATGTTGGTTGATGCTTGTTCGCCATGCAAAACAATTTTGCGTGGTGATTAGTTGACGTATGAAATGGATATGGTATTTGGATGTACATAAATTTATTGGAATGATTATTTTTATCTATGATATTAGGAAGCACATTCCTGGGTGCTTTTAGCAATACACAAAATGTATAGATAGAACATATGTGTGAAGTTAAGATAAATAAGATTTTCTTTTATCCATGAGAATTCAAGAGGAAAATTAACATAAAAAAATATATGTACGTATTGGGTTTTGTGATAAATAAAATTAAAGGCCTAGATGAAGAACAAGTGTTAAAATATTTTGTAAATGGGTTTTGAGACAAAATATAAATGTTTAAGATTTTTGGGTAAAATTTGTTAAGGTAAATTGTAAATTGTGAGTAAAGAGTAAATTTGATGTTTAACGATAGTTCTTAAGTATTTTGTAGTAATAAAATGTAAAAATGTTGATTTTTCCTGTAAAAATAAATAAATAAAAATGGATATGTTGAAAATAAATTTTTATAAGTCGCTAAAACTTCTCCGTAAGCAAAATAAAGCTTTTGTTCTTTAAAAAATTTAAATTATCAATGTTTCTAAAGAATTGAAATTTGTTTGCAAATGTTAAAATTTATAAACTTTAATAGGTAATAATTAGAAATAGTTTTAAAAGAAGTAATTAATTTTTTTATAAACTCTTATTGTGTGTAAATGATGAAATGAGCAATAAATAATGGTTATTAGTGTGTAAATATGTATTAAATGTTGTAATACATATAAGTGAATATGCATTTGTCATACTATTTTCAGTCCCACATTGTAACAACCCGGAAAATCCGAGCCAGTTTAAAATTTTGATTTTGGCGAATTTAGCGAATTTTGAATATTTAAAATGATTATTTTAAATAATATCTACGAGAAATTTATTTTGAATAGAATTCGAACATATATATTTATACGCGTCGTCGTTAGAATATAAATAATTATTTTAAATTATAAAAGGAATTGAAAATGGCGCGGTAGTTCGATAATTCGATTTCAAACTTCAATTGAATGTACCGGGTGCAAAATAAACCGGATTTTAGTGAAACCAAAAATATTAGAATCTAATTGAGAATATCTTTCCAACTAATGTGAAAAATCAAAATTTCATAGCGGGGATAAAAAGATATGTCCAGTTGAAATTTCGGAATAGTCGCTATGGAATTTCGGCCCTTAAAAATGGAAATTTTGCAAACGACCTCGGATTTCGACGAAACCACTTTTGTTGGATCCGCGATGTCAAATTATTGCTAGATTCCAGATTTCATAATTTTTCTAGTCAATATGTGAGCGTGGCAAAGGAAAACACGTTTGACCAGTTTTAGTTGATTTTAATCGACTGGAAAATGGCCATTTTTCAAACGGACTCAGAATTTGACGAAATTAGTTTTGTTAGGACCGTATCATCGATACAAAGCTAGAAAATATTTTTTTGAAAATTTTAAAGTCCGTATGTGGCCCCGGTAAATGGAAATATGCGTTCAAATTCAATAAACAGAGTTATATTTGGATTTTGACGGAAACTGGTCGAAACAGTTGAATCAGCTTGCGATACATATCCCATTATGTTCGGAATGTGGGTAATTAGCTATGGACGATAGGCGGTGGGCCTCGTTTAGAGGTCGAATGAGAAAGTCAACTTTTTGATATAAAAATAAATAAAATATATTGGTCCCCCTTTATCTTTCTCACCCCTCCTCGTTGACCATTCAAACCGAAAAAAAAATGGAGAACGACGGGGGGACCCGTCGCCGCCGCCGCTTCCATCGCGGCCCCCTTCAGGTGGCTCGCCGCCGCTGTCAACCGCCCCCCTCTCTTCTCCTCCTCTTCCTATCTCCCTCCTCCTCTGCTAAGAAACCCGCGCATCCCCCAATCCGTCGCTACCGCCGCCTCGGCCAAACCCCCCACCTCGACCGCACCTCCCCAGTCGCCCCTCCCTGCCTCTCGCTCCTCTCTTCCCCTTTTCCTCCTTCTTCCCCCTTGAAACCCGACGCCTCTTTCACCCACGGCGCCACCACTCACCTGACACCGCCGGAGCATGCCTGCGCCTCCTCCTCCATCCACCTTCGACGCCACTGACCCCTTCCCCCTTTATACGCTGTAAGTATTTTTATTTATTTTAATTTCTTTCGAATAATCAGTTTTTAATTTAATTTATTTTTGCAAATAAAAACCTGAATTTTATATGTAGAAGGTTTACATTTTTATATAAAGAAAGAGGTGATTTTTATGTAGGTAGCAACGTTAAAAATACGATTTTTATAAAGTAGAGAGGTTAAAAATATAATTTTTATTATAATAGAGTATTAAAAATATAATTTTTATATTAGTAGAAGATTAAAAATATGATTTTTATATTATAGAAGTATTAAAAATTTGATCTTTATTATGTAGAAGGATCAAAGATGTGATTTTTATATGAGTGGCGATATAAAAATATAATCTTTATTATATGAACACCGTTGTAAAAATAGAATTTTTATCTATATAGTAGTAGTATAGAAATGTGATTTTTATATACATAGCAACAATATAAAAATGTGATTTTTATATATGTAGTGGCTACGGGCAACGAAATTGACAAAAGGCGAGCACGACGAAGATTTCTACATAAGAAGAGTCGTGGCGTTTGGATTAGCTAGTTGGTGAGAACTTCTCACTTTTAATTTTGTTTTCTAGTTAAAATATATAGTAGGATGCAGACGGTGTTTAGTAGCACCCGACACCCGTCGTCCACAGACCATGGACGGCTTGTATGCTTGTTTGTTTGATTTTGATGTGTAGTTGATTGTGTAATGTGATGTGAAACGAAATAAAATATTTTATAGTGGAAAATATTATATAGTTAAAAATAGCATTTTTAACGTGTATATGAAATGAAATAAATATTTATAAACAAATCGGAGATTTGTTTATATACACTGATTTGATTGATATTGATTGGGATGATAAATTTTACACATCGCCCAACTGCACAAATAAAATCTGTGTTTGATTGTTAGAAACCCCACACGGGTATTGGGATGATATATGACATACACTAATCCCAATAATTAGTTGTATGTCGATCGATTGATTGACAGACTGTTATAAGCGTTAAATATTTATATTTGATGCTTATACAGTGTAGAATGCACTTTGGATGATGGTTGATTATTTTTCATTGTCGATGTATACATGCGTTGTATGTAAATCCATAGAAGTAAAATCTATGGTAATCGATTGGGCCTCATTCCAGTTTTGAAAAAGAAATATTTGAATTGAAATATTTGAAAAAGATATATTTGAAATCGAATATTTGAAAATAGAAATATATGAAGCCGTGTTGATAGATTGACGCCATTTTGACGTGAACGAGATTTATATCGACTTTATTCATTTTTCAATGAATATTGAAAGTGATTTCAAAATTCGAATTAAATCGAAATGAATTGAAATTCGAATTAAAGTGAAATGAATTGAAATTCGAATTAAATTGAAATTGAATTGAAATCGATTTGAAATGAAATTAAAACGAATTTATATTGAAAAATTCAATTTTGATTAGAATTTGAAAGGGAAGTTGAAACCGTTTTGAAAACGAATTTAAAACGATTTATATAATACGTTTTAAAAGGAAACCGACGAAGTATGTATTATATATATATAATATAATGGCCTGAACAGAACGCGCCGCGCTGCGGCAGTTCGTGAATTTCGACCATTGACTTCGAATTGACGTTGCGGGAGATCCGGCCGTCGGATTCTCCTCAAACCAGAACCATTGGGTTCGTATCGAAAAGAGATTTCTAATGAATATTAGAAATTTGAAATATAACGGTTGGATTTGGAATTATGTCCAAATCAAATTTGGAAAAGGTCGCTGTAAGTGCGGTTCGATGGCCATTGATGGAAATCGACAGTACGGGCCTTGATAAAATTATTAAAAATTGTAATAATTTGTGTAAAATCATAAGAAATTATTTGTGAAGAATTAGGATGAAAAACTCCATATTTGAAAAGATAAAAATAGATTTTTATCGAAATGAACTAGTTTTGAACTAGAATTATAATTCATTTATTTTTGAAATAAATAAAGTGAATTTGAAATGGTTTTGAAATATAACCAGAATTTCCAATAATTGAATTGGAAGGGATTTGAATCGAAATTGTCTTCGGAATATTTTGATGTTGGATTTCGTGATGATACAGATATTGTTATGGGAATTTGAAAGATATATTAATATCGTTATTTCCAATACGATATTTGTTGGTCGTAGAATTTGATATTGAATATAAGCCGGTATATTTCCTATTCGGAGCCTTGTATTTAACATCAAATGTGATTTGGGTTTGTCGTGAATGGTGTCTTCATTAACACTGTTCTAAAACCCAGTTGAGAAAAAGATTAAATCTTTTTATTTAGATTTAATGAAGTGTACCAATTAAATAATATTTAATTGAAATTGAATTGGTATTGATTTTTGGGTTTATCGTGAACAGTGTTTTAAATAACACTTGTTCTTTAACCCGATAATTAATGGAATGTGATTTTGGGTTTATCGTGAACCGTGTTTTAAATGACACTGATTCTTTAACCCAGTTAAAGATTAAAACTAAGTGGAGTTTTAATGAATCTTTAATTAGATTGAAACGATTGAGAATGGAGTATCACCAGTTTTGCTCCAGGCGATAGTTAAATCTTTAATTTGATTTGAACGTGAAGTGGTAATTGAATTTACTGATAACACCATGGTGTTAGATATGAAGTATTACCAGTTTTACTTCATGGGATGAATAGGTTGGGATTGGGAAATTAAAATAAATGATTACTTCGTTGTGGTTCGCTAATCCCGACTAGTTTGAATTGATATTCAAAGGAGATTAAAGAATTAATTTAAAGAATTTATCTTTGATAAAATTAATGGGAACCTTTCCCAAAGTATAAGAATATTTGAACAAAAGAATATTCTGAATTGGAATGAGGCGTATGTTGTGTTTGTGTAACACTTGTTTCTTATATACGCGAGTTATTCAGACAGACCGGGTTTAACCCATTCTGAATAACTGATTCGACGTGGTGTCGAAGATGAAGACGGTGGTCGAAGACCGGAGGTCTTCACGTCGTTTGGGTGATTACTGATGATCTTGATTGGGACGAACACCCAAGAGGAGGGAATTGGTTAGTGATCGTCCAGACGTACTTGGAGATCGATGGATATGCGGGGTACTAGGTGCCTCCGGTTTCGTTCAGACCCAGAACGAACTTGTAAATGGACTGTGTGTCTGACATTGGATTTTATTCTGTGTGGTTGATTTCTATTAAATATATATCTGTTTGGCGGCGGAGAATTTATTCTCTTGCTTAACGCCCTTCTCTGAGACGTACGAGCTCAGGAGTTATATATTGATGGATATCAAACGCATGGAGTGAATTGCCTGTGTGGCATGCCTATGTGGCAATAGATCGAGGCTTCTGTTGAAAAGCAAAGTCTTGTGGTTGATGATCAAAGCACCGCCTGTGTGGCATAGCTTTGTGTAACGTGAATTCGCGAGCCTCACACCCAGGTTGTGAACCAGAAATGGGAGAGGACTTCAGGGAGGACATGCGTTTCTTTCTAGCTAGAAGTGGCGTCAGTGGTTTTACACACCCTGACGAGTTTGACTTATGTGATTGTTGCTATTGCGAGGCGCCTCGGTTCGATCAGACGATCCAGGTCCGATGGAGTCATTCGTTGGCTCATTTGCGCCCCCATAGGGCGGGGAAACGTAGCGTTTAGGCATTTTAATCCACATCGGTGGACCGGCCCTGACGATCCTAGGTGCAGTTGCGGCTGTAGCCTGAGACATGGTAGGCTAGATTGTCTCGAATCGGTAGAGGACGATCCCTGGCCTCGGTTCATAGACGGAAATCCAATTTCCAAATACGTGACTTTGCAGTTTTGATTGTAGAGCCTAGTATGGCGACATGATATATGGTACCCATGCCGTCTAGGATTGATACATTTATATTTGAAGTTGTTTTGACACTATAAATTTACTATAGTATCAAATGATTTGTTTTAAACGTATCAAGCATGCTTTGGCTATTATAAGGGAAAACCCTATCCTTTGGTTTGTGTTGCATTGTGTGATGGGACCTGAGTCTTATAATAGCTTCATTTTTCTTTATTTAGCATTGCGCTGTTGTTTTATGCACTGGTATTCTTGGGATGAAACCCGTTCCGTGTTATACGGCGTGGTCCCTTGATTTACCTAACTTTAAAATAAAGATTAATAATTGTTTTAGTTCTCACACCAGTCCCATGACTGACCTGGAGTTTATTGTTTTAACCTAAACTCTGGGTGCCCTTATTTTGACACGGGCAACTAGTAGTTTTGGTTTTGCAGATTTATATTCACAGGATCCTGGTTTACAGCTGGAACGATATCCGGAAAGCTTTGTATCCGTATATCTCCTTGTAGTTATGTTTGGTATTATTTTCCGCTGCGATGTATTTAAATGTAATTTAAATCTCTGTTATTTTCTGTGTAACATTTATTCATACTCTGTATATTCTTGTATTCTGATGGAATTGTTGTTATAAACAATGAAATGTTCTTCCGTCTGCGTTCTGTTGTGGCTTGTCCTTGAACTATCCGCACTTTTCTTACTGGGGAAGTTACGGGTTTTTTCACACATTTTGGGAGTAAGGCTAACATCAGCTCCAAAGCCAATATATAAGGGAGCCAATGTAATAGAATTATTTACACTAAATCAAGATAAATACAAAGGTCTCTCCCTTATCTCTTATGTTCTTTCTAATGTCTTCTCTTTTATGATCTGTTCTATTTTATTTTATAACACGTTATCAGCATGAGATTCTTTTATTGTTATTTGTTGAGATCTTCTAGATCTACATCTACGAATTTGTCATGTAAGTAATTTTTTATTTGAGAATATTTGATCTGTGGATCTATATTATTTTTTTGTAGATCTAGATTATGTTTCAGTGGATCTAAATTTTTAGATCTAATTATTTTTAGCTTAGTGGTTTTTAGATATCCACCTATTCATATTTGATCTGGTATTATTGTATACCAAATATATTTTTAGGAAGATCCATTCATTTTCTTTTTATAATATTTTATATGGATCTTTTACCCCATACGCTATACATAAATAATCTTCATTTGCTACTTTATCTCTTCAATAACAGAGATGCCATTGATAATAGGTATGCATATATGTAAACTGCAGGCTGCTTCTTATTTAATCTAATGCTTGCTGTACAACTTCAATTTTGTAATAATAGACTACCTATTCTCATTTTTTTAATGCTTCATCTCGCAAGATGAGATGCTTTAAATGTTTAGAATTACATTTCCATGTATGGCTTACTTTTATATGCTTTTTCATCTTTCAATATAAACAAGCTGCTTGTTAGCTAACATATGTATTACTGTGGCCATTATTTTTGTTATATGGTGTATGGCTCCTTGACGGTTTGTATTGTTTCATTATTGTAATTATTTCATTGTAGATGTATAGAGAACGACTTGCAGATTTGGATTAATATTTTTTTTATGATTCTGTGCCGTAATATATTCAATTTAATTATAGACCATGTATACTGATATGTGAATTTTGTTTAATTAAGCATCTGCAATTTTTTTGTGTAGTTCACAAAAATGTTGAACACTGAGATTCATTTACAATCTCAATGCTTAGAGGATACCATTAAAAATGGTAATACTATGTCCCAACACGACAAAGTAAAGGCTTTGATATTTTTTTAAGATGCCACATCCGCGATGATCTAAATATTTAACTGAAAAAGATCCTATCCACTTATGGAACTCCCTGAAGGAGCGTTATGACCACCAAAAGACGGTCATACTTCCAAACACAGGGCAAGAGTGGTTGAACCTGATGTTCACATGCAAATGACCTGAAGTTCATATGACCTAAAGTTCATATACAAATCCTTTCAAATGAGGGACCTGAAGTTCCGAGGAACTTGAAGTTCATATTCAATTGAGAAACATGAAATAAAACATAAAAGCCTATAATTGCATTTAATATTTGCTTATAGAAAATGACCAATAATAGGAAAGGATTTGAAAAATCAATGAAAGGAAAAGTTTTAACAAGAGGAAAAAGCATTATATTCCAACTTTATGCTACAAATAATTTCTTAAAGAAACTTATTATTGGAAGAGATCATTACATTTATAATCAAAACTATTTTCTTGAAGAAGAATAGTAAAATGACTCTCATATGTGGAAAAAAAAGAGGAGGGGCACTTTCTAGACAAGTTGCTTCATATGAATTATGATAAAACTTAAAGTTTTATTATAGTCATATTATATTTCTAGAAGAAATAATTTAATGTTTCTTAGGAAAACCTTTATAAAGAAAATATGCATCCTGAAGATCACATTGAGTTAAGATCTAAATATTGATCTTAATTTTTGTACACCGGAAGTGAATGCAAAATTAATTTTTGTTATAAAATGTAAAACTTAGAACCTGCAGTTTCTATCATGGTAACAAGTAGCCTAAAGCTCACTATTTGATTTTTATTTTGTTTCATTTCCCTTTCAGCGTGTATTAGTTTGAAACTTTTGTTTATTTTCCTTTCTTTTTAGCTTGTGCTTATGGAATTGCAGAAATAATATGTAATGTTGGACATGATAAGTAGTTTATTCCCATGGACATTTATCTATATTTATAAGTTATTTCAGTTATCAACTAGCTGTATTGTTTTTAATTCAAAAGGTATGGATCGACAGTGTTGAAGTGATGATATATGTCTAGTTGATTGTGGAACTACTCATACGATATTGAAAAAACCCGAAGTTTTTCTTTGAATTATCCAAAAATGTTTCATATAAAGTTTCAATTATAGTTGGTTCAGCCAATATAATTGAAGGGTCCAGAAGAGCCTATATAGTGTTATCAAATGGTACACATATATTCATTCAAAATGCACTATATTCAAGAAATTCTAAAAGAATTCTACTTGGCATCAAAGATATAAGAATGAATGGATATCATAAATGAAAACAACAAAGAATATCTTTGTGTTATTTCTAAAATTGAAAGCCAGAAGCTTATTTAAGAAAAATTTGGTACAATTTCAACTGGATTGTACTTTACCAAAATTGGCATAGTTGAATCTCATTTTATAAACATGAGCTAGAAGCTCACAGATACAAAGAAATTAATTCTTTGGCATGATGGTTTAGGTCATTCCGGATCAACTATGATCGTTTACATAAATAAAAAATATGTTCCCAGAAGGAATATCATACACTCCTAGTGATTTCTTTTCTTGAATCTTATTTTTATTTATTGCATCTAATTTCGTTAGTGCATCTAAAGTTTGATATGTATTTTTGTATATTGATATGATATTTCAATAGTTTGTATGGAGGAGATAAATTCGTCCCAGAAGCGGTGATAACAAAATATCTTTAGAGGATATTTGTATATTTAGAAATGATAAGATATCTCTAGAAGAGATCCGTTTATATGAAAATAATAAAATATCTCCAGAAGAGATTTCTACAATTAAAAAGCGATATTAAAACTCCATCAACTTAACAACTTGAAGTTGTTCATATATTTATTTGGACCAGAAGTTCGATATGTTTTCAAACCAGAAGTTTTGAACATTATCATACGATCCTGAAGAATTTGTAATGACATTGATCAATACATTGAAATCAATAGTTTGATCTTTGTAATAATTTATTCTAAAATCACTAACTCAAATGAGAAAGACTATGCAAATTTATAATACGTGGATGCACGTATTTATATATTCATATCTGTAAATATTTAACTAACAACCTGAAGTTTGTTATAAGCATATTTTATAGATTATGCATAAATATTATTTAGTGATTTAAATTGCAGTCAACATGAATGTTGAATGACCTGAAGTCATATGTGTATTCAAATAACCTATATAATAAGAAAATTCCTCCAATATTGCTAGATCAATGAAAGAGAATAAGTAATAAAAAAATGATGAATGCATCTTATCGACTAATTAAAGGGTTATCCTCCAACAACGGATATACATATAATATACTTGCCAGCAGCAATGTGATAATGGATCAAAATGAGAATCCCATGATGATTATTATAGTGTGACAATGTTTGTCAACATTGAAGGGGAGGATAAAGGGATACAATTTCATTTTGAGTATCAGTGTTAAATAATTGACACACGAATAAATTATAAATAATATCCCTTGTAGACTTGCTTCAATATATATTTGAATCCCTGAAGGATCAAAATGCATAAACCACATTTAAAGATTGGTTTAAAAGTCAGTTCGAGACACTTTTGAAGTAAGTAATAAAGATGCCAGATGAAGGAGGTGAGCGTTCTTGAAGAAACACCTAAGGAGTCTCTTGAAGAGATCCATGACATGATTGTCAAATAACCCCAAAAGTGGTTTAGGTACCTAAAATAGATAAATAAAGAGATCTCATTATATATAGAACTGACAATATATAATCATCGATGGTAAATTATAAAAGTAAAGCGCTTATGTTAAATCATGATTGCCATCATGAATCCTTCTCTAATTGAGAAATGTGGACCTGTAGTCCGCAAAATAGTGAATAAACCTCGAAGGTATGAATATTTGTTAAATCACACGAAATGATGAAAGAATATTAGTTCCTGAAGAACATAAACTACTTTGTTGGTTATATAGAATATAAAGAACAAAGAAAGTTGATTACAACATTCTTTTAAGTATTGTTATAATGAAAATCATGATATAATTCTTGATGAGTAGAATATTTCCTGCTTTTAAGTATTGTTGTAATGGAACATTTAATATACTTCTGAGTATAGTTGTGATATGCAAAATTCATTGAAGTATACAGGTTCCTGAAGAACATATGCAATATTCATTGAAGTGTACAGGTTCCTGAAGAACATAAATAACTTTACTAATTATAAAGAATGCAAAGAACATAGAATATAGATTACAACATGCTTCTAAGTATTGTCGTAATGAAAATCATGATATAATTCAAGATGAGTAGATTACTTCCTTCTTTTAAGTATTGTTGTAATGAAACTATTATTTTTCATTACAAATGTGTTGCAGTGTGCAAATCTGATTAAAGCACAAAATTGTAAATACTCGAAGTGTATAGCAAGTAAGCGCAAACAAAAGGTGTTTTAAATAAGAAAACATGCCTGAAGCATGAAAATGCACACAAAAGTCTTTTAAGAAAAGTTCATTAAGAATTTTCTTGTGATGTTGCACACTTTTTCCTTCACTTTGGTTTTTTCCCATAGGGTTTTCCATCATGAAGGTTTTAATGAGACAAATGTTAATAAATGATGAATGTCAGAAGTATGAAGAGTAAAGATTATTATCTCTTGAGTTTATTTTCTATACAAGATTTGTTTAAGTAATATTATTAATCAAATATATATTTATGGATCCAGAAGTATCTATAACGAAATTGAGATATCAAAAAGTATGCACTATTTTTCTTTAACTAAGATTTTTCCCCCCGGGTTTTTCTTAGTAAAGTTCTAATGAGAGATTATATTGATCTTGAAGTATCATTGTAACACCCCACATCCGTTAGTGTCACTCACAAAGGGAATGCACTAAGTTCTGTGGAGCATTTAGGGTAAAAGATGCAGATAAATTACAAGACAGATAGGAATTAAACAGCGGAAAATAAAACTTTGCTTTATTGATCAAATAGTTTGTACAATGATTTCTTTACAATATCAGAGTATCGTCTGTCTTACAAAATAAAGAAGCATAAAACAACATTTATATTCCCCAATTTTTATCAAGAGCCAGCCATAGCATCTGAAAAGAGAATCCAAACAAAACTTCGACAAATCTTCAAGCTGGGAAAGAGTGGCAATTCGACTTAACCTGAGCTATACTATTCCCTCCTCTACTACCTGGGGGGGGGGGGGAACGGAAGAAAGAAGATGAAAGAAAAACAGAGTCAGACATAAAGCCTGAGTAAGTTCAGTAACTTCTAGCATGTGAACATGGAAAAACAAAACGACATGAATTAACTGAATACAAGATAACACCATGATGATAGGGACAACAAGATTAGACAAGATAATCACAAGATATGCTAAGATAAGATAAACTAGATATGCTCTCATACTTTCGCCGCTTCGCTATTTCCTTGTTATACTGGTTTCTATATCTCTGCACCACTTAACTAGCGTCCCAACTAGTAACGATAACGTGATCCCAATCCCTGTAGTTTCCGTTGCTGTCAGGTCATACATTTATTATTTATTACCTAGATCTAACCTAGGGTTTCCAATCAAGTGCTTTCTAGATTCAACTAGAGTTTACGCTATCTGCTGAATGCTTCTCGGATACAGGGTTTATGCCACCTAGTCCAACTAGGGACTATGCTACCTGTCGAATGATGCCCCCAAGTCTAGGACACACTACCTAGAGTGGTATATGTTCCTATACTTCCCCACGCATGTATCGCGAATCGTTATCGCTTGTCTAGATGCACATGTCCTGTAATGTGCGGCCCGAGTCCTGTGGAAGGGCAAATCAAGGAATACAAAACTCGGTTGGGAGCTTTCAGATATATGCCGATGCAGATGCTAAGGTCTGTTTTTGTTCCAGTGGCTATGGTCCCACTTGACCCCTCCCTCAACTAATGAAAGACACACCTTGAAAAATGAGAACTATACGCAGGCCCCATATGCCCCCACTGTCCTATGGCCATTCGCAACCATAACTAGATAGCAAGTATATGGTCTTTTGGAGTTCTCCGCCTTTCCGCTTCACGTATCTCGATTGACTGAAGATGGATGGTAGTCGACGAGTTGCTATCACAGGGCTACCGTTTTCTCGCCGAATCACGCTGGTCCATCCTAGTCTTTAGGTTGCCATATTTTGCAACCAAGGCATACCCTTGGTTCTTCTACCGTAGACCTTAACCTCTGTGAGCCCAGGAGGATCATCTGCAGCCTCACAGAGGGATACCAAGAGTACCATCACGTCCCCTCGAAGCCTCGGGCTTCGTAACCCAATTCGTTGGAGCCTTCTTTTTACCCAGACGGACATTCACTCCTTCTCGTGTTATACTAAGAATTACTACTTAGTTCTACTAAGGTTTACCACTTAGTTCTCTTTCCCGTCAATTTGGATTGGTTAAGTGTCATTAGTCAATTCAAGCTAACTTAACCCCCTTCATTTATCCTGTTAAACTGGTTAAGTGTTATCAGTAATTCATGTTGACTTAACCCCATCACAAACCAAGTTATATTGGTTAAGCATTTCTTATTACTTAACCCTACCCATTCACCCTGTATTGGTTAAGTGTCCCTTTTTAACTTAACCTTGCCGGTCTGTTTTAACTAACATGTTATTAATGGTTAAGTATTATCACTTCATGTTTTAGACTTAACCCTATTCCTTTATCACAATCTGACGGTTAAGTGTTCGAGTTTACTTAACCCTACGGTCTAGCCCAGCTAGCATATCAAATTGGCTAAGTATAATAGATTTTACTTAACCCCAACCTCTAGTCTAGTTAACATGTTAATTTGGCTAAGTGTATTAACTTTACTTAACCCCGCCTTCTAGTCTAGTTAACATGTTAATTCGGCTAAGTGTTTCCTTAGTTACTTAACCCCTACAAATCTTGTCTTGTTACCATGTTAAGTTGGTTAAGTGTCCCTATGGACTTAGCCCTCCCATTCTAGCTTAACTGTGTTAAGATGGTTAAATGTTCCTATAGACTTAACCCTCCCATTCTGGCTTAACTATATGAACCTAACCCCACCCACTGGTCTGGTTATCATGTTGACTTGGTTAAGTGTCTTAGTTAACTTAACCCTACCCATTCTTGTTCTAGCTTTAACTAAATAAACTAAAGCTATGACCACTCACATTAGACAGATATTGTTGCGATTACTGGATGTGCCGGTTGGTTCCGGGCAGGTTTACATCGCAACTCAATCTAACCTCGGGTTAGGCATATTCGTGTTTTCTAAGTTCAAAGGGTTTTGATTAATTTTCAAAATCAGGTTTTGAAAGCAACCATCCCGTCCGTCGGATCAGTTAGGGATAGCCAGGGAGAGCAGGAAACTTGTATTTTCCAAACTCAAGCCTAGACACTATCCTCTCTGTCACCCTAGAACTTTCTGGTGTGTTATTAAAAGAGATGTCGTTAATAAACCTTTAATTTGTCTAAATTTACATTTTCTCATTTAGGACAAATTCTAAAAGTAAATGATTCCTAATTTGCTTATTTCCTAATTCCTCTTTTAATGTAAATTGTCAACATTCATTCTTATGGCCCATTTCAAATTTATGCCAATATACTTTTTATGCCAAATTAGCTAATCCACTTCTGATTTAACATTCTAATTACAGTTCATGTCAAACTAGACTGATTGTTCTAGTTCACAATTTATGTAAATGCTAGATTTAAAAGTCAATACTAGATTCGAATTATACATCCTATAATTCATGTCAATTCTATCCAATTTGCAATCCTATGAACATGCCATAATACATGTTCCCACTTTATGCCAATTTCCAAGTTTATAACTATGTTTTTAGTAAATTTCATATTTTGCCCAAATCGTATTCCCATCGTTCGTATAATCGTGATTCAATCTAGATTATAGATAAAGCTAGATTTGCGATTAAAAGGGAATGAACCAAAATGCTATGAAAGAACGGACATAATAACTGGCATATGATGACAATTCACAGGCATATAGATTATGCCATAAAAAGGGTTGAATAGTATAGATTCAAGAACATGGGTAGACATAACTTAATAGGTAAATTCCCAAGGTCTAAAACCAAAGAAAACCAAGAATAGACAGAATAGAGACGTAGGTTCAAGAACATGGGTAGACCTAACTTAATAGGTAAATTCCCAAGGTCTAAAACCAAAGAAAACCAAGAATAGACAGAATAGAAAATCAGGTTTAGACCCAATTTCACAGTCACAAAACTTAAGCAACACTTTCCTAGTCATGAATCATAGGGATTTAGTCACAGTTGTCCTTGTTATGTCATAGGCAATAGTTTATGTTTTTTAATCAAAGGCAAAGGCTTGTGTTCACAGTCAAGGAAATAATCCTCAGAGTCACAGTCATAGGCAATGTTCATGGTCATAGGCAATGTTCATAGTCATAGGCAATGTTCATAGTCATAGGCAAGGCCTAATTGGTCATCGAATCATAACAGTTCTTAATTAGGTCCAAAGATATAAGCACATATTCGAATAGAACGATTTGGCATATTCTTTTATTCCTTTAATTTTATGTCACGAACAGAGAAAGCGTTCAAATCTAAGAAGTAACTGACTTACAGAGATTAGATTAGAATAGAAAGATGGCGTTGCTATGATTCGTAGAAAAACAGTCGTTGAAGTCGTTTGAATCTTCACTTGCAATCCTAGCTTGACTTGAACCCCTTCTTGAAAGTCTTGAGCAGCGTCTCCTCGTCTTGATTTATTTTACATATTATTTTATTTATTTAATTTAGAGGAGGTGGAGAAGCCATGTCTACCAAGAATCTTTGCAGCATAAGGGTAGAGGAGAATTGTGAATAGAGAAGGAGACTAGGGCTGTTTATATAGTGTTAGGTGGACGAACCTAGGCAGAAAACATGACCAAATACATCAGAACGAACCAGGTGCAGAAAGCTGGAAAATGCAGGGGGGTCGACCCCCAGGTCGACTACCCAGTCGACCTGGGTGCCCCAGGTCGACTACCCAGTCGACCTAGGTGCCTTGGGTGGGAAAATTCCCGCCCAGCCCAATCTGGGTCGATTTTGAATTTGAATTCGCTTTTCTGAACTGTTTTGAAATTTAAACTTCGCTGAATCTTCCGGAGGCCATATCTTCCTCATACGGACTCCAATTTACGCAAACTCGGACTCGTTTTCATGCAGAATTCCGAGACGAACGCAATGGCGCAGCCCGTTTCCCTTGATTTTGATTTTAAAACCTAATTCTGCCTTGATTTGTGAATCTTAGTGTTGCAGAATTACGGGGTGTTACATTCTCCCCCACTTAAAAAGGATTTCGTCCCCGAAATCTTCAAGTTAGGAAGAATGTGTCCTACCATCCAATCACCCATCTACTCAACCATTTAATCACAGGCATCCATTGTCCTTAAAAGATTTCTAATGCTTTTATGTTCATATGCATAGTGTGTGTATGTCTTTATCTAATGCAAAATCAGGCGGTCTACTGATTCAGTTGACCTCCTTAACGCGAACCATGTCAATGCCATGCGTCCAATCATGTATGCAAGCATCCCTAGTTATATAAATACTACATGCGTGCACAACCATTCATCCATACGCAACGTCCATATGATAACATATCAAGTTCAACTTACAAACAAATACATATTTGTAAATGCAATATGAAAGCGTCTGAACTGATCTAGTGTCTAATACGTATGCATATGCATTCACGAGCAACCATTTGCAACCACTTGCAACCATCAACCATAACATGTTTCAAATACATGTTTACATCCATTGGCTTCTACCTAAGGATCGAAGATACCACCTAGAGGATATACTTTGGAAAGAGAGAAACAATTATGCGTAAAGCTCCTACAAAAAGAAAATCAAGGATGCACCCTTAAGGAAAAGGGTATGATGCTAGTATCTAGCCTTCTTGAGCTTTACTCCACTGTATCTTAACTAATTTTTCTTCACGATTGTGAAGTTCCCGATCTCCATTTCCAAAATAAACAAATGTCAATCACGGTACCAAGTATATGTACTAAGATGGTTTGAGGTCTCTCCTCTTAGCTTATCCATCACGCCATTACTATAAGGGTCGAAAGGTTACTACGTGCTTTTTAGAGTGCCTGCCACAACTATTCATCTCTCACGCAAATCATCCTAGTCGAACTCGACATTCCTCAAGTACAAGCCCTAAAGGCCTAAACCAATATCAGACAAGCACCCAAGGAATATCTCCTCCGAATTTAGACGATCTACGTGAGATGATATAAGCAAACTCGATAGCTATTCTCAAATCCCTACTAACCAAAAATAAACTGGTCGGACCACCAATTGGATTTGAGGCTCTAGTGGGATCTTTCTACTATACAAGTACTATGGTGCAGAGACTTAACTATGGAAGTGGATATGAACAAATGCGAAGCGCTAAAATCAAAGGAAAGAGTACGAACAGCAAAACTAGACTCTTCCAACAGAACTTTACTACCTTTCTCCTAGGTATGCTTGGTGGTGAAAGTATGTGCTTGCCCTTCTGAAAATCTTGTCCTTTGCCCTTAATTACACCTTAGTAAAGATACCTACTCTTGTCTTAGGTTTTATAATTCCTTCCTTCTTTGTGAGCTAAATCTACATCCATGAATTCCTCATCCTAGGGTTGTGCTCCTTAGCCAAACTCCTCATCCTCTTTCGTGTGTAGTCATATTGACAAATCTCTCGAAAACTGCTTCCATCGTACAGAAAACCCTATAAGCTTGAAAGAAAACTGGCCGTAGGTGAAACAACTACAGCTATAGATGGAAGTCAGGTACTACTTTACCCTTCGATGAGGTTACCTCCCAGAAAGCCAGGAGCCCCAGAGACTCAAGAAAGAAGGAGACAAGAATTCAAACAGAGGAAGAGAAAATAGTGCGTATGGCTTTGGGGAATATGCCTTTAAAACAAATCTTTTCTCTTGAAAATGCTTCTTTAAAAACTGTTTGAAAATAATTTTTCAAATCCTTTATCTGATCTGGTAACCTTCAGCTCTGATACCACGTGTAACACCCCACATCCGTTAGTGTCACTCACAAAGGGAATGCACTAAGTTCTATTGAGCATTTAGGGTAAAAGATGCAGATAAATTACAAGACAGACAGGAATTAAACAGCGGAAAATAAAACTTTGCTTTATTGATAAAATAGTTTGTACAATGATTTCTTTACAATATCAGAGTATCATCTGTCTTACAAAATAAAGAAGCATAAAACAACATTTATATTCCCCAATTTTTATCAAGAGCCAGCCATAGCATCTAAAAAGAGAATCCAAGCAAAACTTCGACAAATGAAAGAGTGGCAATTCGACTTAACCTGAGCTATACTATTCCCTCCTCTACTACCTGGGGGGGGGGGGGAACGGAAGAAAGAAGACGAAAGAAAAACAGAGTCATACATAAAGCCTGAGTAAGTTCAGTAACTACTAGCATGTGAACATGGAAAAACAAAACGACATGAATTAACTGAATATAAGATAACACCATGATGATAGGCTCAACAAGATTAGACAAGATAATCACAAGATATGCTAAGATAAGATAAACTAGATATGCTCTCATACTTTCGTCGCTTCGCTATTTCCTTGTTATACTGGTTTCTATATCTCTACACCACCTAACTAGCGTCCCAACTAGTAACGATAACGTGATCCCAATCCCTGTAGTTTCCGTTGCCGTCAGGTCATACATTTATTATTTATTACCTAGATCTAACCTAGGGTTTCCAATCAAGTGCTTTCTAGATTCAACTAGAGTTTACGCTATCTGCTGAATGCTTCTCGGATACAGGGTTTATGCCACCTAGTCCAACTAGGGACTATGCTACCTGTCGAATGATGCCCCCAAGTCTAGGACACACTACCTAGAGTGGTATATGTTCCTATACTTCCCCACGCATGTATCGCGAATCGTTATCACTTGACTAGATGCACATGTCCTGTAATGTGCGGCCAGAGTCCTGTGGCAGAGCAAATCAAGGAATACAGAACTCGGCCGGGAGCTTTCAGATATCCGCCGATGCAGATGCTAAGGTCTGTTTTTGTTCCAGTGGCTATGGTCCCACTTGACCCTTCCCTCAACTAATGAAAGGCACACCTTGAAAAATGAGAACTATACGCAGGCCCCCTATGCCCCACTGTCCTATGGCCATCCGCAACCATAACTAGATAGCAAGCATATGGACTTTTGGAGTTCTCCGCCTTTCCGCTTCACGTATCTCGATTGGCTGAAGATGGATGGTAGTCGACGAGTTGCTATCACAGGGCTACCGTTTTCTCGCCGAATCACGCTGGTCCATCCTAGTCTTTAGGTTGCCATATTTTGCAACCAAGGCATACCCTCGGTTCTTCTACCGCAGACCTTAACCTATGTGAGCCCAGGAGAATCATCTGCGACCTCACAAAGGGATACCAAGAGTACCCTCACGTCCCCTCGAAGCCTCGGGCTTCGTAACCCAATTCGTTTGAGCCTTCTTTTTAACCAAACGGACATTCTCTCCTTCTCGTGTTATACTAAGAATTACTACTTAGTTCTACTAAGGTTTACCACTTAGTTCTCTTTCCCGTCAATTTGGATTGGTTAAGTGTCATTAGTCAATTCAAGCTAACTTAACCCCCTTCATTTATCCTGTTAAACTGGTTAAGTGTTATCAGTAATTCATGTTGACTTAACCCCATCACAAACCAAGTTATATTGGTTAAGTATTTCTTATTACTTAACCCTACCCATTCACCCTGTATTGGTTAAGTGTCCCTTTTTAACTTAACCTTGCCCGTCTATTTTAACTAACATGTTATTAATGGTTAAGTATTATCACTTCATGTTTTAGACTTAACCCTATTCCTTTATCACAATCTGACGGTTAAGTGTTCGAGTTTACTTAACCCTACGGTCTAGCCCAGCTAGCATATCAAATTGGCTAAGTATATTAGATTTTACTTAACTACAACCTCTAGTCTAGTTAACATGTTAATTTGGCTAAGTGTATTAACTTTACTTAACCCCGCCTTCTAGTCTAGTTAACATGTTAATTCAGCTAAGTGTTTCCTTAGTTACTTAACCCCTAGAAATCTTGTCTTGTTACCATGTTAAGTTGGTTAAGTGTCCCTATGGACTTAGCCCTCCCATTCTAGCTTAACTGTGTTAAGTTGGTTAAGTGTTCCTATAGACTTAACCCTCCCATTCTGGCTTAACTATATGAACCTAACCCCACCCACCGATCTGGTTATCATGTTGAATTGGTTAAGTGTCTTAGTTAACTTAACCCTACCCATTCTTGTTCTAGCTTTAACTAAATAAATTAAAGCCATGACCACTCACATTAGACAGATATTGTTGCGATTACTGGATGTGCCGGTTGGTTCCGGGCAGGTTTACATCACAACTCAGTCTAACCTCGGGTTAGGCATATTCGTGTTTTCTAAGTTCAAAGGGTTTCGATTAATTTTCAAAATCAAGTTTTGAAAGCAACCATCCCGTCCGTCGGATCAGTTAGGGATAGCCAGGGAGAGCAGGAAACTTGTATTTTCCAAACTCAAGCCTAGACACTATCCTCTCTGTCACCCTAGAACTTTCTGGTGTGTTATTAAAAGAGATGTCGTTAATAAACCTTTAATTTGACTAAATTTACATTTTCTCATTTAGGACAAATTCTATAAGTAAATCATTCCTAGTTTACTTATTTCCTAATTCCTCTTTTAATGTAAATTGTCAACATTCATTCTTATGGCCTATTTCAAATTTATGCCAATATACTTTTTATGCCAAATTAGCTAATCCACTTCTGATTTAACATTCTAATTACAGTTCATGTCAAACTAGACTTATTGTTCTAGTTCACAATTTATGCAAATGCTAGATTTACAAGTCAATACTAGATTCGAATTATACTTCCTATAATTCATGTCAAATCTATCCAATTTGCAATCCTATGAACATGCCATAATACATGTTCCCACTTTATGCCAATTTCCAAGTTTATAACTATGTTTTTAGTAAATTTCATATTTTGCCCAAATCGTATTCCCACCGTTCGTATAATCGTGATTTAATCTAGATTATAGATAAAGCTAGATTTGCGATTAAAAGGGAATGAACCAAAATGCGATGAAAGAACGGACATAAGAACTGGCATATGATGACAATTCACAGGCATATAGATTACGCCATGAAAAGGGTTGAATAGTATAGATTCAAGAACATGGGTAGACCTAACTTAATAGGTAAATTCCCAAGGTCTAAAACCAAAGAAAACCAAGAATAGACAGAATAGAGACGTAGGTTCAAGAACATGGGTAGACCTAACTTAATAGGTAAATTCCCAAGGTCTAAAACCAAAGAAAACCAAGAATAGACAGAATAGAAAATCAGGTTTAGACCCAATTTCACAGTCACAAAACTTAAGCAACACTTTCCTAGTCATGAATCATAGGGATTTAGTCACATTTGTCCTTGTTATGTCATAGGCAATAGTTTATGTTTCCTAATCAAAGGCATAGGCTTGTGTTCACAGTCAAGGAAATAATCCTCATAGTCACAGTCATAGGCTATGTTCATGGTCATAGGCAATGTTCATAGTCATAGGCAATGTTTATAGTCATAGGCAATGTTCATAGTCATAGGCAATGTTCATAGTCATAGGCAAGGCCTAATTGGTCATCGAATCATAGCAGTTCTTAATTAGGTCCAAAGATATAGGCACATATTCGAATACAAAGATTTGGCATATTCTTTTATTCCTTTAATTTCATGTTACGAACAGAGAAAGCGTTCAAATCTAAGAAATAACTGACTTACAGAGATTAGATTAGAATAGAAAGATGGCGTTGCTATGATTCGTAGAAAAACAGTCGTTGCAGTCGTTTGAATCTTCACTTGCAATCCTAGCTTGACTTGAACCCCTTCTTGAAAGTCTTGAGCAGCATCTCCTCGTCTTGATTTATTTTACATATTATTTTATTTATTTAATTTAGAGGAGGAGGAGAAGCCATGTCTACCAAGAATCTTTGCAGCATAAGGGTAGAGGAGAATTGTGAATAGAGAAGGAGACTAGGGTTTTTTATATAGTGTTAGGTGGACGAACCTAGGCAGAAAATGTGACCAAATACATCAGAACGAACCAGGTGCAGAAAGCTGGAAAAAGCAGGGGGGTCGTCCCCTAGGTCGACTACCCAGTCGACCTGGGTTTCCCAGGTCGACTACCCAGTCGACCTGGGTGCCTTGGGCGGGAAAATTCCCGCCCAATCTGGGTCGATTTTGAATTTGAATTCGCTTTTCTGAACTGTTTTGAAATTTGAACTTCGCTGAATCTTCCGGAGGCCATATCTTCCTCATACGGACTCTGATTTACGCAAACTCCGACTCGTTTTCATGCAAAATTCCGAGACGAACGCAATGGCACAACCCGTTTCCATTGATTTTGATTTTAAAACTTAATTCTGCCTTGATTTGTGAATCTTAGTGTTGCAGAATTACGGGGTGTTACAATCATCCTCAAAGTAATATTGAAAGTTGTAACGAGACATTATCTTGATCTAGAAGAATCAAGCACCACATCAAGGAATAACATCTCAAATATGTTATTTAAGTTAATCTATATTTTTATCCTTAACTAAGGTTTTTCCCACTGGGTTTTCCTTTGTAAGGTTTTTACTGAAAAATTATATTGATCCAGAAGCATCATTCTACATTTAATGTAGTAAATTATTGAAAATATGTTTTTGTACTCTTTTTCCTTCACTAATATTTTTCCCGTAGGGTTTTTCTTAGTAAGGTTTTAATGAGGCATTACATCGATCCTAGAGTATCAAACTCTTATAAGAAATATCATTTTAATATGACAATATCTATGAGGGGGAGCAATAATTTTTCAAGGGGGATAATTTCAAGCTACTATAAGAGCATTCAAGAATTTGAAGACACATATTCAAGGAAGAGTGTAAATGTTACCCTTCTGATCCATATAAAGCAAAATCGCAAACTGGATATCTGTTTACAAACAACAATGCAGCTATTTCATGAAGGTCTACAAAACAAACATTGGTAGCAACATCATCCAATCTGTAACAACCCGGAATTTTGGAGCCAATTTAAAATTTTATTTTAAGGAAACTTTGTTAGAAATGCATCAGAATTTAAAAAAAAAATGAAATATGTTTTAAAATAAAACTTAGTCTTTATTTAAATGTAAGAATATAAAAATGATTTACATTAAAAAGTTATTCTTTTTAATGTAAATGAACATATTTTGTTTAGCGCTAAAAGTTATTATGTTTAATGAAAATGAACATATTTTGATTAGTGCTAAATGTCTAACTTTTAATGTCATGTAAGAACATGAATTTGGTTAACATTAAAAAAGTAATCTTTTAATGTCATATAGAAACATGAAATGTTTTACATTAAAATTTTATTCTTTTAACGTCACGTACGAACTTTAATGACATTTATTAATTTATTGATTGAAAATAAATTGTAGGTTATAAATGAAATAAATTTTGACAATACATTTATATATATATATATATATATATATATATATATATATATATGTATGTATATATGTACATATCTTTGGCTGTCCTCTTAAATATTTCCCCTGTCAATTCAAATTTAACTTTTAGAAATTCCAAACGTAGACTACATGTTCATAAACAAATAACATTAATCTATCATTAATTCTTTCCATTTTATCCTCTCTCTCTCTTTGCAATTTACTTTCGAAATTTGAATAAAAATATATATATAATAATAAATAGTGTGGTCCCATCACGCCTAGTTAGCTAATTAAATCCTTGGTAACCTACTATATTATAATAGACACATTAGGGGAATAAAACTAAAGAGATAAAAAAACAGTATTAAAATATATATAAACAGCCAATAGAAAAAAAATCCAAAACCCTATTCCCAAACCTACAGCCGCCGCCTACTGGCAATGAACGACAGTAAAGCTCTAGATTTCTTTCACCTAATTCTTCCAATCCGCACAACTAAATTCAATTCTCCAAATACATAATCGAAGAGCTCCTTGAATGCCATGAAATCAACGGTGATGATGATTCCTAGTGGCCGACGCTGCTCGATTTTCAAGCCTAAAAGTGGTGCGTCCGAGCCTAATTTCAGAAGATTAGGATGGCGCGAGTTGCACTATGGTGGGGGCAAATGGCGGGTTCTCAAGTCGAAGGTGGTCCGATGTTTTAGCAGGAAGTAACGCAGAAGAAAGAAAGAATAAGAGAGGATTAAAGGTTGATTAAAGTAAATAATTTTATTAATTAATTAGTTAAATTGTAAATGTTAAAAATAACATAACCTTTTCATATGGAAACGAAATCGGATAATTTCAAATGCGTTGGATTCGTAGAGATGCGATCTACGCGATGAAGCTGACTAGAGCTGAAACTGAGCTGTTGAAATTTCAGATAAAAAGCAATGTGAGTACTCTATTTCTTTTTAAATAATTAAAATAAATTAATTATAATTGTGTTATTATTCCTCTGTTGTTAAGTTCAGTATATGATTGTACGTGATATGATGATAATTACAGTTGTGGCTGTTATGATGATCCGTTAATTCGATTGATTATTGTGATTGAATTGTCATCTTTGTTTGAAATAATATTAGACAATAATCAAATTAGTCATTTTGGTTGAATTGGATTAGGCAATAATCAAATTGTCATCTTTGTTTGAAATAAGATTAGACAATAATCAAATTTGTCATTTTGGTTGAATTGGATTAGGCAATAATCAAATTGTCATCTTTGTTGAGTTTGATTAGACAATAATCAAATTGTCATTTTGTTGAATTGGATTAAACAAAACCAAATTATCATATTATTTGAAACAGAATAGTTAAAACCCAAATATCATTTTTGTTAATTAGTAATTGTTAACAAATAAACTTATCATTTTATTTTTTTAGTAATATTAGAAATTGTAACAAATAAAATTGTCATTCTTTTATTTGTTATGTAGAATACAAATTGTACACAAATAAATCATTCTTGATTTCTCATTTGTTAACATAGAAAATTGTTTAAAAATAAAATATGCATTTATGTATCATTAACATAAATAGAAAATTGTTTATAAATAAAATAAGCATTTATGTGTCATTAATATACATAGGAAATTGTTACAGTTTGTATCAGAGCTCTAGTTAGCTCAAATATTTGGGGTACAACTCGTTAGAACTGAACAAAAGACTCATCAGAGATTGGATTAGTAATATCCAATAAGAATACTCATTAGAGATAGGATCAGTAGCATCCTAGAATGAGAAAACTCATTAGAGATGGGGTTAGTAATGCCCTAGAATGAGTTGAGAGTGCCAAGCTTATAATTAACGTATTTATGATTATATATAATCCGATTTCAGAAAATATGATTTTTAAATATATAAAAGTTATATATATTTTTAAAGTTAATTACCTAATAAAATTATTGAAACAAATAATTTTCTTTAGATAGAATGGTTAACTAAAATAATTTTTAGCTTCGTTCCTTTTTGAGGATGAAAAGATTTTAAGTAGGGGAGATTGTAACAACGCGGAATTTTGGAGCCAATTTAAAATTTTATTTTAAGGAAACTTTGTTAGAAAATGCATCAGAATTTAAAAAAAAAATGAAATATGTTTTAAAATAAAAGTTAGTCTTTATTTAAATGTAAGAATATAAAAATGATTTACATTAAAAAGTTATTCTTTTTAATGTGAATGAACATATTTTGTTTAGCGTTAAAAGTTATTCTTTTTAATAAAAATGAACATATTTTGATTAGTGCTAAAAGTCTAACTTTTTAATGTTATGTAAGAACATGAATTTGGTTAACATTAAAAAAGTAATCTTTTAATGTCATATAGAAACATGAAATGTTTTGCATTAAAATTTTATTCTTTTAACGTCACGTAGGAACTTTAATGACATTTATTAATTTATTGATTGAAAATAAAGTGTAGGTTATAAATGAAATAAATTTTGACAATACATTTATATATATATATATATATGTATATATATGTACATATCTTTGGTTGTCCTCTTAAATATTTCCTCTGTCAATTCAAATTTAACTTTTAGAAATTCCAAACGTAGACTACATGTTCATAAACAAATAGCATTAATCTAGCATTAATTCTTTCCATTTTATCCTCTCTCTCTCTTTGCAATTTACTTTCGAATTTTGAATAAAAAAATATATAATAATAAACAGTGTGGTTCCATCACGCCTAGTCAGCTAATTAAATCCTTGGTAACCTACTATATTATAATAGACACATTAGGGGAATAAAACTAAAGAGATTAAAAACAGTATTAAAATATATATAAACAGCCAGAAGAAAAAAAATCCAAAGCCCTATTCCCAAACCTACAGCCGCCGCCTACTGGCAATGAACGACTGTAAAGCTCTAGATTTCTTTCACCTAATTCTTCCAATCCGCACAACTAAATTCAATTCTCCAAATACATAATCGAAGAGCTCCTTGAATGCCATGAAATCAACGGTAATGATGATTCCTGGTGGCCGACGCTGCTCGATTTTCGAGCCTAAAAGTGGTGCGTCCGAGCCTGATTTCGGAAGATTAGGATGGTGCGAGTTGCACTATGGTGGGGGCGAAGGGCAGGTTCTCAAGTCGAAGGTGGTCCGATGTTTTAGCACGAAGTAACGCAGAAGAAAGAAAGAAGAAGAGAGGATTAAAGGTTGATTAAAGTAAATAATTTTATTAATTAATTAGTTAAATTGTAAATGTTAAAAATAACATAACCTTTTCATATAGAAACGAAATCAGACCATTTCAGATGCGTTGGATTCGTAGAGACGCGATCTACGCAATGAAGCTGACTACAGCTGAAACTGAGCTGTTGAAATTTCAGATAAAAAGCAATGTGAGAACTCTATTTCTTTTTAAATAATTATAATTGTGTTATTATTCCTCTGTTGTTAAGTTCAATGTATGATTGTACGTGATTTGATGATAATTACGGTTGTGGCTGTTATGATGATCTGTTAATTCAATTGATTATTGTGATTGAATTGTCATCTTTGTTTGAAATAAGATTAGACAATAATCAAATTTGTCATTTTGGTTGAATTGGATTAGGCAATAATAAAATTATCATATTATTTGAAACAGAATAGTTAAAACCCAAATACCATTTTTGTTAATTAGTAATTATTAACAAATAAACTTATCATTTTATTTTTTTAGTAATATTAGAAATTGTAACAGATAAAATTTTCATACTTTTATTTGTTTTGTAGAATACAAATTGTACACAAATAAATCATTCTTGATTTCTCATTAGTTAACATAGAAAATTGTTTAAAAATAAAATATGAATTTATGTATCATTAACATAAATAGAAAATTGTTTATAAATAAAATAAGCATTTATGTGTCATTAATATACATAGGAAATTATTACACAATCATTCTGAAATTCTAACACTATATGAAGCGAGTCGAGAATGTGTTTGGTTAAGGTCATTAATTGAACATATTCGAAGCACATGTCAACTTCCCTCAACTACAGAAAGATCAACTATTATTTATGAAGACAATGCAGCATGCGTAGCTCAGATTCAAGCAGGATATATCAAGGGTGATAGGACAAAACATATTTCTCCTTAATTCTTTTTCACACATGAGCTTGAAAAGGACAATAAGATAGAAGTGAAGCAAATCCAATCTCAAGAAAATCCAACAGATCTATTCACGAAGGCACTTCCATAATCAACATTGCAGAAGACGATATATAAAATTAGTATACGCAGCTTGCATCACCAATCTATTTGAATAATGCGTTACGAATCAGGAGGAGCATATATTATGCTGTAACGCACTCTTTTCCTTCACTAATATTTTCCCACTGGGTTTTTATTAGTAAGGTTTTTAACGAGGCATTATTTTGATCCAGAAGTATCAACCCTCATTGGAACATTGTCAATATGTTTCCTGGAGATGAAATAAAAAACTGTACTCTTTTCCTTGTTTTTGATTTTTCCCACAGGGTTTTTCATAAAAAGGTTTTTAATGAGGCAATTAATCTTATCATCTTTACATACGTATATTCAAGGGGGAGTGTTGTAATACATATAAGTGAATATGCATTTGTCAAACTATTTTTAGTCCCACATTTTGGGAGTAAGGCTAACATCAGCTCCAAAACCAATATATAAGGGAGCCAATGTAATAGAATTATGTACAATAAATCAAGAGAAATAAAAAGGTCTCTCCCTTGTCTCTTATGTTCTTTCTAATGTCTTCTCTTTTATGATCTGTTCTATTTTATTTTATAACATTAAACATATCATATTGGCTTAATTGATGCTAAATTAATTTTAATGGGCCTTTAATTACTTAATTAGTAGAGGAATTTTCTGGAGAGAGAAAGAACACGTCATGTATTCTTCTTCCTCCTCCTTCCTTCTCATAAGCACAAAAACCAGAAATTTAGAGAATATTTTCCAACCCAAGCATAGCTTCTAACCTCCTAAAATTAATGAAATTAGATAGGAAATGAAGATCTCCAGCAGGTAATTACTTCAAAACCAAGTCTTAATCCATCTGTAATCTCTATTTATAAATATTTTGTTGTAATTGATTTCATTACTTTTTCATGTCACAACAAAGCTCTTTTTAGGCTTTGAGAAGGCAATTTCAAGCTCCAAAAATCTCCATATCGCTCAAATTCTTGCTGTTGATTCTCTTTTCAGGCCACTGAACCTCACAACTTCTAGCTAAAATCATTTACAAGTGGTATACTCTGAATTTATTGTTTTTTTGAGATGATTCGATTCGATTCGATTTGGTGTAGTGGATTATTTTTGAGTTACATCCTGTATTCCTGAAAATGCAGTGTAGCTAAAAAAGCATATCTTCTACGTTTCTTATCCGATTTAGCTCAATTTTATTTTTCTGAAACTAGACTCAATAAGCAACATTTTCTATTCAAATTGTTTTTTGAAATTTTGCCATTTGATAAGACCGAAACATATTTCGAAATGATGGTATAATTCTGTCGTTTTGACTAATTTTCTGAGTTGAAACTTGAAATTGTTTTAGTCATATTTTTTTCAATCGGAATTTGATAATTCTTGATGATTTGGAAAGATGAAAACCTAAGCTACAAATTGTTTAATATGTTCTGGAAAATTTTGAAGTTTTCTAAGCTAAAATCATCATTGTTTGTCGTTGTCCTGTCAAATACATGCAGCAGGCTGAGTTTTAGACTGTTAGTAAAATGACCATAACTTTTTCGTCTTTTATTGGAATTTGATAATTCTTGATGATTTGGAAAGTTGAAAAACTAACGTACAATTTTGTTTAATGTGTTATGCAAAATTTTGAAGTTTTCTAAGCTAAAATCATCATTGTTTGTCGCAATCCCGTCAAATACATGCGGCGAGCTGAGTTTTCGATTATTAGTAAAATAATCATAACTTTTGAACTACTGATCGGAATTCGATTATCTTGGACATTCTGGAAAGCTTGAATTATATGCAACAAAATTTTATTCATAGCATTTTAAATATCTTTCTGTTTAGTAGCTCAAAATAGTGGATTTTGTCCAATGTCTTGTATTTTGCTTCATGTTGTTGTGGCATTAGTTATTCCCAAACCACTTAAAATTGTTTTGCATCTTTTTGGTGTCGATGATCATCATATCAATGAAATTTATAGAAAGGAAAGCCACATTTAACTATTATTCGCATATTGAATCAATGTTGTTTTGGGTGAAAATCGATGGTGTAATCTCGTTGAACCCTGTCGTCTCTGTACACATTTTCAAAACTGGTTTTAATAAAATATTTCCAAATGATTCACGAAGTTAACAACTAATTATTATATATATATATATATATATATATATTTCATGTACTTTATCAATATAAAACCTATTTTATTCACGCTATATAGGGAAAGATTTCTATGCTAATAATTTCATATACTATTTGGAAAACTGTTTTATAACTTGCTTTCGCCAAAAGTTATTTTCTAAATTTATAGAAGTATACACATACTATTGCACCTTTCGAGAAGACATGTTTGCAATTAAACGTAATGTAAACCTTGTTGTATGGGACACATAGGGATATAATACGGTTAATTTCATACATGTCAATCGAAACCAAATTGATATTTCCCTATGTTGGGTGTTTCCGTTTAAGTGTGGTATCCCTGTGATCTTATGGGTTTCTATATTGCTTTGAGATTCCTAGTGTGGAGCAGACTAACTTATGGTAAATCGATTAGTGAAACATGTAGTATGAGACGTATTGATTTCACTTTTCGAGTTATTATTCGTAAGTCTCTGACACATTTTGTTGTTGTGACAGTACTGGACTCGAGAGGAGCCTTATATTTACGCATTTACTTGATCGATGGGGTCAAATATACCTAACCGAGGCGGGTTGCGATAAAATTATGTAGGACTAAGACGAGTCATATACTCGACCAAGACAGGTTGTAGTATGGGTGCGCACCAGACCAAGACGGGTCATTGTGTTAATTATACTCGACCGTGAAAGGTTGAGCCTAGTTGATCGTGGTGGGTCACAGTAGAAATTACCTGCAAATACTCGGTTTTGACACCTTTGATCGTGGTGGGTCACAGTTGATCGTGGTGGGTCATAGTTGATCTGTGGTGGGTCACAGTAGAAATTACCTACAAATCTGGTAATTAGACTAAGCCAATTTTGGTTAATTAATTAATTTAATTGTTAATAATTATTTAATTTATTTAATTTGTAATCAAAATTACTTTTTCATACATTATCCGAATTGAACAAAACCAACGACGTTGATTTCGTGGTGACGAGTACTATACGATGTAGTTGGAATGGAATTTATTTGAGTTAGTGTAAACTTCTATTAAAATTAAATGCTTATTTAATTTTAATTGAAACAAACACGAAAGCAACAATGATAATAGTCAAAGTGAGTTAACTCTCATGCTTTTTGAAATACTATGATGTGATTAAATTCATATAATATTTATCAATATTAGTATAAATTGTGTGTTTGGAGGCTTTGGATTATTATTGTTAGGTTTTTGATTGACGATATTTATTTTCCCGTCATTTTAAGTGAAATAAATAAAATTTAGTTTCATATGCATATATAAAATGATATTATTAGTTGTGATGCAGGGAAAACAGATCGGAGGGATCCAATAGGATTCCTCAGATATTTGGGATGTTACTTGTTTTCATATTAGTCATATATGAATTGTTTAACCTGTTAACAATAAAAATCGTCAAACCCATAATGTTGGATGATGGTATGTCTTCGGTGTAATTTAGTTCTTCCAAGCTCAACTTAATTCACCGTTTCCTAGATATCAATGTCCCAAATATGAAGATAAGTTATTCTTCCTTGAACAGGTGAGTATCATGCTTCAATACTTAGGAAAAAGTTATATTGGGATAAGGGATTCAAAAGATCATTGCTAGTTAAAGCTAAAGGTTCATTGGGGATGGAACCACAAACTTTTCCAATTTAAGGGCTTGAATTTGGGGTAATAATTAAAAGACAAGTGTAATTGGTTGCAAGTGCTAAGTATCTCCTTTATTGATCAACTTGATGTAATACATAAAGGTTTCCATTAGAAATCCCCAATTCTATTTCTAAATTAAGGTTTAGACTCTAAGATTTGACTACAAGATTTTGGAATGAGGAAAACTCCCCTAAAATGTGACCTTTGAGGTCTTATTTATAGATGTGACGGCCCGCCCCGCACCAGCCGACATTTCCAATGAAAGTGCACTGTACCGATGTCCAACCAACACGGGATGATCGCCAAAGAAAAAGGGTTAAAGCTAGACTACCAAAGGAACCTGTAGTATATCTCACAACGCGTGGAATAAAATACAATAATAATATAACTTTGATGTAAAACAGGCGAGACAGTGCATAAGCTGAAAACTAAACCATCGTAGCAGCAAAATCCAAAATATAGCTTATGATCCAACATCATTATTACAACTTCAAAATACTGTCTCTAAAGCAAAAGAAAGGAAAGGTACATTACTAATGCCCAAGCAGTGACCAGCAACAACACAGGGAGAATATATGTAGATAATACGTGGGAGCCTCCTTCTCGTCTCCGGATCAGCTACTCGTGCATAATCACCTGACCTGTCTCTATTCTTCCTGTTTAAGAGTACCCAGAGTAATAAGAAGAGACATAAAACTCTGGATCAGATAAAAGCATGGTATGAGCGATAAGCAGCAAAACAGAACAATAACAGGTATACATAACCATACCTGAACCTGGACCGGCAACCAAAGAGTTAGCACAACAAAATGTACAACACACTAAGGTGACACTAACATATGGTGTAAAGGTACGTGGGAGGGGTGTGCATGTCATAGTGATGTAAAACAATCAAACATAGCAACCATCCTCACATCTCTTACTCAGTGCGTAAAGCATACGATATCCACCACTTTGACCACCCAAATCCTTTGCTATGATCACTCTGCCCCATGGAGTCATGATGGCTCCACTGCACTAATACATTACCACTAATCCCTTGATATGTCCACTCTTCCACATGAAGTCGTGACGACTCCACTGCACTGGCTCATAGCCATGCTACGATTATTCTGCCCCATGGAGTAATAACTACCCCACCGCACTGATCCGTAACCTAACATCTGTCTTGGTGGTGAATCAAAGTTATGGACGTCGATAACCCCTTAGCACACGTCCCGCGGCAAAGCCCAACTCATGAAGTTTACTCGTTGGTTCCCAACTGGATCCTGAGTTCTACTTCCTATTTGGACTACCTTTGCATCTCGGGTTTTGGTCTCCTCCGGATCGGTCTCCATTTGGTTTGTGGTTCACATCTCATGTCCAAGCTCCTTGGTTCTGTTCGTGGTCACCACTCCAGTTTGGATCGGACTTATGATAACCCCAAACTTCCATGGAATGAAAGTAAGGGATAATCATTTGGAATACAACACAAATACAACAATACAGATCACAGATACAACATAGCATAGGAAAACTATAGAATAACAACATCATAGCAGCGGAAATATGAATGTCATCAAACACAGAATTCCACAGTCACAGAGTCCTAAATTATTACATCAAGTTTCAACAAAAGGAAATAAGTTTCAACTTCAAAATATAACAACTGGAAATAAAATAAGTTTGGATGTCTCAAAATCTAAAGATAAAATGCAAACAAAAGATAAATGATAGATAGTCTTCATGGTCCAACATAAGCACCTCCAAATAAGCAACTCCCAGATAGATAAGCAACTCCAAGATAGCAACTCCAAAGAAACTGAACCTGTTACTTGGCTGCCCGTGTGGAAAAGAGGGCACCTGAGTTTGCAAAGGTGAAAACAAACTACGAGTCAGTCATGGGACTGGTGTGAGAATTCTTAACTAATTTAACTAGTAGTGATAAGGCAAATCCAAAGACCACCCCGCTAACCCGGAACGGGTTTATTCCAGTGGATTGCCGTGCATAATTTGAGATGACTGGTCATATAAATAAGTAAATCGTAAAACAACGCAATGCTTTTGGAAAAATGGAATCATCATAAGTCTCAAGTCCCATCACACAATGCAACGCAAACCAGAGGATAGAGTTTTACCTTATGATGATTAAACATGCTTGGTACGATAAAAACGAATTTGATATTATTATTAGTGTATATAAAAAAAACATTTCAAAATAAATGTATCAATCCTAGGAAGCATAACTACCATATACTATGCTACCATACTAGTAATACAATCAAATCCGTAGGGTCGTATTGGGAATTGGATTTCGATCATGAGTCAAGGCTAGGAATGATCTCCGTACCGATTCGAGACACTTTAGCTAATGTCTCAGGATCAGAGCTCGAGTGACCCTTGGATAGTTGTAGGGCCGGTCCACACTTGCGGTTTGTGGATTAGTTATTCCTATACACACATTTCCTGATCCTATAGGACCTAACATCCGAGGGGCCTCATTCCATCATCCACATAAGTAAAATGTCAGGCCGTGTAAAACCCAAACACAACTTCTAGCTAGAAAGAAACGTGCTGATCTCCCTGGGTTCCCTTGCTCCGTATTAGACTCGACCGGGTTGTGAGGCTCGTGAAGCTACGTAATACACAAAGCTATGCTTATTCAAGCAGTTCTTTGATCGTCACCACAAGGTTCTGCTTTTCAACAAGAAACCTTGATCATCGCATCTTGGTATGCCACACTGTCAATCAATATCATACTATTAATCCTTTGCCAGAATATACAAAAGGGTGTTAAGCAAGAGAATAAATTCTCCACCACCAAACATTCATACATTCGCAAGAAAATCAATAAATACAATATAAAGGAGTACAATGTCGGACACACATTCCATTTGTAAGCCCGTTCTGGGTCTGAACGAAACTGGAGATACCCTCGTCACATACGTCCAATACGGAAAAGAGGTACCCACATATTCGTGCAATCAACATGTTTGTTTGGACAATTACCATGACCCTTGAATTGGGAGCAAGTCAATTCAGGGCCTTGATTGTTGTCCACTCGATGGGAAGATTGACGGTCTTCAATCGCTGTCTTCCAAACTTCGATTTTTAATGTCGTTTGATTATTTGGAATGAGATTAACTCGGACTTTCCAAATAATTCTCGCATATATAATTTGAGAAAACCCATTTCATATCATTATATTATTTTATAATGATTAATTCTTATATTTAATTATTTAAAATAATTAAATCTTTATTTAATGACGCTCCGGGTCGAGGGGCGACCCTGGCGCTGTTTTCAATCAATTTTGATTTACACATTTCTCAAAATCTAACCGTTGGATTTTAACGAAGTTTACATCGTTGGAAAGATCTTCCCAAAATGGTCCTAACGGTTTCAGTTTAGGGAAAATCCGACGGTCGGATCTTATGGTATAGTCATTTTAAAAGTATGATTCCAAAACGCGAACTACCGCGCTCGATTCGTTTAAATTTAATTATATTTATATATAAATATACAAATAAAAAACGTTTAACTATAATAATGTCATTCAATCCAACAACAAGCTAAACAACTACCGATACCCATTCATTTTTAATTCATTTAAAATTGAAGATGATATTTCAACATTTAAAAACATTCTTTTATTTCTTTGTTCTTTTATTTACATAAAAATGTAAATTATATTTCAACGCTGCATTTCATTCTTTTATTCTTTTATTTACATAAAAATGTAAATTATATTTCAACACTGCATTTCATTGTTTTATTCTTTTATTTACATAAAAATGTAAATTATATTTCAACGTTGAATTCATTCTTTTATTCTTTTATTTACATAAAAATGTAAGTTCTATTTCAATGTTGAATTCATTCTTTTAATCTTTTATTTACATAAAAATGTAAATTCTATTTCAACGTTGAATTCATTCTTTTAATCTTTAATTTACATAAAAATGTAAATTCTATTTCAACGTTGAATTTATTCTTTTAATCTTTTATTTACATAAAAATGTAAATTCTATTTCAACGTTGAATTCATTCTTTTAATCTTTTATTTACATAAAAATGTAAATTCTATTTCAACGTTGAATTCATTCCTTTAATCTTTTATTTACATAAAAATGTAAATTCTATTTCAACGTTGAATTCATTCTTTTAATCTTTTATTTACATAAAAATGTAAATTCTAATTATAATGGTAACATCTTATTCTTTAATTACATTTAATAATGTAATTTCTTTACAATGGTAAAATCTTATCTTAATTACATTTAATAAAAATGTAATTTCTAATTATAATGGTAAAATCTTATTCTTTAATTACATTTAAAAATGTAATTTCTTTATAACGGTAAAATCTTGTCTTAATTACATTTAAAAATATAATTTCCTTTATGGTGTAAAACTATATCTTAATTACCTTAAAAATAATGTAATTTTTCTTTTATGTACGAAATCTGATCTTTTTACTTTTGACAAAAAGTAAGTCTTTTCATACCGTCATCTTTTCCTTTTTAATTTTTAATAAAAAAATAAATCTTTTTCATACCGTTCACATATTTTTTTATTTTTTATTTATAAAAATCCAATTTTTACCACACCATTATATTTCAATTTAACAACAACAGGACAATATTTTATAAATTAAAAGATCTTGTCCAACCAAATACAATAGGGTGATATTGCATAGAAAATTCTAGTTCAGTCCAAAGACATGAACAAGGTGATATTTTTCTTTTTCATGATTCATAGAATATCAACAAACATGATTCATCCAAATATTTAAACAAATAATTGGTTCTAATTTACTACCATACGCAGATCTAAAATTTTGGCTATCAAATCTAGCATCGTATATCACAAAACAACAGATCAATCATTCAGAATCTTATCACATCGTAGATCTAGTTCATTGACAATTTAACTTATTTAAATAACTAGAGAATAATAATTAAATTGATTTAATTATTGAAATAGAATCTCACCTTGATTGGAAAGTATTGGAAATTCAAACGTGTTCAGAATATGTTCCAATCGCTTTTTAAAAGTCGTATTCAAAGTCACGGTTCTCTCGGATTTGAAAGTTTTCAGTTTGGAGCTCGTATGAACAAATTATCAATTTCTTTTCACAACTGCAATTGCAGCAGATAAAACCGTGGCAAATCTGATTGAATTTCATACCTTAATTTTCAGTTTTGTTCAAATCTTTGATTTGAATTTTCGGGAGATGTATGCAATAATTCTCGGAGGGGTTTGCGCGACATCGGAGAGCTTGGAGAGGGGGATGTTCGCCGGGAAAGGGGGGAGGTGCGATTGGCCGTGGTAGGCCCAGCAGGGTGCTAATGGCGGCGGGTTCGAGGCAGTGGTGCGGTGGCTACAGGCTATGGGGCGGAGTGATTTTGGTATGGAATCGAAGAGGAGGAAGAGTACTTCAAAAAATTTAACTACGGGGTGGTCTGAAATTGAGTGAGGAGGGAGAAATCGGGGCTTGAAATTTTGAGAAAGAAGAGGGGGGCGGCGGCTTGAAACGAGAGGAAGAGACAATGTACAGTAGCCCGTATTTATACCAGTATATTAAGCGTATTTTCTTTTGTTTTTAATTTAATTAATTCCAAAATTAGGGTTTTTCCATCCGATCTCCAAATGGAGTCCAACGACTGTTGAACACTAGGTTTTGACGTCTTCTGAACGCATTGGCGCTAGTCCCAAAGTCCAATTCTGAAGTTTACATCATGTTTATTTTATTTTTAAAATAAATCTTTTTAATATTAATTCGAGCGTACACTTTAATTTACTGAGGCCACAAACTGACTCCGAAATATCCAGAAAAATTATTTCTGGCTTTGTTTTAACGATACGGTCCTAACAAAATTAATTTCGTCGAATTCTGAGATCGTTTGAAAATGGCTATTTTTAATTGTTTAAAAATTATTTAAAATTAGAAATTTTAAATCTGGACTCAATGTCCAACAAAATTTCTAAAAATAAAATTTTCAAATTGGTTCATATTTTCTGGGTTGTCACAATCTCCCCCACTTAAGAACTTTTCATCCTCGAAAAGGAAAAAAAATAGAAGGGTAGGAACCAACACAGAGAATGTAAAATGTTTTAGGCATACCATAAAACAAAATCTAATCGGAGATATCCACTCTGCAATTGGGATAGGCCTGCTTGATACTCTCCTCAGTTTCCCAAGTGCAGTCTCTAGGATCACCACTCCATCGCACTTTGACTGGACTGATTCTTTTATTTCTCAGCTCACTAGTCTCTTTGCCAATAATTTTCAGTGGCTCCCTTCTCACTGCTAGGCTTGGGGTAATCTCCAAATCTTGCTGTGCAGCTTCCTCCACAACTAAATCTGGATCATGAATATGCCTCCGAAGTTGAGATACATGGAATACGTCGTGCACCCCAGGCAACCAGTTGGGCAGCTGAATTCTGTAAGCTAGGGTACCAATTTTCTCAAGGATAGGAAAGGGGCCGATGAATTTAGGTGCTAACTTTCCTGTCTTTCCAAAACGGATTACACCTCGCATTGGAGCAACTTTTAAATAGACATAGTCACCCACTTCAAAAGCCAACTCTCTTCTTCTTAAATCTGCATAGCTCTTTTGTCTACTTTGGGCAGCCAACAATTACTTCTTAATATAATCAACTTTGTCCGAAGCTTCTCGAACCATGTCTAGACCCAAAACAAGACGATTTCCTTTTTCAACCCAACATGTTGGCGATCTACATGGCCTACCATATAAGGCTTCAAATGGAGACATTTTCAAACTTTCTTGATAGCTATTGTTATATGAGAATTCTGCTAAATGCAAGTGATCCTCCCAAGAACCTCCAAAATCGAGTATGCAAGCTCGCAATAAATCCTCAAGAATGCGATTCACCCTCTCAGTTTGGCCATCTGTCTGAGGATGATATGCGGTGCTAAGATTTAACTTCGTTCCCACCTCATTTTGGAATGCTTCCCAAAATTTGCTAGCGAAGATAGGATCACGGTCGCTAACAATGCTACTAGGAACTCTGTTTAAAACAAAAGATCATTCTTTTATTATTGTTCAGAAAATGAAAATTTTCATTCAGATAATGATGAAAAGGGAAGATTTAGTTTTATTACCCATGTAGCCTGACTATTTCTTTGCAATAAATTTGCGCCAGACTTTGAGCAGTTCTAAGGACTTGACAGGTATGAAATGAGTGGTCTTGGTGAAGCGATCCACGATCACCCATATGCTGTCATTTCCTCTCCTAGTACGGGGCAAACCATCTATAAAATCCATGGAGATTTGGTCCCACTTCCAATTTGGAACCTCCAATGGTTGCAACAATCCTGCTAGCTTTTGTTGATCCCTCTTTACTTATTGGCATGTAGGACATCTACTTACATAAATGGATATATCCCTCTTCATAGATCTCCACCAAAACGTGCGCTTTAGATCTTGATACATCTTGCTCATTCCTGGATGGATTCTAAGCTTTGATTTGTGACCTTCATTTAAAACTTCCCTTATGAGCTCTGGGATATTTGGAACACAAATCCGCCCTTGCAATCTAAGGACTCCCTTGCGATCTATTTGAAAGTTCGTTTTTTCACCTTCATGAATTATTTTAATAATTCTTTGAATGATATCATCATTTTCCTGAAGAGAAGAAATTTTATCAATCTAAGAACGGGTAATGATGAGGCTTGCAACAATTGCATTCTTTCTACTGAGTGCATCTGCCACAACATTGGCTTTCCCCGGAGTATATAAGATGTCAAGATCGTATTCCGTAAGGAATTCTAGCCAACATTGCTGCCTTAAATTCAAATCCTCTTGATCGAAGAGATATTTCAACGATTGATGGTCTGTGAATAATTCAAATTTTTTGCCCAAAAGATAATGTCTCCAAATTTTCAAAGCAAAAACTACGGCGAACAACTCTAAGTCGTGGACATGATAATTTTTCTCATGCGGCTTTAATTGACGACTTGCATAAGCAACAACTTTGCCTCTTTGCATCAATACCGCGCCAAGACCACCACTTTGAGAAGCATCGATGTAGACGGTTAAATCTTGGTTGCCATCGATGATGGTTAGTACGGGAGCAGTGGCTAAACTCACTTTTAGCTTTTGGAAGGCCTCCTCACACTCCGTTGTCCAAATGAACTTAGTGTGTTTCTTGATGAGCTTTGTTAATGGGCCAGACAGTTTGGAGAAGTCTTTGATGAATTTCCTATAATATCAAGCCAATCCTAGGAAGCTTCTTACTTCAGTGGGTGTACTGGGCTGCTTCCAATCTCGAATGGCGGCAATTTTACTTGGGTCAACATCAATTCCTTCCTTTGACATAACATGGCCCAAGAATTTTACCTCCTCTTGCCAAAATGTGCATTTGGAAAATTTTGCTTTTAAAACATTTCTTCGCAGAATCTCCAGTACTTCCCTTAAATGTCCTTCATGCTCCTCCTTGGTTTTAGAATAGATAAGAATACCATCAATGAAGACTAGGACGAATTTATTTAAAACATCTCGGAAGACCCTATTTATCGAGTCAACAAAGTAGGCTGGAGCATTGCATAGACCGAACGGCATTACCAACCATTCGTAGAACATGTCAGGACCTCTAAAGGCAGTCAAAGGTATGCATTCTTCGGCTATGCGTAGTTGATGGAAACCGGTGGCTAGGTCCATCTTAGAGAACACCTTGGCCCCGTTTAATTGGTCCATTAAATCATCTATGCGAGGTGAGGGGTATTTGTTCTTCAATGTTTGTTTATTTAGGTCACGGTAATCCACACAAAGTCTTAGGGTGCCGTCAGACTTGGGAACAAACAACACAACTGCACCCCAATTGGAAAAACTAGGCCGGATTAGTCCCTTCCATAAGAGCTGCTTAGTTTGGGTTTTCAACTCTTCTTTTTCTTTAGGGGTCATCCTTCGAATAGCATGAACTACAGGCCTTGCATTTGGAACAAGATCAATTCTGAAATCGATTTCCCTTCGCGGGGGTAAATTGTCTACTTCTACAGTTACGTCCGCGTAATTATTGACCATAGGAATATTTTCTAAAGAAATGGGAGTGACTTCCAAAGAAAACCAAAAAGCTTTCATATCTGATTTTGAGCCATGACAAGGTATATAAATAGTATTCCCGAATTTTGTTTTCTCCTTCACTATTCTTTCGGAGCATAGTACTTCCGCGTCATATTTTGTTAGCCAATCAAGACCAAGGATGATATCGAACTCGGAAAAATTCATAATAATCAAGTTAAACGGAAATTTGAAGTAGGAGTAAGAAACAGGCACCTTACAGAATACATCTAGAGCGATAGAACCTCCTACGGGATTATGAACATTAATTGGCTCTTTAAGACTTATTTGTTTTAATTTCAATTTCTTAACCGTGTTGTTGGAAATAAAGCTCCTTGATGCGCCCGTATCAAACAAAGTAGTAACAGGTATGTTTTTAACATAAATAGTACCACCTAAAGCATCAAGCTTACCTGCTCCTTCAAAAGAAGTAGGTGCGGAAGAAGGTGGTGCACTTGCTCCCTCGTACACATGGGCAACTTGGGCACTCCTCAATAGTGGACAATTAGTTTTGACGTGACCCTTTTTATGGCAGTTATAGCATTCTGTAGTGCCCTCACTTCTGGCCTTCTTTGGATTTCTGCACTCCTTGCTATAGTGTCCAAACTTCTGGCAGTTGTAGCATTGCACCTTAGTTTTGTCATGAGTTTTAGCAGCTCCATAATGGCTTCCTTCAGTCTTATTTTCGTCTTGCTTCCTCTTATTATTATTGTTGGCCAAGCTCCTTTCTCTATCTTGCTGTGAAACTCTTTTTTCGTTCTCCTCATAGCGACAAGCAAACTCAACCAGCTTGTTGAAAGAAAGGTCAATGTGAGTAGTAACCCTGTCAGTGTACTTCCTTGCAAGCCCATTAATAAACCTCTTGTTCTTTTAGAAGTCATCTTGAATCAATTCTGGGGCATAGCGAGAGAGGTCTTCAAATCTCCTCACATACTCAGAGATAGTTTTGTCGCCTTGCTTCAAGTTGGCGAACTCGTCATGCAGCCTTTCCACTTCTTGCCTTGGAACGTATTTTTCATTGAATAGCTCTTTGAATTTGGTCCAATACATATTTTCTTCATCCCCTCCTATATTGACCACTTCCCACCAATTCTGTGCTTCGGCTTGGAGCAGCCATGAAGCCGTAAATCTCTTCCTTTGATCTTCTAGCTCTAGCCCTCTAAATATCTTCTCACAATTCTTAAGCCATGCCTGAGCCTGTGTCACGGTCCCCGTACCAGTGAATGGAACTCCACCTAAATTCTTGAACTTCTTCGCTACCCTATCCATGTCAAAGGGCTGCGGCGGTGGTGGTGGTGGCTGTTGAACTGTGGGCTCCTTAGTTTCAGCATCATTTTGCCTCCTTGCTCTAGCTTTAGCGGCATCAGTACTCATTTTTAGTTAGTTATGTACGATCAAGGAAAGAGTCAGAACAACTGTAACGGTGATCTTAAGAAATGGTGAAGACAAAAGGATGGATAAAAAGATGTGGATAAAATGAATGACTATTATGTAACTCTAATGAACTGTTCTCCATAGAATATTAGTGATTCTATGTTAATGAATTGTTATAAATATGTTATACTCCAAAGCTAAGGTTAACCAAAGCTCTGATACCAATTATGATAACCCCAAACTTCCACGGAATGAAAGTAAGGAATAATCATTTGGAATACAACATAAATACAACAATACAGATCACAGATACAACATAGCATAGGAAAACTATAGAATAACAACATCATAGCAGCGGAAATATGAATGTCATCAAACACAGAATTCCACAGTCACAGAGTCCTAAATTATTACATCACATTTCAGCAAAAGGAAACAAGTTTCAACTTCAAAATAGAACAACTGGAAATAAAATAAGTTTGGATGTCTCAAAATCTAAAGATAAAATGCAAACAAAAGATAAATGATAGACAGTTTTCGTGGTCCAACATAAGCACCTCCAAATAAGCAACTCCAGATAGGTAAGCAACTCCAAGATAGCAACTCCAAAGAAACTAAACCTGATACTTGGTTGCCCGTGTGGAAAGGAGGGCACCCGAGTTTGCAAAGGTGAAAACAAACTACGAGTCAGTCATGGGACTGGTGTGAGAATTCTTAACTAATTTAACTAGTAGTAATAAGGCAAATCCAAAGACCATGCCGCTAACGCGGAACGGGTTTATTCCAATGGATTGTCGTGCATAATTTGAGATGACTGAACATATAAATAAGTAAATCGTAAAACAACACAACGCTTTTGGAAAAATGGAATCATCATAAGACTCAAGTCCCATCACACAATGCAACGCAAACCAGAGGATAGAGTTTTACCTTATGATGATTAAACATGCTTGGTACAATAAAAACAAATTTGATATTATTATTAGTGTATATAAAAAAACACTTAAAAATAAATGTATCAATCCTAGGAAGCATAGCTACCATATACTATGCTACCATACTAGTAATACAATCAAATCCATAGGGTCGTGTTGGGAATTGGGTTTCGATCATGAGTCAAGGCTAGGAACGATCTCCTTACCGATTCGAGACACTCTAGCTAATGTCTCAGGATCAGAGTTAGAGTGACCCTTGGATAGCTGTAGGGCCGGTCCACACTTGTGGTTTATGGATTAGTTATTCCTGAACACACATTTCCCAGTCCTATAGGACCGAACATCCGAGGCGCCTCATTCCATCATCCACATAAGTAAAATGTTGGGCCGTGCAAAACCCAAACACATCTTCTAGCTAGAAAGAAACGTGATGCTCTCCCTGCGTTCCCTTGCTCCGTTTTAGACTCAACCAGGTTGTGAGGCTCGTGAAGCTACGTAATACACAAAGCTATTCTTATTCAAGCTGTGCTTTGATCGTCACTATAGGGTTCTTATTTTCAACAAGAAACCTTGATCATCGCATCTTGGTATGCCACACTGTCAATCCATATCATATTATTAATCCTTTGCCATAATATACAAAAGGGTGTTAAGCAAGAGAATAAATTCTCCGCCACCAAACATTCATACATTCGGCAGAAAATCAATAAATATAATATAAAGGAGTACAATGTCGGACACACATTCCATTTATAAGCCCGTTCTGGGTCTGAACGAAACCGGAGATACCCTCGTCACGTACGTCCAATACGGAAAAGAGGTACCCGCATATCCGTGCAATCAACATGTTCGTTTGGACAATTACCATGACCCTTGAATTGGGAGCAAGTCAATTCAGGGCCTCGAACGTTGTCCACTCGATGGGAAGATTGACGGTCTTCAATCGCCGTCTTCCAAACTTCGATTTTTAACGTCGTTTGATTATTTGGAATGAGATTAACTCGGACTTTCCAAATAATTCTCACATATATAATTTGAGAAAACCCGATTCATAACGTTATATTATTTTTTAACGATTAATTCTTATCTTTAATTATTTAAAATAATTAAATCTTTATTTAACGACGCTCCGGGTCGAGGGGCGACCCTGGTGCTGTTTTCAACCAATTTTGATTTACACATTTCTCAAAATCTAACCGTTGGATTTTACGGAAGTTTACATCTTGGGAAGATCTTCCCAAAACGGTCCTAACGGTTTCAGTTTTGGGAAAATCCGATGGTCGGATCTTTTGGTATAGTCATTTTAAAAGTATGATTCCAAAACGCGAACTACCGCGCTCGATTCGTTTAAATTTAATTATATTTATATATAAATATACAAATATAAAACGTTTAACCATAATAACGTCATTCAATCCAACAACAAGCTAAACAACTACCGATACCCATTCATTTTTAATTCATTTAAAATTGAAGATAATATTTCAACATTTAAAAACATTCTTTTATTTCTTTGTTCTTTTATTTACATAAAAATGTAAATTATATTTCAACGCTGCATTTCATTCTTTTATTCAATTATTTACATAAAAATGTAAATTATATTTCAACGTTGCATTTCATTCTTTTATTTACATAAAAATGTAAATTCTATTTCAAAGTCGAATTCATTCTTTTAATCTTTTATTTACATAAAAATGTAAATTCTATTTCAACGTTGAATTCATTATTTTAATCTTTTATTTACATAAAAATGTAAATTCTATTTCAACGTTGAATTCATTCTTTTATTCTTTTATTTACATAAAAATGTAAATTCTATTTCAACGTTGAATTCATTCTTTTAATCTTTTATTTGCATAAAAATGTAAATTCTATTTCAACATTGAATTCATTCTTTTAATCTTTTATTTACATAAAAATGTAAATTCTATTTATAATGGTAAAATCTTATTCTTTAATTACATTTAACAATGTAATTTCTTTGCAACGGTCTTAATTACATTTAATAAAAATGTAATGTCTAATTATAATGGTAAAATCTTATTCTTTAATTACCTTTAAAAATGTAATTCCTTTACAATGGTAAAATCTTATCTTAATTACATTTAAAAATGTAATTTCCTTTACGGTGTAAAACTATATCTTAATTACATTATAAATAATCTAATTTTTCTTTTATGTACAAAATCTGACCTTTTTACTTTTGACAAAAAGTAAGTCTTTTCATACCGTCATCTTTTCCTTTTTAATTTTTAATAAAAAAATAAATCTTATTCATATTGTTCACATATTTTTTTATACAACATGTTTCTTTTAATATTAATTCGAACGTACACTTTAATTTACCGGGGACACAAACTGACTCCGGAAAATCCAAAAAAATTATTTCTGGCTTTGTTTTGACGATACGGTCCTAACAAAATTAATTTCGTCGAATTCTGAGATCGTTTGAAAAATGCCTATTTTTAATTGTTTAAAAATTATTTAAAATTAGAAATTTTAAATATGGACTCAATTTCCTATAAAATTTCTAAAAATAAAATTTTCAAATTGGTTTAGATTTTCTGGGTTGTTATAGGACTGCTCCATACAGGTTGGTTCATAATGGCCCCATCGATTTGGGTAGGGCTTTTCCACCTAGATCGGTCCATGCGCTCCTTCTTCTAGTGGTTCAGTTCGGAGTAGTACCCTCTCCAGATCGGTTCGGGTCGTGGTGTCTCGCTGGGTTCGTGATCAACATTTGGTTCGGGTCGGAGAGCTTCTGATGCGAGGGGATCGAGATGCTTCCAGTGGGTCGGTTTGTGAACTGTGGCTCACCACGGTTCGGTTCGAGCTCCCTAACTCGAGCAAGCGGCTCGTGATACACGTACATGGTTGGTACTCGAAGGGGTTGGACTCACGATCGGGTCATGGAATGCTCCACGAGCGGGTCGGTTCATCCTCCACCGATCCGATCCGGTTCCGGTCAAAATCCTGCATTGTTTCCTACAACTATTCCAGCAACTGTTACGCCACACTACAGCGTTTTCGACCATTGTAACTGTTCTAAGCAATCATAAATCATACCAAACAGTCATAGCAACATATAACATCAACCATAAACACCAAAGTGATAAATAATCACGTTAAAATGGATCAAACATACCCAAAACCCATATTTTCTCTTAATCATGCTTAACCATAACTAATGATAGGATTAGCAAAACTTATCCAAATTAACCCAAATTTCTAACAGAGGCTTAAAATAATATTTAAGAATTTCTAACCATTTTTCTAGAAATTAATCATGTATAATTTAGTTAATTAACACTAATCACCCCTTACTAATCACCCCTAATTAACCGTAATTAGTGAAAAACAATGCAAATCACTCACCGTAGCCACAAATTACTTATAGATCTGAAAGTATCTCAGATGTGGGTTGAATCTCTATGTGTTCCAGCTGCTCTATCCCAAATTCAATGCTAATTTGCCTTGGTTTGATGTAGATTAGTGTAACGACCCGGATTCTTAGCCCTTAAATTCTGAATATTTATTTGGTTAAAATATTTTATTCGAATTATATATAGGAATTTATAACGAATTTATTTATAAAACGAGGTTTGAACATATAATTTAAAATATAATTTAAACGAACTCGTAATGGTGCGATAGTTTGTAATTTGACGTTTTGAACTTCAATTGGATATACAGAATTCAATATAAGTCGAATTTCTGTGAAACAAGAAACATGTGAATCTATTAAACAGTATCTTTCCAATGGAAGTGAAAAATCGAGATTTCGTCTTATATATTGTGAATTACGTCCAAATCAAATTTTCAGAAAGTCGCTATGAAATTGTGTATAGGCCATAACGGTTATTTAAATATATTTAAATATTAGTCTTGAATTTGGACAAGATTCTTTTGAAGCATAGTTATAATTTAATTTTTAGAATTTAATTAATTAAATACACAACTTTTTAATTGGAGTATTTTGCACCCTATATCAATATTTTGAGGTTTCATAATATAAGTTAAACTACCGATATTATTATATTTTTGCGACTACAGCACCTTAATCGACATGTCTGTATTTATAGTTTCGTTTGTAGCGACTTGTACGGAATCAAGGTTTGTGTAATAGGGCACCGAAATATTAGAAGACAACCTAATAAATAAATATATTATCTTGACTAAAAATAAAGGGTTATCATGCACTCAAAGTCAATTAAATGGGCGTGTATACCAATTAGTAATAACCATATGACTAAGGGGCTAATAAATAATCTGGACTATGGCCAGCGCAACCTCTTTTCCGTAAATTCAACATCAGCTTAATGTATCATTTGATTCAAGAAAATTTTCCGTAACAGCAGGGTAGAACGTGTATCACAACTCCAACAATAGGACTGAAAGTAACGTTAAAATAAAAGAAATTCTATCTTACACCACAACTTTCAGAGCAGCGTGCCATCCAAGCCTTTTTATATCCGTGCTCTCCACGCCTTACATAGTGTGCTCCCCAAGTTTTAGTTCCTTGTCTCCCAAACCAATACAAACTGTGCCATCCACGCTATGCTATTTTGTGCCTGCCAAGAAATTCTCCCTATAAATTACTGTACATCTTTCTCTCGTTCTCCAAACAAAACAAACAAATATCTAAGCAAAAACTGAAAACTTATTTATCAACTAAAAATCGAATTTTCAGAAGAAATTCACTATTCCGGGTTCATTTAAATCGCGCATGGAAGAGCCTCGTTTCTCTACTATTCTATAGCAAGCGATGCCAAAATTTTGCATCCCAAATCTTCGGCACAGGCTATTAGATGGAATCACGGCAAACTCAAGCGAAAGGAGGGGGAAGAGAAGGCGAAATTGTTAGTGGCAGTTAGGGACCGTCCGGTGAACGGTGGCGGCATGAGTGGTGAGTTGAAATGGGTTCGCTTTTGTGGGTTTGCTGGGTAAAACGTGGGTCGGTTTGGGATTGTCGTGACAGGGGGTAGGCCGCCTTGGAGAGGTCCAGGTGGTGGGAATGGTTGTGCCATTTTTTGTCAAACTGGAAGGTGCGGCCATTGGTTATAGAAGGATATGGTAATGCTCGAAGAAGGGGATTATGATGGGGAGTAGTTAATGGAGTTTCAATTTTTGCTGAATAGAGAGGGACTTATGGATGACCACCGAATTGAGTTTAATAAAGTCAAGAAGGAGAGAAAGATTGGCAGGAGGATTAGCATGGTAATACATGTTTTTAACATGAATTGCTGGGTGGATTTATATATTGTGTAATTCTGGTTAACGAAGGAGGTGATGCAAGGTTCACCGCTGTGACCGGCGACCGAGATTGATGAACAATAGTGGAGCTTTATGCGTGTACAAGGGGGACATTGAACTGGTATGTACTGTAAGCTAATGTCAACATCAAACCTGATTGTGCTAAGAAAAACAAAGTTAGATAATCCACGGGTACAACCTGTCGTTCCAATCTCCTTAAGCATTTTACCTGTGTACAGATGCTAGTATTACTGGGACTCCCTTCTACATCTGGGATAATTAGAATGACACATACTATTGGATAACTAGCTCTCGAAAAGGAGCCCGAAAGGAGAGAATGATTAAAAAGGGAAAGAAGGAAACATAATATGCTTTATCGAAATTCATGGGGTAATTAAAAATCATTAGAATTAATTAATAATTAATTAAATGATTTATTGGTTTAATTAAATTATACAACTTCTATTGTGTATAACTTGCGTGTATGTTACCAGAATTAAACGTGATCGGGTCCGTTGGAACTGTAACGACAAGACGTATGTTGTGGAACTATCATGGCCAAGAACTGAGCTATTGGTATTTCGTGATAAAGTCAAACGTTGTTTGATTTTTAAGCGAAACAGAAGTAGAATCGTCAACTGCAAAACAAGGTGAGTAAACTCACTAACTCCGACTCCTTTATATTTTTAAATAATCGAGTTTTAAATTTGTTTATAATAATTTTATACTGTGTAATGGTTTCTTGATTGAATAGTTGATAAAATTGGTTAATATGATTGCATCGTTGATCGATTATTAGTTCTGATATTTCATATTGATGTGAAATAATATTATTGATGATATTAACATCTGTGAATGCAGGGAAACAGGTTGGAGGGATGCAACAGGATTCCTCAACATTTTATTTACTGTTTTATTTATTTATTTATGATATATGATCGTGATTGATTTTGTTGTGGTTGAATTACACTGGCTCGATAAATTTTGGTATTTAAATACCATAAAATATTTTAGAATGTAGAAAAGAGATTTGAGTTTTAGAAAGGAAATTATTTACAAAATAGAAATTAGATTTCAAATGGAATGGAAATAGAAACTTGTTTAAGTGAATCAAAACAAGAAGTTGTTTATAACGATGTTTATAAATTAAATAAAATATATATCATAGAATAAAGTAAAATATAAATTCAAGTTGAATTTATATAAGCAAAGTGGTAATTGGTGTTGATACCCGATATTTGAAGTGGGATTTGAATGCATTAGGGGTAAAAGAGATTTGAGTGGGAAAATTGGTTTCGAAGGAAACGATGGGTTATATTCCAAATATTGGAAAATAAAAATTAATTGAGACAAATCTGATGAAATTTTAAATAGGAATTCAGCTACGTAGAATTTTACAAATGATTTATGCCTCGGAAGAATATTTAAATTTATTTAACATGAACCTATGAATTAATTTAAATACATTATAAGGTCAATTTTCAATTAATTCTATAGTTTGCAATAATATATCTAAAAAGGGATTTATAGAAATCAAATTTAGTTAATTTCAGAAGTTAAAGAACGTATAGCTTGTAAATACATTTAAAGGAGAACTTGAATTGTTTAAAATAAACAGAGTTTATAAATGAACAACGGAGGCGTGTGCGTCGCACACGGTACTTTATTTAAAACAGCGATTATAGCGCTGTTGTTATGATATATGTTTTGTAAATCTAAACAGCGATTATAGCGTTGTTGTTATAATATTTGTTTTTGTAAATCTAAACAACGTTTATAATGCAACTGTTATCACAAATGTTTTAACAACGATTTTAATGTTGCTTCTATAATAAAAGCTAAACAGCGATTGTAATGATGTCATTGAAAGAAATGTTTTATAAATCAAATATTTGGAAACAGCGATTATAACGCTACTGTTATAATCAATATTTTCTGTAAAAGAAGTGTGTTCTTAGATTGAATCCAAAAGTCGTGTAAGCGATGAAGCTGTGAGTTTTGACTATTTCGAAGTTAAGAATGCTGTTCAATTAAGGTCTGAGAGGTAATTATACCCCAACTTGATTGAATTCATGATTGATGGAGAAATGGTTAAGGTTAGATAGTGAAGATTGGTTAACATTCTGGTTAGTTAATAATTGGTTAATATTTTAAGTTATAATAACGATGTTTATAACATCGCGTTAATTTAAAAGAATTTGAAATGTTTTTCCCAATAAAATGAGAGATATTTTCTACGTATAGAAGATGAATTGAATTGGTCAATGAGGAATTAAGAGAGAGAATTTGGAAATATTTTCCAATATTAATATGACATATTTTTGGAATATAGAAAATAAGGATTCGCTAATTTATATATATATAGAAATGTTTTCTAAATGGGGAAAAGAGATATTTTCTCGAATAAAGAAATTACTTATTGGAAATGTTTTTCAAAGAATCGAGAGGGAAATCGAGCTTCAAAAGGATACGAAAGATAGGGAAACAGGAATTTGAAATAATAATATAATCAGGAATTGATTTAAAGGGGCCCAGTGTTGTTTGATGCTTGATCGGTAGAATTTCCAATTGGAAATAGGACCGTTGATTGTATGAATATTTCTTTGATATTTAAATCACCAGCTATCAAAGTTTTGATTTATTTTATACCTCCGTTGTCAATATGGAGAGACCGAGATCAGATTTAATATTTGAAAACCACTCTGTATTGGCATAAGCATTACGAATCAACTTATGTTGAAGCGATTATGAAGACGGAGAAAAATGCAAGGGCTATTCTGTTAATTCAAACCTCAAGCCTCACAACCGGGGATTGAAAAAATCGGGCAGGCAGCATGGCTATGTGGGTCGCTCCCATTAGGATGTATAATCACCTATCTAGAGAAATTCCATTTACTTCTTTACTCTATTGATGCTGTCCCTTTCGGGGAAACGATTGCTGATCCCAACCGTTGGTGATATATATTCGATACACTCAAGCGAACTGAGTGGTCGGTTATGTGTGGGTCGGGTTGCAAGACGTTCTTGTTGAACCCAGTGTATTCCCCTCTAGAGATACACTATAGGAAGGTGGTCCTATACCTTGTCACGTTGGAAATCCAATCTCCAATAAGCACCCTGCGGTTTTCGATTTTATATTATATATGGAGCGTGAGATGCAAGCATTCTGCTAGATTCTAATTATTTGTTGTAGACACTATTATAATATCACCAGATTTTGATATCAAAATATTTTGGTTATCGTAAGGTAAAAACCATCCGTGTTTATGTTTGGATTGGTATTACGATTATCAATTCTTTTGGAAAAGAATTTTTGAAAGTTAAACAAATGGTTGGAGTTTACTCACACCAGTCCCATGACTGACCCAGAGTTTATTTTGTTTGTTTTCCCTAAACTTTTGGGTGCCCAAATTTGTATGGGCAGTCAAGTAGTCGGGATTTTACAGATTCATTTGGAGGAGATTGAAGCAGGAGGCTTCACCAGTTAGCTATAGACTATCATATTTTTCCGCTGTGTATTATGTTCGTATCTGGAAACAGGTGTTTATAACTGTTCCAGAAATAACTGTTGTTCTCTGATGATGGTATGTATATAAAGTTACTGAATTGTATTTCAAAGTTTATGTTATCTAATATATTTTATTCGTTTGGCTGTGAGTTTGTCATCTTCGTTTTATTCTATTCTAATACTTCTTTCTTCCTATTTCTCATCCTCTAACTTCTTTCTAATAATGATTCATGTTTCTGTGCAATTTGGGTTGGACGTGTGGTGTTATTAGTCGACTCAAAGAGTACGGAAATTCAGGTCGTTACATTTGGTATCAGAGCTGAAGGTTGAGTAATAACCTTGGCTCTATGGCGTAACTCAATAAAGATGAGGTTAGTAATACCCTAGATTGAGTTTGAGTGTATATATATGAGCGCGTATTTGTAGATTTGATGTAAAATTGTTTTATATTGTGTTGGCTAGTTTGTTGAGTGGTTTATAAATTCTGGTCGATATAGAATGTACAACTGTATCGTTAGGTGTTTCTAAACTCTCGAACAAAGCAATTCGATACAGTATTGTTTTAAATGGGTAAATGAAAATACTTTTGCCCAAGAATTATTTTCGATATAAAAGAATAATTTTCTGAAATTTCTAATTTGATTGATTGTTATTGCAATCAAATGGAATTATGAAATGGTTATATATAACCAAATATAACTTGTATATGGAAAAAATACATAAATAAGATAAACTGAAATTAAATTCAAACTTGAATTTGTAATTTAAATCCCGAGGATGAGAAATATTTCTGAAGTATTTTTAAAAGTAATATAACATTACTTTGAAGAACTTTTAAATAAAAATGATTTTAAATGGATTTTAAAAGTGATTAAGCACTGAAATCACTTCAATGGTGAGAAAATAATTTTGATAATGGGTCGTGACATTATCGGTATTCATTTTCAAGTTTCTGAGTGATGGATTGCTACCAAAATATTTCGTTGATGGAAAATCTATTTGAAAAGGACAAGATGTTTTAGATATTCAAATGTTTTGGATTGAGTTGATTATAAATATATGTATATAAATATATATGGTTTCATACTAAATTGAAATAAAACCCGGGAATTTGAATTCTAAAATTGAAACTTAACTTGTATAAATTGAAAAGACTGACATGGTAAAAAAGTATCAAATGAATTGAAATTTAAATTAAGTTAAACAAAACTGGATTGGATTAGAAATCATTCGAATGAAATTAAATAAAGAAAATGTTGAGATTCGAAATATTAATATGAATCCGACCTATGTATAAACAAGTTGAATATATATTGGATGTTGTTGTTTGGAATTAAACTGTGATGGAATTGAACTCAAGCAGAATGAGAAGGTTGATTTTTGGAAAATAGAACTCAGTTTGGATTAGTGAATAGAAGTAAACTAATCAGAAAGTTAAATACCAAAGGTTGGATTGATTTGGAACCGATTGGAAATATATACATATGTTGAGCAGGTATTGTATGGAAGCACATGTAAAAGATGGAATTATACCCGACAAAAAGGTACATGTTTACAATATTACTTGGGTTTGATGGTTTTATGAGCCAATGGGGCAAGCCGCCTGGCTTTTTGATTTTCTTTTGGATTGGAGAAGGCCTAGAAAGGCGAGTTGTGGTTGTACCGATTGAGCCGGGCAGAGGAGATGCTGGCGAAATTTTTCAAAATTTAAAGAGTTAGGAGAAAGAGAAGAAAAAAAATTAATTGAAATCGACTTATCGATTGTATAAGAGATTATAAAACCCGAATGGTTAAGCAATGATAAACAAATTAAAAATCAAATTGTGTATGTGTGGATATTTGGGAAAGCATATGGATTGAAGATAAGAATGTGATGATGCATTGACCAAAAATGGTGGACAGATCACTTAGAAGGAATTATGAATGATCGAGTATTGGTATGAGAATCCGAAGATCGGGTAAGAACTTGGTTACGAGGATATGGAATATAAGATTTCAACTAAGTTGATTATGAGGATTTAGTGTTATAGCATTTTTACTGCTTAGCAATTTCGAGGACGAAATTATTTTAAGGGGGAAGGAATGTAACGACCCAGATTCTTAGCCCTTAAATTCTTAATATTTATTTTGGTTTAAATATTTTATTGGAATTATATATAGAAATTTATAACGAATTTATTTATAAAACGAGGTTTGAACGTATAATTTAAAATATAATTTAAACGAGCTCGTAACGGTGCGGCAGTTCGTAATTTGACGTTTTGAACTTTAATTGGATAAACATAATTCAATATAAGTCGGATTTCTGTGAAACAAGAAACGTGTGAATCTATTAAACAATATCTTTCCAATGGAAGTGAAAAATCGAGATTTCGTCTTATATATTGTGAATTACATCCAAATCAAATTTTCAGAAAGTCGCTGTGAAATCGTATATAGGCCATAACAGTTATTTAAATATATTTAAATACCGGTCTTGAATTTGAACAAGATTATTTTGAAGCATAGTTATAATTTAATTTTTAGAATTTTACTATAATTTTTAATTAATTAAATACGCAACTTTTTATTTGGAGTATTTTGCACCCTATATCAATATTTTGGGGTTTCATAATATAAGTTAAACTACCGATATTATTATATTTTTGCGATCATAGCACCTTACTCGACATGTCTGTATTTCTAGTTCTGTTTATAGCGGCTTGTACGGAATCAAGGTTTGTGTAATAGGGCACCGAAATATAAGAAGACAACCTAATAAATAAATATATTATCTTGACTAAAAATAAAGGGTTATCATGCACTCAAAGTCAATTAAATGGGTGTGTATACCAATTAGTAATAACCATATGACTAAGGGGCTAATAAATAATCTGGACTATGGCCAACGCAACCTCTTTTCCGTAAATTCAACGTCAGCTTAATGTATCATTTAATTCAAGAAAATTTTCCATAATAGCAGGGTAGAACGTGTATCACAACTCCAACAATAGGACTGAAAGTAACGTTAAAATAAAAGAAATTCTATCTTACACCACAACTTTCAGAGCAGCGTGCCATCCAAGCCTTTTTATATCTGTGCTCTCCACGCCTTACATAGTGTGCTCCCCAAGTTTTAGTTCCTTGTTTCCCAAACCAATACAAACCGTGCCATCCACGCTATGCTATTTCGTGCCTGCTAAGAAATTCTCCCTATAAAATACTATACATCTTTTTCTCGTTATCCAAACAAAACAAACAAATATCTAAGCAAAAACTGAAAAATTATTTATCAACTAAAAATCGAATTTTCAGAAGAAATTCACTATTCCGGGATCATTTAAATCGCGCATGGAAGAGCCTCATTTCTCTACTATTCTATAGCATGCGATGCCAAAATTTTGCACCCCAAATCTCCGGCACATGCTATTAGATGGAATCGCGGAAAACTCAAGCGAAAGGAGGGGGAAGAGAAGGCGAAATTGTTAGTGGCGGTTGGGGACCGTCCGGTGAACGGTGGCGGCCTGAGTGGTGAGTTGAAATGGGTTCGATTTTGTGGGTTTGCTGGGTAAAACTTGGGTTGGTTTGGGATTGTCGTGACAGGGGGTAGGCCGCCTTCGAGAGGTCCAGGTGGTGGGAATGGTTGTGCCATTTTCTGTCAAACTGGAAGGTGTTACCATTGGTTATAGAAGGAGGAACAGTATCGGTCCTTTCATTCTTTTTTCTTACTGAACAATAAAGGGAGTGTTACGGCTACAAACAATGGATTAACTAATATAATACGGGGGTGGGGAGCTCGCGTTTGGAGCAAATGATGTTTACTGAAGTTAGATTTAAAAGTTTGGATATGGTAATGCTCGGAGAAGGGGACTAGGATGGGGAGTAGTTAGCGGAGTTTCAATTTTTGCTGAATACAGGGGGACTTATGGATAACCACCGAATTGAGTTTAATAAAGTCAAGAAGGAGAGAAAGATTGGCAGGAGGATTAGCATGGTAATACATGTTTTTAACGTGAATTGCTGGGTGGATTTATATATTGTGTAATTCTGGTTAACGAAGGTGGTGATGCAGGGTTCACCGCTGTGACCGGCGACCGAGATTGATGAACAATAGTGGAGCTTTATGCGTGTACAAGGGGGAATTGAACTGGTATGTACTGTACGCTAATGTCAACATAAAACCTGACTGTGTTAAGAAAAACAAAGTTAGGTAATCCAAGGGTACAACCTGTCGTTCCAATCTCCTTAAGCATTTTACCTGTGTATAGATGCTAGTATTATTGGGACTCCCTTCTACATCTGGGATAATTAGAATGACACATACTATTGGATAACTAGCTCTCGAAAAGGAGTCCGAAAGGAGAGAATGATTAAAAAGGGAAAGAAGGAAACCCAATATGATTCATCGAGATTCATGGGGTAATTAAAAATCATTAGACTTAATTAATAATTAATTAAATGATTTATTGGTTTAATTAAATTATACAACTTCTATTGTGTATAACTTGCGTGTATGTTACCCGAATTAAATGTGATCGGGTCCGTTGGAACCGTAACGACAAGACGTATGTTGTGGAACTATCATGGCCAAGAACTGAGCTATTGGTATTTCGTGATAAAGTCTAACGTTGTTTGATTTTTAAGCGAAATAGAAGCAGAATCGTCAACTGCAAAACAAGGTGAGTAAACTCACTAACTCTGAAACCTTTATATTTTAAATAATCGAGTTTTAAATTTATTTATAATAATTTTATACTTTGTGATGGTTGCTTGATTGAATAGTTGATAAAATTGGTTAATATGATTGCATCGTTGATCGATTATTAGTTCTGATATTTCGTATTGATGTGAAATAGTATTATTGATGATCTTAACATCTGTGGATGCAGGGAAATAGGTTGGAGGGATCCAACTGGATTCCTTAACATTTTATTTACTGTTTTATTTATTTATGATATATGATCGTGATTGATTTTGTTGTGGTTGAATTACACTGGCTCGATAAATTTTGGTATTTAAATACCGTAAAATATTTTAGAACGTAGAAAGGATATTTGAGTTTTAGAAAGGAAATTATTTCCAAAATAGAAATTATATTTCAAATGGAATGGAAATAGAAACTTGTTTAAGTGAATCAAAACAAGAAGTTGTTTATAACGATGTTTATAAATTAAATAAAATATATATCATAGAATAAAGTAAAATATAAATTCAAGTTGAATTTATATAAGCAAAGTGGTAATTGGTGTTGATACCCGATATTTGAAGTGGGATTTGAATGCATTAGGGGTAAAAGAGATTTGAGTGGGAAAATTGGTTTCGAAAGAAACGATGGGTTATATTCCAAAGATTGGAAAATAAAAATTAATTGAGATAAATCTGATGAAATTTTAAATAGGAATTCGGCTATGTCGAATTTTACAAATGATTTATGTCTCGGAAAAATATTTAAATTTTATTTAACATGAACCTATGAATTAATTTGAATACATTAAAAGGTCAATATTCAATTAATTCTATAGTTTGCAATAATATATCTAAAAAGGGATTTATAGAAATCAAATTGAGTTAATTTCAGAAGTTAAAGAACGTATAGCTTGTAAATGCATTTAAAGGAGAACTTGAATTGTTTAAAATAAACAGAGTTTATAAATGAACAACGGAGGCGTGTGCATCGCACACGGTACTTTATTTAAAACAGCGATTATAGCGCTGTTGTTATGATATTTGTTTTGTAATTCTAAACAGCGATTATAGCGCTGTTGTTATAATATACGTTTTTGTAAATCTAAACAGCGATTATAAAGCTACTGTTATCACAAATTTTTTAAAAGCGATTTTAATGTTGCTATTATAATAAAAGCTAAACAGCGATTGTAACGCTGTCATTGAAAGAAATGTTTTATAAATCAAATATTTGGAAACAGCGATTATAATGCTACCGTTATAATCAATATTTTTCTGTATAAGAAGTGTGTTCTTAGATTGAATCCAAAAGTCGCGTAAGCGATGAAGCTGTGAGTTTTGACTATTTCGAAGTTAAGAATGTTGTTCAATTAAGGTCTGAGAGGTAATTATACCCCAACTTGATTGACTTCATGATTGACGGAGAAATGGTTATGGTTCGGTAGTGAAGATTGGTTAACATTCTGGTTAGTTAATAATTGGTTAATGTTTTATGTTATAATAACGTTGTTTATAACATCGCGTTAATTTAAAAGAATTTGAAATGTTTTTCCCAATAAAATGAGAGATATTTTCTACGTATTGAAGATGAAATGAATTGGTTAATGAGGAATTAAGAAAGAGAATTTGGAAATATTTTCCAATATTAATACAGCATATTTTCAGAATATAAAAAATAAGGATTCGCTAATATATATATAGAAATGTTTTCTAAATTGGGAAAAGAGATATTTTCTCGAATAAAGAAATTACTTATTGGAAATGTTTTTCAAAGAATCGAGAGGGACATCGAGCTTCAAAAGGATACGAAAGATAGGGAAACCGGAATTTGAAATAATAATATAATCAGGAATTGATTTAAAGGGGCCCAGTGTTGTTTGATGCTTGATCGGTAGAATTTCCAATTGGAAATAGGACCGTTGATTGTATGAATGTTTCTTTGATAGTTAAGTCACCGACTATCAAAGTTTTGATTTATTTTATACCTCCGTTGTCAATATGGAGAGACCAGGATCAGATTTAATATCTGAAAACCACTCCGTATTGGCATAAGCGTTATGAATCAACTTATGTTGAGGAGATTAGGAAGATGGAGAAAAATGCAAGGGTTGTTCTGTTAATTCAAACCACAAGCCTCACAACCGGGGGTTGACAAAAATCGGGCAGGCAACATGGCTACGTGGGTCGCGCCCATTAGGATGTATAATCACCTATCTAGAGAAATTCCATTTACTTCTTTAATCTATCGATGCTGTCCCTTTTGGGGGAACGGTTGCTGATCCCAACCGTTGTTGATATACATTCGACACACTCAAGCGAAATGAGTGGTCGGTTATGTGTGGGCCGGGTTGCAAGACGTTCTTGTTGAACCCAGTGTATTCCCCTCTAGAGATATACTATCGGAAGGTGGTCCCATACCTTGTCATGTTGGAAATCCAATCTCCAATAAGCGCCCTGCGGTTTTCGATTTTATATTATATATGGAGCGTGAGATGCAAGCGTTCCGCTAGATTCTAATTATTTGTTGTAGACACTATTATAATATCACCAGATTTTGATATCAAAATATTTTGGTTATCGTAATGTAAAAACTATCCGTGTTTATGTGTGGAGTGGTCTTACGATTATCAATTCTTTTGGAAAAAAAATTTGAAAGTTAAACAAATGGTTGGAGTTTATTCACACCAGTCCCATGACTGAACCAGAGTTTATTTTGTTTGTTTTCCCTAAACTTTTGGGTGCCCAAATTTGTATGGGCAGTCAAGTAGTCGGGATTTTACAGATTCACTTGGAGGAGATTGAAGCAGAAGGCTTCACTAGTTAGCTATAGACTATCATATTTTTCCGCTGTGTATTATGTTCGTATCTGGAAACAAGTGTTTATAACTATTCCAGAAATAGCTGTTGTGCTCTGATGATGGTGTGTTTATAAAGTTACTGAATTGTATTTCAAAGTTTATGTTATCTAATATATTTTATTCGTTCGGCTGTGAGTTTGTGATCTTCGTTTTCTTCTATTCTAATACTTCTTTCTTTCTATTTCTCATCCTCTAACTTCTTTCTAATAATGATTCGTATTTCTATGCAATTTGGGTTGGACGTGTGGTGCTATTAGTCGGCTCAAAGAGTACGGAAATTCGGGTCGTTACAATTAGGCTAATACTTGATTAAACAATGATTAAAAGGTGATTTGGGTGTTGGAAGCCATTGTTAAGGTTGAAGAGAAGTAAGTGGCGGCTGGAAAATGACAAAAAAAGGTTTCTCTAACCCTAATTAGCCTTCATATAGCTCAAATACCGAAATCCCCAATGGGCCTAACTGCTAATTACCCTATTAAGCCCATTTATGCTGTTTTTACCTTCCAAGCCTTAATTTAATCATATCTCCCAATCGATAAGCCCTTTTGATTAATGTGACCACTCTATGGAAAGGTAAACCATCATCCAGATCTAATGGATGCGGTTTCAGTTCAAAATTCCTTACCAATCAAAAGCTATTGGTGAAACAAGATCCGCTAGGGGTAAAATGGTCATTTGAAAATCGGCAAAAATCATGAACATGGGAAATGACCACAATACTCGTTCCCCAAAGTTACACGAACATACAACCTCATATGAAAAAGAAATAAATATTATACGATCCTTCGATACGTAGAATACGGGTCGTTACACTCTCCCTCCGTCCCCCCCCCCCCCCCCCCCCAAAGAAATTTCACCGCCGAAATTCCTTAACCAAAACATACAAAGGTGTTCTGCATGCCTACCAGTCGTTCACAAACAATCATACACAACAAGCGCAACAAGCCTACCCTAGCATGCGGTTTACTAACAAGGGAAGAAACTATCACTATTAAAATCTTACCAGGCAAAGAGTTCTGGATGCGATTCCCTTATGCTCTCCTCTGTTCACAACCAAAACATACTCGTACATCTATTCCCACACAACGCTAGATTGCGCAGAGTTTTATTACTATATTAAAATCCAATTACAACCCTCCTTGATTTCATGGCTATAAGGGATACCACCGATTCCGTCACGTCTACAAGAAATACCACCGATTCCTTTATTCGATCCAAACAAATTACAAATAGCCCTATAACTCTTCAATAGCACTTGATTCAGAGAATATAAAGTAGTGAGTGTAGAGAGAAGAAGTTTGATCAATATGGAATTGAATTAGGAAGAGTATAAGTGTAGAAATCATAAAAATGATTAAGAAAAATGGTGTAGAGAAAGAGGATGAAGTTAGAGAAGAAGAGATTGTAAAAAAAATCGAATTTGAGTCCTTTTTATAGTTTGAAAGGATGTCATGCTTCAGAACCGTCACAAATAATGAAAAGACCCTTCCTTTCAAAATTGGAAAAATGACAATTATATGTCGACATATAGGTTTTTGTATGTTGACATACTTATTGTGTAAAATTAATTTTTGAGAATTTTTCAAATGTTTTGATATAAATATAATTATGGAAATTCTTGAATTCAAATGTAGTGTTACAAATTAATATTGTAAAGTAGGAAATCATATAAAAACTTAAATATAAATTATATAATATATTTATAAAATTATATAATATATTTATAAAATTATAAAGGTTAAAGATATATAGAAAGTGAAAATATAAATATACGAAACTTATCAAACTTTTAGTTTGAAAACAAAATAAAAATAAGAAAAGAGAATAGAAAGGATAGAAAATAAAATAGAAAGAAAATAAAATAGAGAGGATTTGAAGATAGAATTTGAAAACCAGAATTTGAATTTGAACCTGGAGTGTTATTTAGAGTCTTACATAATCTAGACTCTATAACTATATTAATCTTGAACTCTTAAACTCTTGAAATCTTAAATACTCATGGGTGTTGAAATATCTCTGAACTCTGAATCTCTAATATCTTTAAACTGCACAGTCTTCAGTAATATTTCACGTATATAAATCCTGCATGTGTGTGTATATATTCTATGCAAAAGTGTTAGAATATATTTTATAACCAATTAATATTGAAATAAGGTTGTTGTCATCAAAACTCCATTCTCCAACAATCTCCCCCTTTTTGATGACGACAACCTTAGTTTATAAAATATCATATCATACTTGTATATACTTGTTGATGATGATCCTCTTAAATACCCCCCTTGTCTATATGAATTCTATAAACTATGTCTCTATATTTTATAATTTCTCCCCCTTTGGCATTATCAAAAAGAAAAACTATCTAAATAGAAACTTAAAGATAATAAGTAACTAGTGATATTACCCTTAATCTAAAACCAATTCAAAGTAGAAATACTCCCCCTTAATCTATACAAACCTATAATAATAATAATTCCCACAATATACAAACCAATCCACGTATTATAATTACATATGTTTGTTTATTATACAAACAAAATCAAATAACACCACACCATATGTTTTAATATATATAAGTTAGTAATCATAGAATCCAATTGAAATTCAAACAAATCAATCAAATCGTACCGAACAATTAAACGTTTCTTGGAACTTCAACCCAACGTCTTCCCCAAAGATAGGATCCTTCTAAATGACTTCCTAATCCTCATCTTCTTTGGTTGGTGGAGCCTTTGTAAGATTATTATCTTCATCGCTGAAAAGAGAGGAGATTAACCATCTCACTACATCAAAATGCTTCTCTTGCTGTTCAAACATCTTAATTTGGCTAGGTACGAGATGATGCTGGTTTCATAGAATGATAGAGAGAATATTTTTGAAAGAATTCAAGATTTTTTCTAGATTTTCACTAAGATTATGAATTGGATTAGCCATGGATCTGATAAGAAATGAATAAGGAAGAAGGAGAAATAGAATAACGATTTTTTCTGGAAGAAATAGGCTTAAATAGGGTCTGGAATTCATTGGATTTTGAATGGATGTGAGTAGTTATTTTAATTTTAAAATTTGAAACAATTTGAAAATGTGGCAGTTATATGTCGACATATAAAAAGCTTTATGTCGACATACTTTAGTTTTAAATTTTATTTTTCTAATTTCTTATGTTATTTTTATATATTATAATATTTAATTATTCTAACTCACTTAATGAACATATGCCTAACTCTCTCCTAAATTTAGTGAATGTTGCTTCTTTTAATGGTTTTGTTAGTATATCTGCTATTTGTTTATCTGTTTCTACAAATTTGAGTGAAATCTTTTCTTTACTTACGTTATCTCTTAGAAAATGATGTCTCACATCGATATGTTTAGCTCTTGAATGATGAGTTGGATTTTTAGAAATATTTATAGTACTTGTATTGTCACAGTATGTAGATGATTTTTTATTTTTAAACCAAAATCATTTAAAGTTTGTTGCATATATATTATTTGTGAACAAGACAAAGCAGCAAAGATATATTCTGCTTCAGTTGTTGACAAAGATACAATATTTTTCTTTTTACTAAACCACGAGACTAGTGAATGTCCTAAGAAGTGACATGTTCCACTAGTGCTTTTACGATCAGATTTACATCCCGCGTAGTCAACATCACAATACAAAATTAATTTGAATGAATCGTCTTTAGGATAAAACAATCTGAAATCTGATGTATGCTTTACATACCATAGAATACGTTTTACGGCTTTTAAATGTGTTTCCTTAGGTTGTGTTTGATATCTTGCACAAAGACAAACACTATGCATTATATCTGGTCTACCAACGGTTATATACAATAATGATCCTATCATTCCTCTATATAGTTTTTGGTCAACATCTATTGATGTATCATCTTCACTTAAAGCTATATTAGTTGCCATAGGTGTTGGTCTCCCATATGTGGATGTTAAATTATATTTATTAATTAGGTCTCTTATGTATTTTTCTTGATTAATAAATATTCCATTTTTCAATTGATGAATTTATAGCCCTAGAAAGAATGACAATTCTCCCAGATGACTCATTTCAAATTACTTAGTCGTAATATCTGAAAATTCTTTATTCATTTTATCGTTTGTCAACCCAAAGATTATATCATCAACATATATTTGTACTGATTGAATATCTTTATTATTTTTCTTAATAAACAAGTATTATCTAATTTTCCTATTTCAAAATTTGATTGTAACTGATAATTTCTTAACTTAACATGCAAAGCTCTAGGAGCCTGTTTTAATCCATATAACGCATTCTTTAGCTTATATACGTGATTTGGTAATTTTTCATCTTCAAATAGAGGTGGTTGTTCTACATATACGTCTTCCTTGACAAAACCATTTAGAAAAGCACTTTTGACATCCATTTGATATAATTTGAAATTATTATGGTTTGCAAAAGCTAGTAAAATCCTAATAGCTTGTAGTCTTGCTACGGGGGAAAAGGTTTCATTGTAATCTATTCCTTCTTCTTGAATATATCCTTGTGCTACTGGTCATGATTTATTTGTTATGACCTCATCGTGTTCATCCATTTATTTTTATAGACCCATTTGGTTCCTATTATAGTTTTATCCTCTGGTTTAGGAACAAGTTCCCATACATCATTCCTAGTAAACTGATTCAGTTCTTCTTGCATAGCAAGTATCCATGAATCATCGGAAGATCTCTAAGTAATCTAATTCTTATAACTGATTCAGTATTACTCATGTTACTTAATTGATTACTCATGTTACTTAATTGATTACGAGTTCTCATAACTGATTCAATATCTCCTAAAATATTTTCTACAGGATGATCTCTAAGTAATCTAATTCTTTTATTTGGTTGATTATCTTCATTTCTTACTTCATTATTCTCATTTTCACAATCATCTTCACTATTTTGAATTATACTTTTATAGTTTTCGTTAAAATATATATATTTAGGGTTTCTTCTATGGCATTGGTTCGAGTACTGAAAACTCTATATGCCTTACTTGTATCTGAATTTCCAATAAATATCCCTTTATCGGATTTTGAATCAAACTTGTCTAAATTATCCTTTGTATTTAGTATAAAACATTTACTTCCAAATATTTTAAAATATGATAATTCTGGTTTCTTATTATACAAAAGTTCATGTGGGGTTTTATGAGCTTAAAGGTCTAATTGAATTCTATTAATAATATAGCAAGTTGTTGCAACTGCCTCAGCCCAAAAGTTCCTAGGTAAATTACTATCGGATAACATAGTTCTCGCACATTCTTATATCTTCCTATTTTTACGTTCAACTACTCCGTTTTGTTGAGGAGTTCTTGCAATCGAAAAATTATGTGTTATTCCCTTTTTATTACCATATTTTTCAAAATTTTCATTTTCGAATTCTCTACCATAATCGCTACGTATTGTTTTAATTTTAAGTGATAATAAATTTTGAATTCTTTTAGAAAATGTTTTAAATTGATCAAAAGCATCACTTTTATTTTTAAGAAACAAAGTCCAAGTAAATCTAGAAAAATCGTCGACTATTACGTAAACATATCTATTATGGTTTAATGATTGAACTTGAGATGGACCAAATAAATCCATGTGTATTAATTCTAATGGTTTGATGTAGTGATTTCTTCTTTTGATTTAAATGAACTTTTCTTTAATTTTCCGACTTGATAAGCGTCGCATAAGTTATTGGCTCTAAATTTCATTTTGGGTAATCCTCTAACTGAATCTAGTTTAGAAATCCTAGAAATATGTTTGAAATTCATATGACCAAATCTCTTATGCCAAATCCAAGGGTCACTTGTATTGGAAATAAGACATAGATTATCGCTGGAGATTTTCATACTCAATATATAGATATTTTTCTTTCTATCTCCTTTAAATATAACTTTTGAATTCCTATCTTCTACGAAACATTTATTCTTTTTAAAGTTTATTTTACAACCCTTATCGCAAAGTTGACTTATACTTAGCAAGTTGTGTTTTAAGTTCCTAACTAATAAAACATCAAAAATAGTAGGAATTTTAGAATTACCAACATTGCCGATTCCAATAATGCATTCTTTAGAGTTATCTCCGAAGTTCACCATTCCACCATCTTCTTATTTCAGATTATTGAGTAGTTCTGGATTTCCAGTCATATGTCTTGAACAACTACCATCCAATATCCATTTGTCCTTTTTCATTTTCACCGATTGCTTTCCGAAATTTGAATTCTCAATAGCCATATAACACACCAGTTCGGGATTTGAATTTCCAACAGCTACTTTCCCCATTTTTTCAACTTTTGAATTTTCAAAATTCATAAAACACTTCTTTTCCTGAATTGAGCAATATTTCTGTGGATCACATGCGTTTTCATCATGATTATATGCAGACTCTTCTAACATTGGTACAATGCATGAATTGACACTAGTGTTAACAAAAATTCCAAGATTTGCCGTTTAAATTTTTTAATAAATCAGATTATTAACTTTTTGAAAGACCTTTCTCTGATACCAATTGTTAGGGAATGTGGAAAGGATCGTTAAGGAAAAACAAACACTAGAGGGGGGTGAATAGTGTTTTTAAGAATTTAAACTAAATCTAAAACTTATGTGAATTGCTAGAAGAATCAAACACCACAGAAACAATTACAGACACAGATGCAAACTAAACAGAAATAAAAATGCAGAAAAGAAAAAACACACTGGTTTTATATTGGTTTGGATTACTCCTACATCTAGTCCCACGCAACACTGGATTGTGCAGAGTTTTATTACTATATCAAAATCCTGTTACAACCCTCCTTGATTTCCTGGCTACAAGGGATACCACTGATTCCGTCCTTGATTTTACGGCTACAAGAGATACCACCGATTCTATCCTTCATTTTACGGCTATATGGGATACCTCCAATTCCTTTATTCAACCCAAACAAATTACAAATAGCCATATAACTCTTCAATAGCACTTGATTCAGAGATTAGAAAGTAGAGAGTGTAGAGAGAAGAAGTTTGATCAAAAAGGAATTGAATTCGGTGGAGTATAAGTATAAGTGCAAAAATCATATAAATAATTAAGAAAAATGGTATAGAGAAAGAGGATGAAGTTAGAGAAGAAGAGATTATAAAAAAAATCAAATGTAAGCCCTTTTTATAGAGTTTGAAAGGATGCCATGCTTTAGAACCGTCATAAATAATAAAAAGACACTTCTTTTCAAAATTGAAAAAAATGACAGTTATATGTCGAGATAGAGGTTTTTGTATGTCGACATACTTATAGTGTAAAATTAATTTTTGAGCATTTTTCAAGTGTTTTGATATAAATATAATCCTGGAAATTCTTGAATTCAAATAAGTGTTATAAATTAATATTATAAAGTAGGAAATCATACAAAATCATAAATATAAACTATATAAATATATTTATAAAATTATAAAGGTTAAAAATATATAAAAAGTGAAAATATAAATATATGAAACTTATCAAACTTTGAGTTTGAAAACAAAATTAAAATAAGAAAAGAGAATAGAAAGGATAGAAAATAAAATAGTGAGGATTTAAAGATAGAATTTGAATTTTAACCTGGAGTGCTATTTAGGGCCTTACATAATCTAGACTCTATAACTATATTAATCTTGAACTCTTGGACGCTTGAAATCTTGAACACTCATGAGCCTTGAAATCTCTCTGAACTCTGAATCTTTAGTATCTTTAAATTGTACAGTCTTCAGTAATATTTCTTATATATAAATCCTGCATGTATGTGTGTATATATATATTCTTTGCAAAAGTGTTAGTATATATATTTTATAATCAATTAATATTGAAATAAGGTTGTTGTCATCAAAACTCCAATCTCCAACGGACCTGATTCTGGACAATGTTTTTGGACTGTTTTATATATTAGGTTCGTTGGATGAGTTTTATGGCTTGATTTAAAACCATAAGATCTAACGGTTAAGAATTATCTCAGTTAACCTACAAATAGGAGCTCTCTCTCATTTTATTTTCATACAACTATTCTTCACCTCTCTCTAACTCCATGGCTTTATTCTAAATTAATTAGTAAAATGGGGAGATGCTGCTGAAAGTTAGATTACCAGTGAAAATTTAAGATCTACAATCAACATACAACCTTTTTCAAGAACTATTTTTAAACCTAATACCTAGCCCTGTGAGTTCAAGTTACTTTCAGATCTGATATCTAGAAATGTATCATGACAGTAAATAAAATTGGATCCAGAGGTTGTAGTGTCTATAAGTTATTTTCTATATTGTTCTTTTACTGTTGTTCATCTATGCAGTTTTTATAGTAATATATGTTCTTTTACTATCAGTTAATTAATCAGTTATGTTCACACATGTATATCTTCCATATCCCTATTCTGCTGTTTAATTTATTTCCAGCCTTGTTTATACGCCTATTTTATGCAGTTTGATTTGATCTTGTTCTTCTTCTTTTACTTTTCCCTTTTTATTTATGTTGAGCCTAGGCCATCGAGAGCCTAGGCTATTTCCGATTTAAGATTGCGTATAATTGAACATGGGATAATATGAAATGACAATGAAAAGGAAGAATTTGGGCAAATTATAAATTGAGGACTTTTGACTGTAAATTGGGAATATAATAAAAACGAAGAATATGCACATATGTATACATGTTAGATTTGCCTTAATACATAGATTAAGTAAAGAACATGTCAAGAAAATCTAAGTACCAGATGTAGGTTAAGTAAACCGAATCACTATAGTGTATATGTACATCTGGGCAGGTGCTCGTTTTGGGGAAGGGGTTGTACACATAATAACATGTAATATTACAACCATGCTTATTAATGAACTTAAATCTGCTAAGTTAAACCTGATTATTAATAAGATAAAAGGTCCCTCATTTTGCTATTGTATCGGGTTTTTAGGATTCTTAAATCCTAGTTACTTGGGGGCTCAAGCTTAGAGGGTTTGGCTTGTATCAATCTTGCTGTGTGGAACGCATATCAGTCAGTATCCCTGTAGGTATCTTATTAGGGGGCCTCGCACTAGGTAGGGGCCAAGGCACGCTTTGCTGAACTAGAGAGTAAGAGGTTCAATAAAAGGAAGGTGGGTACGGGCGTGTTCCGACGGAGTCATGAGCGTGCATGGGTTCGATTAGGGAAATTAAGATGCTGTAACACTAGTAAATAAGCTTGTGTTCTATAAGTTGCTGGGTTAGGAAGGGATACACCTTACTGTCAGGGCTGACACACGGTATTTACGTAGTAGGGATCTAGTCGCATGGGTAGTAATTAGGGTAACACCCAATCATGTTATGTAATTAGTGTTACTCCTAGTACTGTTATGTAATTAGGGTAACACCTAATCTTGTTATGTAATTAGGGTAACAACTAATCTTATTATGTAATTAGAGTAACACCTAATGCTGATATACTACTATTAATGCACAGAAAAACTTTTTCTTAGGATATAAATGAGAAGCTTTACTCGATCATTGTTTTATCTTACTATCTTGTTCTTATATGCTACTGTACTCTCTCATCCAGTCTTATTTATCTGTCTTAATACCTCTATTTTATACATATACTGAAAATCACTAGAACTCGCTGGGCTTTATGTCTGACCTATTTTGTTTTGCTTCTTTCTCTTTCTTCCCCTCCAGGTCCTCAGAGTGGTAGTACTCCACAGTGATTAGGATTTTCTTTTAGCTTGGATTAGGACTTCTTTCAATTTGATGTACCGCTTTGATTATCTTTCTACTTTGCTATGGCTTGTAAAAAGGGATATGGTTTTGCATTATTATACTATGATGTTTGGCATTATAAGACAAATGGTTTTATTTGAAGCATTTGGTATTTGATGAAGTAACTGGTTTGGAACAATGTTTTTCTTTTAATAATAAAAGTCAATTTTCTGCTGCCTATTATTATCTGTCTTGTGAATTTCAGTTATCCTTTACCTATTGCGCTTCACAAAAGTTAATGCATTCTCATATGAGTGACACTAATGGACATGGGGTGTCATATTTGGAATTAGAGACGAAGGTTACATGATTAGAGAAAACTTTTGAAAAAGGGTTTTTTGAAAAGCAAAGCATTTTCAGATAAAAACTTATTTTTGAAAAACATATTCCCTCAAGCCATATACAATATTCTTTTGATCTCTTTTTTAATATTTGTTCCTTCTCTTTTCAGCATATCTGGGGCACCCAATCTTCTTGAGGTCATTCCACTACCGACATGATTCCGTAGGTATTTAGAGGCTATGACACCTGCCGGAGTTCTAGGAGATGCCCCACCCCCAGCTCAGCCCTAGTAGCTCCACCTCCTTCTGTAGTCAACTTTTCTAAGCTTTGTAAAGACTTTTGCATAATGGGAGACAAGCCGATTTCATGGTACTGAGAATTTTTTAGGCACGTAATTGGCTTAAAGAAATGTAGAATGTGTTTGGTATTTTTGAGCTCGATGATAGGAGGAAGATACAACTAAAGGAAGAAGCTTCATACTAGTGGAAGGTGACACAGGCGGGACAACCAGTAGTAACTTGGGAGGATTTCAGACAGAGATTTGAGATGAAGTTCTTATCTCAAGCAGAAGAAGGAATGCAGATGGAAAAAAAAATTGGCTCTAAAATAAGGAAGTATGCATTTAAGGAATATGTTAACAAGTTTAATGAGATATCAAGAATCAGTTTGGACTTGGTGAATTCTCCCCATAAGAAGGCTCTTAGGTTTGTGAGAGGGTTGAATCAACCTCTCTATGGACTAGCACTAACACATATACAAATGGGGGCGAATTTCGAGAGGCTTGTTGACATTGCTTTGATGCATGAGAAAGGTAAGGGTGAGAAGAAAGAAGTCAAGACTGAGTAGACATTGCCCAAGGCTGAGAAAAGGAAATGGTTGCATGTAACAACCCGTAATTTTAACAACACTAAAAGGGAAAAATTAAAGAATAATTAATTAAATATTCTGCATTAAGGGAAACGAAATGTGCCGTTGCGTTCGTCTCGGAATTCTGGTCAAAATAGACACCTGGTTTCGTAAAACGGACACCGTTTGAAGAAGTTATGAAGGTTTTGAAGTTTGTATATGCGCAAGAGAATTATATATATATATATAATATTAAATCCAGAAATTCAAAAATAGTTCAAAAATCAAATTTCCGTGAAGTGGCAAAAATCCCGCTCAGGGGTGTTGACCCCTGGGTCGACCCCTCAAGGGGGTTGTCGACCCATAAGTCGACCCCATAAGGGGGTCGACCCCCCTGCGGCAGTCTGGGTATATTAGGGTTTTGGGGTGAAGGCTATAAATATGGCTTTATTTCTCATGTTTTTGCACACTAAAAACAATGGAGAACCAGATGTTGCCTCTGCCTAGATCAAATCAAGCTTTTTTCTTCTTCTATAATCAAATTATTCGAGCTTAGAGATCTGTGTTTTGATTCTTCTGTTTTTCTATATCCAAACACTGTGAGTTCATGTTAATTTTAGATCTAAATAATTAAAAATTTAATCTTGACATGACTATAACTTGGACTATGCCTGTGACTGCTTGAATCATATCAGATCTGTTATAACTTATGCATCTATGATATTCTGACATGACCATGACTTATATCTTAACCTTTATTATGTCAGATCTTCCATTGATTATAGATCTAATTCACTGTTTAGATCACCTTATACCTATTCTATTATGCCTACCTTGTCATTATGCCACTATATGTTTTATGCCTATTTATGCGATTATATGTCCATCATGTTAGTATGATCATCTCTGTTCTATTCCCTCTATCTTTTCCCTTTTATTTTTATATAGCCAAGCTACCTTCGAGCCTAGGCATGCCGCTGAAATATGTGAATGCGTTAGATTGGGAATGAGGGGAAAACATTGAATTAGGGCATAACTTGTAATTAGGAATTTGGGCATAACTTGAATAAAGTGTAATATTATTAATTTGGGGCATATGGTTCATTATGAACATAACTTGGGAAAATGGGCATGAAAACATATCACGACATAGGTAAATTTGGTTAATAATGGAAATGCCCAGGACTACAGTAATTAGAAATTGTAACCGTGCTTAGACACAAGGATAGATTACACTTGTGGTGGAAGTCTGCCTGGAACCACCCGACATATCCAGCGACCGCAAGTGGTGAATCTAGTGTGAGGGGTCTAAGTGCATAAACACTAGACGTGCTAAGACACGAGGTTAAGCCCGACTTATGGAAGAAGTCTGCCCGGAACCAACTGGCATATCCAGCATCCATAAGTGGTAGTCTTAATGTGGGAGGTCTAACACATTATAACCATAAATGGACATGGTAATGAATTGGAATACTTAACCTAGTTAAATCCATAGGGATTATATGAACATGAACTCGAATAGGGGTTAAGTAAACTTGTTTGAAACAGTGGGTGGGTTAAGTAAATCTGGGGTGGTTAGGTAATATTTATATACATAGGCCCACAAACTTAACCGGTTAGGGTTATGCAATTTTATGACACCAGTAGGTAGGCATAACCTATGGAAAACCTAATAGTGAGGATGCAAGATAAAGGGGATAGCTTGCATGATCTTGTGTATGGGACCCGTTTCATTCAGTAACTAATATATAGCTATCAAACGAGTACTCCGAACTAGGTCAGAGTTGGGGCACGCTTATTGGGCTGATTGTAAGAGATCCAAAAGTGGGGATGGTGTCTGACGGCGCGTACCATCGGGGTCATGTGCGTGCATGACTCCGCTTGCTCGGGAAAATAAGACGTTGTGACATCAGTAGATATGGTTATGCACATCCGGGAAATGAAGGGTTTCCACTTTAGGGAGTGATACATCCTAATGTGAGGCTAGCACAGGGTATCTATGGAGTAGGGAGTAGATCGATTAGGGTAGTAATTAGGGTACACTTAGAGTCTGGTATGTTTTGGAGCCTGTTATTATCCATAGGGGTAACTCCAGAATGTTAGGTTGCCTGTTGATTGTCACTGGAAGTACGCCTAGGTCTACCATCTTAAAGTTGTTGGGATCATCTCATTCTGGTTATACTAGTGTCGATGCAGAGGAATCATTAGAAGAAGCGTATACATTCTATCATGTTTATCCTGTCTACCTTGTCATACCTGCCTTTTATGATGTTATCTTTCTTATCCACTTTATATGCCTGTCATGATAATTCTACTTATTTATTTACTAAAAGTAACCAGACTTGCCAGACTTTATGTCTGACCCATTTTGTTTCCTCTTCTTTCTCTTCCACTCCCCCAGGCTCTTAGGGTGGGAATACTCAAGCTTGATCCGGATTCCGCTTTCATCTTGCTTGGAGCTACTTAGATGTATTGCTTGAGCTCTTATCTACTATGGCTATGTTTTTATTTGGGGATATGCTTCTTTTATTTTTGTACTATGATGTTTTAAGTGAAAGACAGAAATTTTGATGATGTACTGCATTTATGTATTTTTCAGACATATGATGTTTTGAACCACAATGCTTTATGATTAATAAAGTTTTTAATTCCGCTGCTATTTTATATATATCTTATAATGATTCTGTTTCTATTTACCTATAACGCTTCATGAAACTTAATGCATTCTCTTAATGAGTGACATTAATGGACGTGGGGTGTCACATGGCCCAAGTAGGGAATGCAAAAGAAAGGAGGAAAGCCTGATAAGGCTCAAATCAAGACAATGGTTAAGTGCCATGGTTGTGGAGCTTTGGGTCATTTTGTGAAAGACTGTAGAAAGACAAAGAAAGCTTGTTTCAATTGTGGTCAAGTTGGACATTTCACTAAGCAATGCCCTAACAAGCAAGGACAAGGGGAACGGTCTTCTGTCGGACAAGTGCATGCTCTTGAGGCTAGTAGACCCGATCGAGGTGTCAAATATTTGATTTCCCTTTTTAACTATCCTATTAGGACTCTCTTTGATTCTAGCGATTCTCAATCATTTATATCTAATTCTATGGTAAATAATCTGCACCTAGATACTAGTATTATTTCTAATCCTGTTGTAGTCTCAAACCCCGTAGGATGTATGGCTCATTTATCCATGATATGTCAGGGTTTGAGAATATCTATCTTGGGCGTCGAGTTTGAATGTGATGCATATGTTCTTGGCTTTACGGCTTATGAATTGATTCTAGGAAGGGATTGTCTAGCCATGTATGGTGTCATTCTAGACTATAAGAGGTGAGTTGTTAGGCTTCTGATGTGCCAAAGGAGAACTCCCGAGATTTCATGTGACCCATGGGGGTTAGTTATGCTCAGTTTCCTAGATTCGTTTGATGCTTCTATCGATGATTTGTGACCAGTACCCATCATCAGAGATTATTCAGACGTGTTTGATGAGGTTCAGAGATTACCTTTGAGGTGTAAGTTATACTTCTGGATTTGCTTGGTAGAGAATGCGAAGCCAGTAGCTTTACCGGTGCACCACATGGCTCCTAGGGAGAGGAGGGAGCTCATCAAGCAAGTAGGGGAGCTATTCTAGAAAGGATTCACTAGATGGATCATATCATAATGGGGAGCTCCAGTCGTCTTTGCGACTAACGCAGATGACTTACTTCGTTTATGCGTGGACTATAGAGAGATGTATAAGCTCACCAAGAAGAATAAGCACCCACTTCCAAAGAATTGATGACTCGTTTGAACAACAAGTAGGTGCATCAGTTTTCTCTAGATGGATTTTGCCATGGGATTTCATCAATTGAGGGTGGCAGAGGACAGTATTGATAAGATTGCTTTCAGAACTCTAGATGGTTTCTTTGAGTGGCTGGTCATGCCTTTTGGGCTAATCAATGCACTTGCATATTTTGTGGACTTGAAGAGTAGGGTGTTTAGGGAGTTTCTAAACAAGTTTGTGGTGGTCTTTGCGGATGATATTATGACCTTCTCAAAGAATGAGGAGGAGCATGCCTTACTCTTAGGAGAAGTTCTATGCACTTTCAGATCGCATTAGCTAAAGGAAAAATAGAGGACCGGGAATTCACATCTGGCAATAATAGAAATCTTGAAACTTAGATTCAGGTATTTATAATAGAAGTCCAAAAATCCACATCTGGCAATAATAGAAATCCCAAAACCCAGATTCGGGTATTTATAATAAAAGATCAGAAATCCACATCTGGCAATAATAGGAATCCCATAACCCAGATTCAAATGTTTATAATAGAAGACTAGAAATCCACATTTGGAAATAATAGAAATCCCAAAACCCGGATTCGGTTGTTTATAATAGAAGATCAGAAATCCACATCTAGCGATAATAGAAATCCCAAAACGCTAGATGCGAGTATTTATATGAGAAGACCAAAAATCCATATCTGGCAATAATAGAAATCCCAAAACCCAGATCCGGTATTTAAAATAGAAGACCAGAAATCCGCACCTGGCAATAATAGAAACCCCAAAACCTAGATTCGGGTAATTATAATAGAAGATCAGAAATCCATTTATAATAAAACACCATAAATTAACATCTGGCAATAATAGAAATTCCGAAACCTAGATTCGGGTACTTATAATAGAAGACTAGAAGACCAGAAATCCACTTTTGGGAATAATAGAAATCATGAAAGCAAATTAGGGTACTTATAACAGAAGACCAGAAATCCACATCTGGCAATGATTGAATCTAGGAACCCAGATTCAGGTGTTAATAAGAGAAGACCAAAAATCCACAATTGGCAATAATAATAGAAACCTTAAAACCAAATTCGGGTATTTATAATAGAAGATCAGAATCCACATATGGCAATAATAGAAATCCTGAAATGCAATTCGGGTATTTATAATAGAAGATCGAAAATCCACATTGACGGTAATAGAAATCTCCAAGCCTAGATATGGTTATTTATAAGAAATACCAGAAATCCAAATCTGGCAATAATAGAAGTCCCGAAACACAGACTCGGGTATTTATAATAGAAGACCAGAAATTGACATCTTGCAATAATAAAATAGAGGATTTGAAACCCATATTCGGGTATTTGTAGTTATTGCTTTGAATTGTCATTTCGGCTTTGTGAGCCACTCTCTGGGCTTTAATTTGGATTTTGAGCCACCGTTGGGCTTTGATTGGATGTTTCAACCTTGTGAGCTACTTTCTAGGCTTTGTGTGTTGGTGCGCTTGACTAGCTTATTCTCAAGTAGGGCCCAAGGACTTACCTGACCTTCCTCTAGGAGGCGCCTTAACCTGGCCATTATAGACATGACTATGGGCTTAAATATTTTATCCTGGCCATCGTAGGCACGGATAAAGGCTTACTCTTTTGATGCTTTACCTTGCCCATCGTAGGCGCGGGTAGAGGCTTACACACCACCCCCTCGAAGGGGTGCCTTACTCTGGCCATCGTAGTCCGGATAAGGGTTTTCTGATGCTTTACCATGTCCCTTTCTGATTTGGACGTAGATAAAGGCCTACACCCTCCCCCCTGAGTGGTGCCTTACCCTGACCATCATAGACACGGATAAGGGTTTAGATGCTCAGGGTCGGGGATGGCGGCTTACTTTTTTGATGCTTTAACCTAGCCCTTTCTGGTTTTGGGCGCAGATAAAGGCTTACACACTGTCTCTCTCCGGGAGACACCTTGCTCTGACCATCTTGGTGAGGACACAGGTTTTCTACCATCTTGGTGAGGACACAGGTTTTCTACCATCTTAGGTAGCTTCACCCATTTTAGGTGGTTCCAATTTTTCAGGAGTTTCTCATACTCCCGACCACGTAAACATTCTTTCTTCAAAGAATCATTTGTTTGAACATGGTTAAGTCTTTTTTAAAACTATGCACTATTAAACTTGATTAAAGACTTGACGATCAAGTCTTCGAGAACCCTGCAGTGATTGGTTTCATGTCCATTCATCATATGGTAGTGGCAGTATGGCCCTCCTAATTTTCTTTCATATTTGGGTTTCTTCTTTGGTGATGGCCAAAAGTTGATCTCATGTTTGGTTAGGAAGTAGATATTCTCAATTGGTGCAATAAGGTTGCATTCTTTAGGTAATCCTGACTGAAAAATCCCCTTTTGACTTTGGAACTTGACCCTTTTGCTACTCAGGTTTGTTACTTCATCTTCATCTTCAAGTTTTCTTTTCAATGTATCTTGAGGATGCTATGTAACCTTATTAGACCATTTTTAAGTAAAGCGGAAGAAATCTTTCATCATTTCTTGCTCGAATATAGTTCCTTTAGCCTGTGCTTGGATGGCTTCTTTCATGTGAGAAAATAAGTTATATTCCTTTGATGTAGGACCACTTAAAGCAAAGATAGGGGTTGGTCCTATATGGAAAGGGTTAATGCTCCAGCGATCAGGATTATAATGTTCTACTTCCCTTTTCTTATTCATGATTCATAGAGCTTACATTTTTAGCCTTTGTTCATCAATAACTCTTGGATCAATGATGTATGATGTAGCAATTTAAGGTTTAGAAGACCCTTGTTGAGACCTTTTATACATGGTCCATCTTTTCAATGTCTAACCAACAAGATGGAATAACTATGGATGTAATAGATTAACCAAAGGATCAGAGGTTCAAGCCCTCCTTCTAGTGACAAAATGTTAATAATAAAAGTTGTCAACACCAAAATGTAGGGTTATGGTATGCCCTGGGTGTAATTTAGTTCTTCAAGACTCAACTTAATTAACCGTTTCCTAGATATCTAGTTGTTCTTCCTTCAAGAGGTGAGTATCACGCTTCATTACTTAGGGAAAAGTTATTTTGGGATAAAGGCTTCATAAGACCATTGCTAGTAAGAGCTAAAGGTTCATTGGCGATAAATCGACAATCTTTTCCAAATTAAGGGCTTGATTACGGGGTAAAAAATTAAAGACAAATGCAATTGGTTGTGATTGCTAAGTATCTAATTTATTGATCAACTTGATGTAATACATAGAGGTTTACAAGAGAAACCCCCAATTCTATTTCTACATTGGGGTTTAGATTCTAGGAATTGAGTACAAGATTTTGGAATGAGGACAAGTCCCCTAAAATATGACCCCTGAGGACTTATTTACTTTGGTGCATTGCCGCTTGCATTCCTTGGTGTCGCCTTCATGCTTTCGTATAATAACTGGGTATCACCTTCATGCTTTTTCCTTTGTAACTTTGGTGTAGCCTGTGTGCAGCAATATCGACATCAAGCTTGTTGTTATCGATAGCTCTCCTTTATCCCAGTATAACAGTTACTCGCTCTGCATTTCCCTTTTATAAACTTGGTTTCAGTTTTGTTCTCTATGTGTCTGGTACCAATTTGCTTGCTTCCAACTTTTCGTAGTATCGAATCTATATTTCTGCCTTCGTTGTTAGATACCGACGCCAAGGCTAACTGCTTATTGCACATTGGTATCGGTATCTTGCCTTTATTGTTGTCTTCTTGGTATCAACACCAAGTTGCTTGATCCAGTGTGTTGATGCCGATAACATATATACCAATTCCTTATTCTGGTGCCAATTCCATATCTCCAGTCTTGTTGTTCCGGTGTCCGCTTCATTGCTATGGCTCCAAGATTTTGGTGTTAGTTCTGCTCCTATCCCTCTAGTTTTCGATGTCGGCTTGGTTCTTCCGTAGTCCTTTGCTTCAGTATCGATCTCTTTACGATACCCCTTCGTCTTGCTTTAATTTCATTGTTGAATTCTTGTAGTAACATAACCCAAGAAACATTTAATTTGGTTTGGATGTTGATTGTTGAATTGAAGATCGACATTAATGTGTTATTAATCAACAAACAATATTGATTACGTGACTGGCAACAGATGACCTAAAATTTATTTTTTTAAGACGTTGATTCGCCGTTAGGCTAATTGACTAGTTTGAAGTAACAAGATTTATTTTTGTAACTAAAGCAAAGTATTAAATTTTATTTTATATAAGTTATATAAAATAAAGGTTTTTTATAAATCGATATTTAGGTATTTGTAAAGTATTATAAAATGATTTATATAATAAATTTCCATGTTTTTAGTAAGTTTTAGAAGTAAGTAAGTCTGAGAATAACCTAAGGGTTAATAATTTAGAATAATTGTTTTCATGAAGCAATTAAGTGATATTATTAAATTAATTATATTATTAATTAATTTAGAAGGAAGAATTAGTGGAAATAAATTAACAAGTTAACTATGTTTCTAGGTTGGCTACGTCAATTGTTTTTAATTAGAATTGGTTATTTAATTAATTTGTTTTCAATTAATTTAATAGAAATAGTTTTTTAAACAAATAGTCATTTAAAATGAATAAGATTTATTAGTAGTTAATTATTCCTTTAATTAACTGTGCTTAAAGATAATTATCGAGTTGATAGTATTTAATGAAGTCGGTTATTATTTTAATAACTTTTAAAAGAGATTAACTATTTTATTCTTAGTTAATAAGGAAGTTAAAAGCTAATGTTGAAGTTAATTATTACTTTTAATTATTAACCGTTAAATTGATTACTTTTTAATTGGAATGCATTTTAGAAAGCAATCAAGTTGTAATGAGATTCAGACTGAATTTTTTAAAGGGTTTTATATAGGGGTCTTATAATATGGCCATGTTTATAAACAAAGTTTATAAATGAGATTTAAAGCTAATGCGATGATTTTAGACATGCGTTGGCTTAATATTTGAATAAATTAGGTAAAATAGTGTAATTGAAAGGTGATTGGAAAAAATGCAAAGAAAGTTTGTTTAATGGATCTGCGTAAAGAGTTTAGAAAAAATGGATTTGTTGTAATAATCCAAGTTATAAAATATGACACGTAGTGGATTTATGTAAATAATTGGGTAATTGGATTTTTTTTCTAAATCCAAGTTGTAAAAAAAGTACATTAAAATGGGTTTGTTTTTTAAAAGTGGTTTTATTTATCTTAAGATAAGATCGTTGTCGAGTCAAGGTCGGAGAGGTGAATAAAATACCCCAACTTGAACGATGTTTATCCGTCAAAAGACCGAGCCTGGGATGGAACTGCAATACAAGCGCCCGCAACATCTTATGTGACCATTTCTCCAACCAAAGTTAGATGCGAATCGTGATTCATGCGTAGAAGCAAAGGTCGGTCGTTTATATTGGGGCAAAGCCGCTCAAACACCGAAGCAAAGCAAGTCGCCCATTCAACATAGGCGGAAGCGGCCTCATAGCATAGCTGTAAGGACAAATAGCGCCATACAAAGGAAGCAAAAGGACGAGTGCCCTTGAACTAAGGAGTTCGGTCACGCAAGGAACAAGGGAGAATCGAGTCCAGTCCCGCGTTCAGCTCTTATAAAAGTTTACAAGTTTCCCAAATCATTCACTCTTACGGGGACGCCCGCTTCTATGAACCCGCTCGTACGTGACAACTGAACACGGTTGCAGACAGCTAGCTACAGCTAGCCGATGGCATGATTGTAATTAATAGAATGAGCGATCCGTAGCCTGCATAAAGGGATTTCTGGTCTTTCCCGAAAGGAGCTCACCTATAAATACATCATGGCTGCTAACATAAAAGGTATCCAATCTTTGAAACCATGAAGTGCTACTAAATTCTATCCTCAACTACTGATTCGGCCATGGCGTCAAGTACAATCTTGTGATCAAGGAAAACGAAGGCATCCTCCTTCTCAATCATTCATCCATCCTTCTTCTCATCAAATTCTACCATTCTCTTGTATGATTCCAAGATTGAAATATAAAAATGAGGGTATATTGAGTGAATATAGAGATGTATGAAAAGAGAGAATTGATGTATTTTGTAATCCTCGTTATAAGATTGGAAATCACCTTCACAGTGGATGTAGGCCTAATTAACGGTTGAACCACTCTAAATTTCATCTCTACTTTACCTTTCTCATACTTTTCATTTTTAATTGCTAATTAAATGCGGTTCCACTTATTTCTTACCATATTGGTGAAGTACAGTTTTAGTACCTTGGGTGTTTAGACCAATTTTGGTGCAAACATTTTGGCGCCCACCGTGGGGCCGTGTTTGCCTCCTTCCCAATTTCAGATCCGATAAGATTTTTTGAGAGGCACTGTGCTTGAAATCGTGAGCATGCCGAAGGAAATCATTGACAAAATCGACGACGTATTCGACATTGCCACTTTGCCGACCATCCATCCCGGAGAAAAGGAACTGTTAAAAGTTGAGGCGGCCGTAACTAAGAGGGAGTTGGAAGAAGCAATGGCAGGGTTAGCGAGTCAAATAACTATTGCAAACGACGCAGTGATAAAGAAGATCGAGCCGATGCTCGTTATTCAAGCCTCTATCGTAAAAGCCACACCAAGTGTCGCTAACCTTCCGTTTGCTCGAACAAGTCATGCAAGCGAAACAGAGTTTTTCAATGAACAAGGAATTTCTACTCAGAAAACTGCGTGTCGTGACTATGGGTCCTGGCGAAGACCCGGCCGGGAGAAAGGCGCTCGTTCCATTAATTAGAATGAAAAGCACAAATATATCTTAGGTACAAGCGGTGGAGTTTCGGAAAGAAGCGACAAGGGAAGAACCAAATAGCCCAAAAGGAACCCACGTTTTTTCAATGATTCTAAATTCACCTCCATTAATGACACCATAGGGAATATCTTCAGGGAAAGTAAGTACACAAAAAAGTATCCAGTCCCAGAACGGATGCAAGTCAGAGATGCTGCCATAAAATCAGGAAGGTTCTGTCAATTCCATGACCAACCAGGACACGACACTAATGAGTGTAGGCACTTAAAATCGTTAATTGAGGGGCTGGTCAGAGAGAACCATTTACAACAATATGTGCAAGGCCATTCTCCTATTTGCTTGAGAAACTGACATCAGGCTTTAAAATAAATGTACAGGGGAAATAGTAAAAATGTCCCACGGATAAATACCTAGGCTGGAAACATCAGTCCTAGTGTCGGAAGGACCGACAAAACATGCTGGAAGGACCAGCGCAAATTAGGAATCCTAGCCGAAAGGGGGTATTAGAAATCCTGGCCAAAAAGGGGTATCCAACAAGGTCTGTCAGTCCTAGAAAAATAAGGATCGCTAAGGCCGAACTTGGGTCGAAATTGAAACCCAACACCTCCCATAGGGGCACCCAAAAGAAAACACACATAATAACCATGCGTTGTTTTAAAAAAAAAAGCATGAATTGATCAAACGAAATCATGATACAAATTAACAGAATCTATGAAATTAAAAAGAGCTTTGGTATGGGGACATCACCATTGTGTAAAAAATCACCAATGCCCATTCAAAACATACCACAAACTAGTTATAACTTCATTACGAGAACTATTTGAACGATAAGATTCGCGCGAACAACAAACTAAAAGTGCGACCACTCATAAGAATAAAGTAATAAAACAACGATAACATCTAAACGATACAAACATAAGTGTGCAAACAAAGAATATTAAGCGATGGCCGGCACTCGCACAAACAACCGATCTAAATACATAACAGGTAAAAGAAAAGAGGCTGGAATCAGACCGTAAAGGTCACAAATGCTATTTCTTATATAGGGGAGGATGAACCAACTGTTTAGGCATTTGCTGATCTATCTATGCAAAAGAACCATCGAAAGAAAAAAGCTTATGACCTTGGACTATTAATCAGCTTACTTCCTTTTGCGTTTCAGTGTGGACACAGCCTTGGTATTCCAAAACTCGTCTTCATCTTCCGGATCGGACACATCTGGAAAAGATGGGTCATCTAATGAAGGTGTGATGAGAGGGGTAGTGCTGGTAGATATTAGGATAGAGTCAACGACGGAAGATTGAGCAGTAGTGCCATAAATAGATGAATGAGGTGGTGAAAGCACACCTGATGCAAATGAATAACAAGCGCTAAGCTCAGCAATCCCAGGTGAAGAAATAAGGAAATCCAAATCTGGGGTAGATTGGTAAATATCAATTTTACCTGGAGTTTTTAGGTATACAAAATTAGCCCCGTGGTCGTTTGCGTTAAAAGAAGTATTGCCATGACTCATGCACTGTTCAACAACATTTTCTTGAGCTGGATACTCGATAATGGGTTGAGTTCTTGCAACATCTAAGGTAGAGCGATCTGCTGGGGGAATAGGAGAGCTCAAAATATCAATTCTGATGGAATCAGGTGTGGCACAAGAAATGGTAGCATCTGAACGTTCCCTCCTAAACGATTGAGCTCGCTCGTTCGCCAATATCCTCCTACCTTCAGCCAGAGCCTTGCGGACTTTTTCTTCTAAAAGCTGTTTTTGAATGAACTCGTCATCAACATCATTGGAATATGAAAGTACCTGTTCCCAAACTAGAGCCAGAGTTCGCGGAAAATCCTTGTTCAAATAGCTTAAACTTCCACGACTCATGACTTGAAACAAAGTATTGTCAGTCCCAATTATGGCTTCATCAAGATCTCTATGCAACTTGATTTTGTCCTCTTCAAAGGCTCTAAGGGTTTCGTTCTGAAAAACAATTTTTCCTTCGAGAGCCATGTTTTCCTGTTTTAGAGAAATTGAAACCTTCTTTTCTAAGGCCAAATGGTGCACAGCAAGTTCTTGAGCAGACTGAGCTTCTAAAAGTCGCGCTCATACACCCGCCAGCTCCTTGCTAAGCTCGACATTTCTGGCCTCTAAGCTATTCACTTTAATGCTTCTGTTCTTTAAAGAAGAAATCACAGATTCTTGGGATCTAATCAAGTGGATCAGGCCAGCTTTGTCGTTTTCTAAGGTTTCAATATGGTCAAGGTGTCGAGCGTTCAATTTCTGGAATTCATAACCAAATTTGGCCTATTGTTCCGGTCGCCTATCAACATCCTTCATGGCCAGATTCAATTGCGTCTCAAACTGATTCTTAACAATGCCAAGTTGATTGGTCATGCTAATTTTTACGGCATCCAAACTTTTCATAGCATCTCATCTATCATTAGGACGTAAATCCAGGTCAAAATGCAATTCCCTTAAGTCCCAACCGCTAAATAGATACTTAAGAGTTGAGTTTCTAGGAGGAATCCTATAAGGTGGACGATTACGTATCATTTGAACCTGAGCAGGGGTCGGAACAATAAATCTTGCAGAAGATTCAATCGGTGCAAGCACTCTAGCCTGATCAAGTCCCCCACGCCTTAAAGAATCGACCATAGGAAGTTCAGAGGTATGTCGGACCTGAGAACTTAAAGATAGTTGGGGGTGCTTCAAATAATAGGAAAGGCGAGACTGTGAGAGGCTTCATGGATCAGTAAGATGGGCTTGTTGAGAAAAGCTATCCAATAATGAATAGTTCGCATTTACACCTGAAAAATAAAGCATGAGTTCAGCAAGCCTACAGAGATTATCAGATTTGTGAGAAATTATGCCACAAGTAAGATGATATCAAAACCAGTTCCAAGGGAAGTTATAAAGGCAGAAGCTTTCCCAAGATCTTGAGCAGGCCCTCGGATTCCTCCCATATCAGATACAATGAGGTCAGACATCACAACGTCACCCTGATTCAAGTATCAGACAAAGTCCAAATCCCTCTGGTCTCCAAAAGTCCATGAGGAACCTTCCGCCTGAGTAACAGGGCGAATAGAACTTTCGGAGGTCATTCTAGAAATTACGTCGACCCTCAAACCGACCGTGTTCTCATCGACTCTTCTGTCACTCCCTTTGGTAATCAAAGACGAAGGTCGACCACTTACATCAGGGATTAGACGTTTCTTTTTGGTAAAAGACTTACCAGCGGAGCGTTGAGTGTGAACCAAAGTCTTTTTAAAAGATCGTGTAGAATGAATCAGCTGGTACTTGCGGAGGTTCTCCTCTGAAAGCAACACCTCTCTGCTCCTTTCTTTTTTGTCAACAGGAATTAAAGAATTGAGGAGGGATTTATCTAAAGTAAGACCCACAACTGAAGGGATCACTACAAGAATCAAAGAAAAAAAAGCCAAATGAGAAAGAGAAAAGGAGTAAGATTTCTAAGAGCAAAGGTGCAATTACCTCCTTCTGCCCATCGACCATAGAATCTAACAGGACATCAGACGAAAAATTGTTGATCCGGGAATCTTTTAGTGCCATCCGCCAGACCAGTAATAATCCTACCATGCATATCTTCCATAAAAAGGAAAGAAGGACTGTCTACCTCCCATCTCTTAAAAGTATACAAAGAACAAATATCCGTAAACGTGGGTTCCTACTACTGGACTTTCATGAAGAGTATGTATAGCCCAAGAAAAATTTGATACCCACTAGGATGCAACTTATATGGGGCAGTGGCCAGGTGCCCCAAAATGGACTCTAGGTAAGGATTAAAAGGAGGAATCGCCCAGCTAGACAGCATATGATAATTAACCGTCACATATCCAGAGTGCGGATAATCGACCAATTCTTCCTTTCTGGGAAATTTGGCTTCGTCTTTCGAAAACCCGAAGCGGTTGCACATTTGAAAATATTGGTCAAAAGAAAGTGTCGATTTACGGAAACCGGTCGCCACCGTATCAAAAAAGAAAGGTCGAGGATGGATATGGCTCACGATCAAATCGTAACTAATAGCCGGGGCAACCTCAATTGCCCGATCCAGGTCCTCTCATTCGCCAGACATGATGAGTTAACTGGGATTAAGATGAATTAGCGGTTAGTTACATGTCAGTGTAGATAAGCATGCTAAAAAAAATTATTGAGTTGCTAGTAACTAAAAGGGGGCAACTCTGGATAGATACACCTTCCAAACTAATAGTCAGTCATACCCGACAATAAGGGCTTACTAGCAGTATAATCACATAAAAGAAGGATTGAAAATTAAAAGGTATAAGAAACACAGGCTCTGATTTGTTCGGTTGCAACTATTAATCGCACATGCCGAGGGAATAGTGAGAGGGGGGGAGAAGAAGTATCGCTATGATATAAGTATCCCACCATACATCCGGTAAAGGTATGATGAATTAGGAAATGCAACTTCATAGGCATTTCAACAAGCAACTTGCCAGCATAAAAAGGGCTAAATGTTTATCATACAAGTCGGGACTGCCAGACGATTCTGCATGAAATCCAAGTACATACCAAGCCAAATCAACACTTCTCAAACATCACAACCATGTGTGTTCAAGCAACTCGATGTTACCAGCTAGGAACTCTCTTTTACAAAAACAAGAGAATTAACCCAAAATTAAAGGTAAGGGGAAGAAAATCCACTTACGAGCAAAATTCAATTCGAAGAAAGAAGCGTTATAGTTGGAAACACAGCTGAAATAAACCTTCGACCAAAAAGGGTCAGGCAAAACGTTCAATCAAACAAAGAAAATCGAAGTTTCAAGAAGCAACAGTGAGGTCTTCTACAGCGAAATCGCCATTAAAGTAGGTTTACTGGAGAAATATAAAAGCGGGAAATTGAAGAGACAATATCTAAAGAAGACTAGAAGGCCCCTTTTAACGATATAACAGCTCAATTAAAATCTAGTGATCCGGTTTTGCATACCCGAAAAATATCCTGCCAAGTGTCCGTAGACGAACAATTGCCGAAATATTCAAATTTTGAAAACATAAGCTATCCGTGAGGGTGCCTGTTTTGCAGAATGTTGAACTTAATACATCCAGCGGTACTGCATCTCTTCGAAGCTCGTATTTTTTGATGTTTTAAAAACTACGAACTTCGAGGGGAAAATTATCCATCAAAAGACCGAGCCTGGGATGGAACTGCAAAACAAGCGCCTACAACATCTTATGTGACCATTTCTCCAACCAAAGTTAGACGCGAATCGTGATTCATGCGCAGAAGCAAAGGTCGGTCATTCATATTGGGGCAAAGCCGATCAAACACCAAAGCAAAGCAAGTCGCCCATTCAACATATGCGGAAGTGACCTCATAGCATAGCCGTAAGGACAAACAGCGCCATACAAAGGCAGCAAAAGGACGAGCGCCCTTGAATTAAGTAGGTTGGTCGTGCAAGGAACAAGGGAGAATCAAGTCTAGTCCCGTGTTCAGCTCTTATAAAATTTTCCAAGTTTCCCAAAGCATTCACTCTTACGGGGACGCCCGCTTCTATGAACCCACTCGTACATGATGACTGAATACGGCTACAGACAGCTGGCTACAGCTGGCCAATGGCATGATTGTAATTAATAGAATGAGCGATCGGTGGCCTGCATAAACGGATTTCGGGTCATTTCCCGAAGGGAGCTCACCTATAAATACACCATGGCTACTAACATAAAAGGGATCCAATCTTTGAAACCACGAAGTGCTGCTAAATTCTATCCTCAACTACTGATTCGGCCATGGCGTCAAGTACAATCTTGATGATCAAGGAAAACGAAGGCATCCTCCTTCTCAATCATTCATCCATCCTTCTTCTTCTCAAATTCTACCATTCTCTTGTATAATTCCAAGATTAAAATATATAAACGAGGGTATATTGAGTGAATATAGAGATGTATGAAAAGAGAGAATTGATGTATTTTGTAATCCTCATTATAAGATTGGAAATCGCCTTCACCATGGACGTAGGCCCAATTAACTGTTGAACCACTCTTAATCTCATCTCTACTTTACCTTTCTCACACTTTTCATTTTTAGTTGCTGATTAAACGATGTTCCACTTATTTCTTATCTTATAGGTGAAGTACAGTTTTAGTACCTTGGGTGTTTAGACCAATTTTGGTGTAAACAAACAACATTACGGTTATCCAGGAGATGGTTGTAGTTTGGAATGGTAGTATTATTGGAAATAATTTATTATTTCCATAAGAATGATTTCAACTTTAATATGCAAGGTTTTAGAAATTTAAATAAACTATTGGGTTTTTTATAGTAAACAATGTATCATTTGATATTGTCTGCCATAGATATGAAGTGTGACTATACTTATTCCATTGTTTTAATTATATTGCACTATTTTCTAAGTAATGAAAATAGTATGGTTTTGGGAATACATTTATTCCAAGAAATAAGTAAATGGTTAGGATTTTCGAAGAAACGAAACAAGAGGTTATATTGGTTAGAAACAAAAGTGAATATTGGATATATTTTTTTGGTTTTTTTAAAGACAATGCCACAACCAAATAAAACCATAAGAAATATCAAAAGACAACAACGAGAAAAGACTAAAACTAGGAAGATGAAATCATAGCAGACTCTGGAGCCGCGAAGCGAACCAAATCTCCACAAGGAAATGCATAGTCCAAAACCAATGGACTACGCATCCAAAGGAGGCAGTAGGCAAAGGAAGGAAGACCCCAAGCGTCATCCCAGAATCTTCTGGAATTCCGACTCCTCAAGCTCCCACAAAGCAAGGTGGGAAGCGAGACCATAGCCAAGGCAAAGCGATGAGCCACCTGCTCTACCAACAATCTCAGCAGCACCTGCTCCAGGGACCCACCTCGAGAGTGCCAAGAAGCTCAATATAGATCAAATCCAGCACCTAGAAACTAGAATCTGCACAACTGGCAAACAACACAAGACCTGGAGGGGAGGTACAGAGAAAAAACTGCAGTAACTCAAAGAAAAATCAAACAAAAGAAGGTGCAAAAGCATAAAACAAAACTCAGCCAATGCCTTCCATAGGAGTGGCGTTCACCATTAAGACATCAAAGATAACAACCAACCTTCTAGAGCGGGAACCAATGACTCCCCTTAAAGGCATACCATGGAAGGCAAGGAACGCATCATTCCTAACTTTCTGTATAATGGTAGGAGGGTCCATTGCCACATCGTCAAAAACTGCCTTATTCCTGGCATACCAAATGTGCCAGCATACGACGCAAGGAATCAGACGCTGTAGAATAGAACGTAAAGATTTGCCTGAGATGCCGGACCACTAGAGTCTCAGGAAATCTTCCATCGTTGTGGCATTGCCTCGGCAACCCATCATATTTCCGAAGTAATTCCAAACATCCCTGGCACAAGTACCAGAAATCAACAAATGGAAGGAGGATTATGAGCATCCAGAACTGCAGCACCTGCACTTGGACACAAGAGGGATGCCAATACGCTGAAGATTCTCATTTATAGGTAATCCCTCATGTAACTCTTTCTGCATAAAGAGAGATACCTTCGGCGGGACACAGACATTTCAAACTGAGTTGAAAATAAGGAGACGTGGCCTAGGAGATCTAATCGAATTCCACTCCGCCTTAAGCGAGAAGGGGCTGTCGTCCCAAATGATACCATCCCCATAAGCATTCGTTAATCCCTTCACGGACTACATCCGTTTCCACGTCTCATTGGCGTAGGATGGCATACCGGTGTAGTTAGCAACAGCAAGCCTACGGTACTTGGCATGGAGGAATGTTGCCCAAAGGGAGTTGTTCGCTCCAAACCGCGCCCATAGCTTACAGGCAAAGGCCAAACAAATGTCCTTAGGGCTACGGAGACCTAAGCCTCCCTCACTTTTGGGATGACTGACGGTGTTCCAAGAAATCCAGTGGTGGTGTGAAGCATTATCCTTACTCCCCAAGAAGAAAGAAGAAACCAAGGAATGATAGGAGCGGAAGAAGGAAGCAGTGGGAGTCATAGCAGCAAAAATATGAGATCCCATCGAGTCAAGACAGACTTGATGAGAACCAGTTTGCCAGCCTAAGAAATGAGGGAAGCATTCCACCTAATCATCTTGCCCCTGACTTTGTCGGTTAGGGGATCAAAGATGGCGTTAAGCTTTCTACCTCGGTATAAAACTATACCCAGGTAAGGAAGAGGAAGAGAGGCTGCCTTAAAACCAGTAGCAGACTCAATCCATGAGGATCTAATCACCATCAGATCTTTCGTGGATACGAAGCAGCTTTTAGCGGAGTTCACGAGTTCCCCCTAACGAATACCTCTTCTTGATATGAAATAGCCTACGGCTGATCCGTTGATGAGAACGAAAAACCAACAGTTGGAGATAAGCCTCCAGACTACGTCGATAAGGGATTTCGGAAACCCAAAAGCCCTTAAAAACCTGATGATGAAGAACCACGACATTTGGTCATAAGCTTTAGCTATATCAAGCTTAACAATCACATTAGAGCCACGGACCTTCTTATCAATCTGAGAAATCAGCTCCTGGGCTAGAAGAACGTTATCAGTGATAAAGCGTCCTTTTACAAACCTGGTCTGAGAGGCGGAAATAATACGCTCGAGAAACGGTGCTAGCCTGGAGGTTAGAACCTTAGAAATGACCTTATTAGAGAAGTTGTACAAGCTAATCGGTCTGAAGTCCCCACAAGAACTAGGATGATCACTTTTAGGGATAAGAACCAAGTTTGTGGAGGTCCATCCCATTGGGAGATCAGCACTAGAGAAAAAGGAATGAATGGCGAGACAGAAATCAGCTTGAATAATAGGCCAGACACTCCTGTAAAACACTCTGTTGAATCCATCCAGCCTACTCACATTGTCCTTGCTTAGTGAAAATACGCATGCACGTATTTCTTCTAAGGAAGGGGGTGCAGCTAGGTCAGTGCTATCTAATGGGAGGATCAGACTGGGGATGAAGGCAAGCATGGACGGATCAGAAACAGAAACCGAGGAAGAGCTAAGGAAGGATTGGAAGTGGGAAAAAATAGTATCCTTGACTTCAACAGTAGTTGAAGCCAACGAGAGATCCGGTCTATGGATTTGCCGAATGGAGAGGAGACTATTCTTTTTACAAATAGAGGAGTAAAAGAACCTGGAGTTCGTATCTCCATCAACAACCCACTTGATCCTAGCTTTCTGCCGAAGGTGGTCATGTTCGATACGAAGTTCTGAAGAGAAGGCTAGCTGGGCAACGCCCAAGCCTCCTTGTTGGCAGCATTGGGATCCTCATCAAAAGATGCTTCTACAAGGATAAGAGATTCTTCAGCCGCTCTAACACGGCCGAAGATATTCTTGAAGATGAGAAGATTCCACGCCTTGAGACAAGTCTTGAGGCGCTTCAGCTTGCGAGAGAAAACCATACAAGGGGAACCAGCCATAGGGGATATCCAGGAGTCTTCGACGACTCTGTGGAAAGAGTGGTGCGATCTCCACATACTCTGGAATCTAAAGGAAGATGGACCAGAGAGGGAAAGGGGGGAACAGCTAAGGAACAAAGGAGCATGGTCAGAAAAGGTACGATAAAGGTGGGAGATAGAGAATGTGAAGGGTAGGCTGAACCACCCTTCAGTGGCGAAAACTCCGTCTAGTCTAGGAAGAATCCGATTAGGTACTTCTTGGTTGTTACTCCAGGTAAAAGCCGATCCAACAAAATGCACTTCGAAAAGAACCGAGTTGATGATGAAGGAGTTAAAATCGCAACTGCCAAATGGTTAACAGCAAATCCTCCATGCTTTTCTGCTTTTCTGGAGACTACGTTAAAGTCACCACCCAAAACAGAAACAGAGAAACCCAAATCGAATAGAGAGATGATATCGTCCCAAAGGCCTTGTCTCTGAATCCGGTCGCACTTAGCGTAGACCGCGGAGAACACAAAGGACGAAGAGAAAGAGGAGAACAAACAAGCCACCAACAATAGCTGGTCCAAATTGAAAATAGGCTGGACGACAACGTCTTTGGACCACATGATCCAAATCTTGTCGGACACGTTAGCTAAGGAACCACCAAAACCTGATGATCAAACGGTAGAGGTGATCGCGTCCGGACCCATAAGAGGCTCCAAAAGCGCAATCAGACAAATAGAGTGCTTCCTAACGACGCGTTTGAGTCTTGCAACCGACTCCTCATTCCCAATACCCCGAATGTTCCAGAACAGAAAGTTCGCCATCAAAACCAAACAAAAGCAAGGAAATAGAGGACACTAAAAGGGTGGAACCTAAGAGAAGAACAAAGACTAACTCAAAAATGGTAAAGGGTGCGTCGAATGGAACATAAGAGAAGAACAAAGACTAACTCAGATACGAGGGGCCTCACGTCGGGTACGACGAGGTGGGAAAGCAGATGAATGGACAGGAACTAGACAACGAGAAGGGTAAGAGTTCCTAGTAAGCCTTGATAAACGATAGTTGATGATCGTTATCTCGGCCTTATTAAGGAGAGGAGAAGAAACAACAGCAGATGCCACGGGGCAACAAGGAGAAGAAGGGAAGGCCTGCAGGGGCACAAGTGCGGAAAAAACGGATGAAGGTGTGGAGTTGCTCAACAGAGGCAACACCAGTTGTTGTGTGAACTTTACTAAAACTGATCTATCATCACGTTGATAGACCCGCACTGTAGGTAAAGCTCAATCGACAGGACACGAGGCACTAATCCATGGCCAGGACATACATGAGAGGCCACCTCCCTGGTAAAACGTATAGTGGACCTCCGTAGTGTCCACTATACGCCTACATAAGGGAACCCACCCATCCCATGGAGCCAAGGCCCGTATGAGGTGCCAACAGGGACAAAAAAACACGAAAGACCAAACTGGGTCGACTGAGTCACTAACGACACTTAAGAGACCTCGTAGTGACTCGAAACGAGGACAAAACCCATCCAAAAGGCAACCACCCATATGAACCAGTCGAAGCTGTAAAGCGCCGAGTAGTCGTATAGGGCCCAAAAAAAGCCATAGAAAAGCCCATAAGAGGCCCAACCTACAGCGAAAAAGCGGGCACCCGCCCAACCGCAAATAAATCCAGCAAAGCCTAAAGAGGAGGCTTCAAAACTAAACCAACTCAACACCTGGAACCGCACAACCACAGAAACACCTCCCGAAACACACACATGAAAAGACACGGTCTCCACCAAATGTGCAACCATGCCAGGGAGCTTGTGCAATAGAGATACAGAGCTCAACCCACAAAAACCAGATCCACGCAGCCCACAAGAACGCAACATAGGAGAAAAATAGAAATCCACATTACTAACCATCACATGATCAAGCTCAAGCGGAAAAGCAATATAATTTGACCTCAAAAAGCAAGAAAAAACATAATTGGAAAAGTGATCACTTAAAAAATCATTGTCGCAGTTCTTGATAGTCATGCCTGAGACAGGCCATGATGCCAAAGAGGAGGGAACATGCTCAGAAAAATCGCAGAGATCCATGCAAACATACCTCTCTGGTAATGTTGGCATCAAGAATGATTCTTTTATTACCAACCAAAGTTGATCCAAGACCAAAAGAAACTGCCTCGCCAAACCCTGGAGCAACAGCATCACACCCACTCAAACTGATAAGACCACTAGCACGCAACGTTGCCACGCCAAGAGAGTGAATCTCTGGCTGCAAAGGTGCAAATGCTCTCAAGCACTTCCTTTTGTGGCTTAAGAAAGAACAGTTCATAGTCAAAGAAATGCCAGGGCTGCTACTAGCGAGCATCGCTGACTCAGTGGAAGGATGAGGCTCCAAATTACAATTCGGCAGCAGCTCTTGTTCTAGCACAGAAAAAGCGTTGGAAAGAGCAAGTGTAGGAGGATCCCGCAACGAGCCCTCCACTGGAAACTCAGAAGTGCGATAACCAGTGCATGAGGAAACCTCCTTTACCTGCGTGAGCGACGAGCATGTCTACGACGACGATTAGTAAGAGCCTGCAGATCAGCCATCTCAACAACACAAGGCACCTCAGCAACCGCCGAGAGAGTATAATTGGACGGGGTGATTAATCCCCACCAATAATCTGTTCAGCGGAGATGAGTTTACCAAAACCGGGTTCGACGACACCGCCATAAGCAATAGACCCAACACTAAATCAATGGACAGCCGCAACCGCAGCAAATTCAGAATACTTGAAGCTCAAACAAGGGGAGAAGTGGGTGGTAAAATCCTGCTTGCCTCGATTGGCTTCATAGCTGAAATGAGAAAAATCTTCCGCAACAGCAAAAGGGTGGGCATCAAACCCACACGGTGGAAGTGAGCACACCAACGACGACTGAAACAGAGGTGATAGTTCGAGCGAAAAACCCTCTATATCCAAGAATCGGTGACGATTGAGGCTCACAAAAGAGTCCAGAGAATAAAGCTTGATCTCAATCATAGATCTGCCAGTAAAGCTCACGGATAAAGGATAATCCACTACCTGAAGAAACAATTTCGCTATAGCTTTGAAGCTAGGGCATTGATCCGAAAACGAGCCCGTCAACACAAAAACCCCTTCAGATTTACAAGCATCCATGGAGAGATTTAAGTAGATCTTGCTGAGCCAATCCACAAAAAGCAGATAAAATACAGACAAAGAAGAAGCTGAAGATCGATTGCAGAAGTTAACGATAAATTAGAGAGGGCAAGAAAAAGAATTCAGAAGTTGTTCGCCATTTTTTTGACCGTTGAATTATTGGGAAATCTAATTATTATTTCCATAAGTGTTATTCAAAACTTTTAATCTGCAAAGTTTTGAAGTTAAATAAAAAAAGTTTGGGGTTTATATAATAAACAATGAGGCGCATGATATTGTTTTGGCCCATATATAATCTCGCGATTTGACTTATACCATTTGGATATGTATATATAGCGATATTTTTGAAGTAAGGGAAATAAAGAGGGTTTTGTGAATATGCTTATCCTGAAGAGATAAATGTATGGTTATGGTTTTCAAAGTAACAAAAAAACAAGAAATTTGTGAATATACTCATTCAATTGAGATAAGTATATGGAATTGATTTTTAAGAATCGATGAAATGATTTTAATAAATGGTTTCTAATTAAAAAGTGCCTGAGTTATTGATCTACTTGATCGTACTATTGTGATTTGATAGTTAATGAATTAACTATCAATAAATTTTCTTTTGACTTATGACTTGTTAGTTCGAGGGGATGGGGTGGGAACTGGACCCAAACCACTCGAACTGACTTGCATTCGAAAACTGAATTTGTAGGTATCCTTAAGCGTTTCAAGGCAGTTTAAAGGCGTAGACAATTGGAGTGGAAAGGGGTGCTCGTTGATGTCTTTGGTCAACTACCTGGATTAAACTTGTAGCAGTAATCCCTGCGTATTGGGTTCTGCATGATGCAATGACTTCTTGTTACTAATCCTATAGTTTATCCAGATAATATATAGTTAAAGAGTACCTTCGAGTTTGTCCTATTCTTGGACAACTTGAATGGACGGATGTCTGACAGAGTATTTCCTAAAATCACATACATTGGTTTTGTACAAATATACCGATTATGGTGGTGGAGATGGTAACTTCTTTTAGCTTAACAGCAAGTGTATCTTTGAATAAATCAATTAGTGATTCATCGATTCTGATAATGTGGCACTCAATGTTGAATGTGATGTTTCCAAAAGGATAATCATAGCCTCAAGCCTCATGAACTGGAAAATTACTGAAATCGAGCAGGCAGCAGGGCTGTGTGGGTCATATCCATTAGGGTATATTATCACCTTATCTAGAGAAATTGGTTGCCCTTTTTTGTATGCTTCAGATCGTTACGGTTGTCGAACCTAACCACGGTGATGATATATTCGGTACACTTAAGTTGAATGAGTGACTTGTTCTGTGTGGCCGGGTTGCAAGAGGTTTTTGTTGAACCCCCAATGTTTTCATCTCTAGAGGAACATTAATCGGGAGGTAGTCCCTTGCTTAGTCATTTATGGAAATCCAAACTTGAATACGAGTCGTACGTTTTTAGATGTAAATCAATTATGTCAAAAGTGAGATGTAAGCTTTTCGGCTATATTCCTATTTTATTTGTGGATTTTTGACATTAATATAATATCATTGGATTTGATATAAAACTAATTTGGTTATTGTAAGGGAAAAACATGTATCATATTTATGCGTGGTCATGTCATACGATTGTTCCATTCTTTCAAAGGAAAGTTTGACCTCGAAAATTAAGATAAAAATCATGTCAGCTATTCAAGTATCGAACATACAAGATCATTAACAGAAAGATGTTAGAGGGAAAGAATAGAAAGAAAGTTAGAAGAGAAGAAGAAGAAGAACATAAATACAACAATTTAGAGTAAAACACGAATCTCACAGTGGAACGAATAAAATATGTTATATAACATAACTTTGAAACATAAATATGTACTTGTATATATATATCATTTTCAGAGTCAACACTTACAACACAGTAGAAATAAACAAAAGTTATATAATCCTGAAGCCTCCTGCTCTAAGCTCTCCAAGTATATCTGTAAAACCCCGACTACTTGAATGCCCGCACAAATTTGGGCACCCAAAAGTTTAGGGTAAAACAAAACAAAATAAACTCTGGGTCAGTCCATGGACTGGTGTGAGTAAACTCCAACCACTTGGTTTAACTTTAAAAATCCTTTTAAAAAAAAGAATAATCGTAAGACCGATCCATACATAAACACGGATGGTTTTTACCTTACGATAACCCAAAACATTTCTTTAAAATCAATACTCTTCTGATATTAGAATAATTTCTAAATCAAATAAATAGAAATCTAGTAGAAACGCTTTCATCACATGTTCCACATGCATATTACATAATCAAAAACCAAGGCACTTATTGGGTAATGGATTCCAACTGGCAAGGTATGGTTCCACCTTCTGACAGTGTATCTCTAGAGAGGAATACACCGAGTTCAATAAGAACATCTTGCAACCTAGACTAAATATGATCGGTCACTCAAGTTGCTTAAGTGTACCGAATGTGTTATCACCAATGGTTGGGATCAACAACCGTTACCCGAAAGGGTCGGCATCGAAATAGAGTCAAGTAGAAAATGGATTTTCTCTAGATCAGGTGATAATACACCCAAATTGGGAGCTAGCCACTTAGTCATGCGACCTCCCCGATTTTATACCATTTCCTGGTTGTGAGGCTTGAGGCCATAATGTATCTTTTTGACAAATCACATCTTTATTTAGTTAGAATACCACATCGTCATACCTTCCAAATCACAAATTTATTTCTCCAAAAGTACCACGGGTATAAAGCTAAGAGAAACGAATTCCCCCTCCACCAAACGTAAATACGTTTGAAGTGATCAACTTACCCGATCTATTAGATATACTCTGCCGGACATTCTTCCATACAAGTTGTCCTGGAACTGGACAAACCGAAGGCACTATTCTGTAAACCCATCGTAGGAAATTTCTACCTAGGATTTGCCAGAACAACCCTTGCATAAACTCCATCTTCAATTATCTTCATCATATTTGATTCACAATGCTAATGCCCATACGGAGTGGTTTTCAGATAATAAATCTAATCCTGGTCTCTCCGTATTGACGACGGAAAAATGGTCAAAACTTTGATAGTCGGTTATTTAACTATTAAAGGAAAACATTGAAACACCCCACCTCCGTTAGGGTCACTCTTAAAGGGAATGCCCTAATTTTGGTGGAGGTTTATAAGTATAAGTCACAGATATACAAGATAGATATAAGAACACGTATTTTTAATGAATCAAGCTGCGGTATTCCCTCCCTGTGGACCTGGGGGGAAACGGAAGAAAAGAAGACGAAAGAAAAGTAGAGTCAGACATAAAGCCTGAGTAAGTCTAGGACTATTCAGTCTATGAATAAAGAACTGGGTACGATAAGTATAAACTAGAAATGGGAAAGCACCATATACTTAGTTAAGTTGTCTAGGGTCGAATATACTACCGTACCCCATATTAATCTCTGTACCCATATAAACTAGTTCCCAACAGGCACCCCATAATCAGGGTTAAGTGATCCATTTTATGATGATCGGCTCCTACTCGCATAGTTACATGTGTCTTACGGCCCCCGATGTTGTAGTTACCTATGCTGGTCCCATCATGGGGTGTATCACGTCCCATGGTGGCGGCCCGACACAATCCTAGAATGCACAGGTATGCTACTGGTGCCCAGTGCCTTATTTTTCTGCGCCGGAGTATGTGCACGCTCGCACCCCGTTAGAACCTACACTGCTGCACCACCGCCGTCGATTTGACCTCTTACAATCAGCCCAGTAATCGTGCCCCACCCTGCCTAGTTTCAGGGTATCATGATACCTTGTAGGGTTACTGCGAAAAGCGTCCTCCGCTACTAGGTTTTCTATCTCTAGCCAACATGCTAAGTTGGTTAAGTGTTTTATAAACCTAACCCCCAAATCAATCTGTTTAGCATGTTCCATTTTGATTAAGTATTAATATAATTTACTTAATCCTATCAATCCTGACTCAGCCTTAATTGTCTTAATTAAAGCCTTGACCTCTCACATTAGACAGGTATTGTTGTGGCTGCCTGTTGCCGGTTGGGTCCGGGCAGTCTTACGCCACAACTCAGTCTAACCTCGGGTCCTTATTGGGCTCCATGTTTAACCACCCACATTGGATAGGTATTGTTGTGACTACTGGACAGCCGGGCGGTTCCGGGCAGGTTTACATCACAACTCAATCCAACCCCGGGTTAAACACATCGTATTTTCTACATTTACATATTTTGTCACTTTTCTTTATTTTCTTATATGTAAATATTTGTGGCCCATTATTAAAAATCAATTTAAGCTAATGGTGTAAAGGTTTACACCAATCATGGGCCCAATCCATTCTTGAATTTGGGCCCCTCTATTTTTATATTTTCATTTATTAATTAATTTGGCCCAACGCTATTTCCCCCGTTTGATACGTTCGTTTATTATAATATATGTTGGGCTTAGCCTTTTAAGCCCAACTTAGCCACGTGAAAAAGGGGAGGCTTAAAACGTGATTACATACATAAAGAGGAGAGTGTGAACGCATGAACTTGCAACATAACGTTGGAACTGCAAAATAGAAACTGGTGTACTTGCATTGTGGTGACATATACTTTGGTCATAAAGCATAAGTGACATAAATCAAACCATGTAAACTTGTAGTTAAGTTAAGAATCTAACTAAATTAGATATCATTATTGACACATAGTCTTAATTACAACATAAACCTATATTTTTACTTAGGCATAATGTCAAACATAAGCAAATCATGTTTATAAAATTACTATATGTTTACAAAGGTGCTTACTTCTGTTACTAATACAAAAGTATAGAATTATTCCAACTTAATCATGATTTTTAATCTATTCACATAATCATGGCACAAATATACCCAAACATGAAATCATGGTTTTTACTTTATTCATGCAAACTTGCAATTGGAATGTAAATCTAACTTAGCTACGTGTCACATATATTATCATATAATTCTTGTTAACAATATAGGCCTAGCATGTTTTTCAATTAGGCATAATACCAAACATAGCCTAGTCATATTCATAAAATCAACATAAGTTCACAAAGAGGCTTACTTTTGTTTCTAATACAAAAGTATGGTTTTATACATAGATCATGATGCCAATTCCAACATAATTTCATATGAATCATAATACCCCAAATTTGATCCAATTGCATACAAAGTGATTTTATACAAAAATATACATTATGTTGGCATAGTAGCAAAACTACATACTTGCATGGATCTCAATTAAACAACCACAAACATGTAGCTTCAACATGAATTGCATACTTGCGAATATCCAATCGTTTCATCACAACATCCCAAATCGATTAGAATCATAGCAACGCCCAAATATGAATTACTATCACCACAAATCAAGTGTAATTCTAATTTTACACAAATCTAACACAGTTATTTAATTCATACCGGAATAATACTCTACTTACAATCGTGTGACGAATTCTTCAATTCAGGAATCTGAATTTTGGATTTGGAGATGCTATTCCTTTGATGTATGCGTTGATTTGATTTGTTTAAGTTTACTTGTAGTTGCTTTATGCTTTAGAGTTCGTCTCCTAATTGTCTCTCAAATTGGTGGCTACTCCTAGTCGTTCCTCAGCAGCATGATGGCCTCATTCTTATTTTAGTTTATGTGAATTAGGGTTAGTCTTAGGTCCTTTATATAGAGTTTATGAATTGATTAGGACCGTCGATGTAGCTTGGGTTAATCGTAGCCATTCACTCGAAAGAGAGACCAATCAGGAGCTGACACCTAGCCCTAGTGACAAGGCAAGACTCAGAAATTCGGCTAAACACAGACCAGGCCAGCCAGGGTGGGCTGGGTTCGACCTGGCTCTGGGGCCAGGTCGACAGCCCTGTCGACCTGGCTAGCCCAGGTCGACAGCCAAGTCGACCTGGGTGTCTTAGGCGGGAAATTTCCCGCCCTGGCCAATTGGGCCCGATTTTGAATTTTGAATTGTTTTTCTGACCTGTTTTTCGTCTGTTCGAATTTTAAACCTAATTCTGAAACTTCCGGAGGCCATATCTTGGTCATACGGACTCCGATTTTCGAAAACTCGGACTCTTTTTCGCGTATTTTTCCAAGACGAACGCAATGGCATATCCCGTTTCCCTTAATTATTTGATTTGGAATTAATTATACTTTAATTTATGAATTTCACGGTTATAGAATACACGGGGTGTTACATTCTCCCCCACTTAAAAGGATTTCGTCCCCGAAATCTTCAAGTTAGGAAGAATGTATATCCTAACATCCCAACATCCATCTACTCATCCATCAAACACGAGTATCCATTGTCCTTAAAAGACTTCTAATGCTTCATGATCATATGCGAAGTGTGTGCGTACATGTACTTATCTAATGCAAAATCAGGCGGTCTACTGATTCAGTTGACCTCCTTAATGCGAATTATGTAAGTGCTATGAATCCATTATGTATGCAAATTTTCCTATTCATGATTCTACATGAGTGCACAATAATTCATACAAATGCAACATCCATATGACAACACATTAAAGTTCAACCATATACGAAATGCAAACATAAATGCATATGCAATATGAAGTGACTGAGCCGATCTAAAACCTAGATTGTGTGTGTATATGCAACCACGAGCAACCACTAGCAATCACTTGCAACCACTTGCAACCATCATCCATAACATGTTTCAATTACATGTTTCTCATCCAAAGGGTTTCTACCTAAAAGATACGGTTGAGGAAATATACCTAAAAAGATAGATAAAAGCGCAACTTAAGGAAAAAGAAAGATCAAGGATGTACCCTCGAAAAGAAAAGGGTAGGCAGTGCGTATTCTAGCTTCAGTTTCCCAAGTCGCGTCTCCCTCGGCGTCGCTCCACTGAACTTTGACGAGCTTGACTTCGCGGTTGCGTAGCTTCTTCACTTCCTTTCCTAATATGCGGGTTGGAACTTTCCTCACGGTTGCTTCGCGCTCTACTTCAGCTTCTTCTAGGATATTTGGCTCTACCACTTCAGCAGACTCATGTAGACATTTTCGGAGATGTGAAACATGAAAAACGTTGTGAACTCCGGCCAGCTTTTCGGGTAGCTCTAATCTATAGGCCATTTTCCCAATTTTCTCGATGATAGGGAATGGCCCTACGAACCTTGGTGCTAGCTTTCCTGTGGTTCCAAAACGAACAACGTTCCTTAGCGGAGATACCTTAAGAAAAACTCTGTCTCCAACCTCAAATTCAAGGTCGGTCCTTCTCTTGTCGGCGTAGGACTTTTGTCTGTCTTGGGCCGTCTTCATCCTTCTTCGTATTAAGTCTACTTTCTCTGAAGTCTCTCGGATCATATCTGGTCCAAGTATGAGCTTATCAGTAGACTCCCACCAACAAGTGGGCGATCGGCACGGTCTTCCATATAAAGCTTCGAAGGGCGTCATTCCGATGGTTGCTTGATAGCTGTTATTGTAGGCAAATTCCACCAAAGGAAGATGGTCTTCCCACGTTCCTCCGAAGTCAAGGACGCATAGTCTTAAAAGGTCCTCCAAAACTCTGTTCACTCTTTCCATTTGGCCATCGGTTTGGGGATGATAGGCTGTGCTCAAGCATAACTGCGTGCCTACCGCTTCTTGCAGACTCCGCCAAAACTCACTTGTGAAGATAGGGTCTCGGTCACTAACAATGCTGGATGGTATTCCATGGAGTCGAACGATTTCCTTGAGGTAAAGAGATGCTAGGGATGAGGCAGTCCTTTTACTTTTGACAGGTAAAAAGTGGGCGCTTTTAGTAAGCCTATCCACTATTACCCAAATGCTAGTGTTGCCTCTCCTAGACCTAGGCAGCCCATCGATGAAGTCCATTGAGATGCTATCCCACTTCCACTGCGGGACCTCTAGAGGTTGTAGCAGACCGCCAGGCTTTTTCTGTTCCGCCTTAACCTGTTGGCACACCATACACTTAGAAACGAATTCTGCCACGTCCTTTTTCATGCCGTTCCAGAAGAAAGTTCTTTTTATGTCCTTGTACATTTTATCTCCGCCCGGGTGTATCGTCATCTTGGAGTGATGTGCTTCCTCGAGAACCTTCTTTACTAAATCCCTTGTCTGTGGGACGCATAGTCTTCCGTCTCGCCTTAGCCAACCCTTGTTGTCGATGGAGTATCTGTTGAGGTGACTTGAAGTCTCATCCCTAATTAGCCTATCAATCGTTTCCACAAGCTGAGGGTCTTCTCGTTGTGCTGTCCCTATTGAGTCCACTAAAGTCGGGCGCACTTCAAGAGATGCTAGCAAGCCTGGTACAAAATCGGAGGAAGGCCTAAAGTCGAAGCTGGCTATAAACTCTAGGCTTTGTCTTTCAACAAACAGCGGGCTTAGGGTCAATTTCTTTCGGCTCAACGCGTCTGCCACTACGTTGCCTTTGCCCGGAGTGTAGGAGATCTCGAAATCGTACGAGGCAAGAAACTCCATCCATCTCTGTTGCCTCAAGTTAAGATCTTTCTGCGAGAAAAGATATTTCAACGATTTATGGTCAGTGTAAAGTTCGAACTTCTCACCTAGGAGATAGTGTCGCCAAGACTTGAGTGCAAAGACGATGGCAGCTAACTAAAGATCGTGGGTCGGGTAGTTCTTTTCGTGCACTTTCAACTGCCTCCCACCATAAGCTACTACCCTTCCTTCTTGCATTAAGACGGCGCCTAGCCCTGTCCCACATGCATCAGTATAAACAGTGAACATCTTGCTTCCATCTGGCAACGTCAAAACTGGGGCTGTTGTAAGAGCCCTTTTTAGTCGCTGGAAAGCAAACTCGCAATCCAAGTCCCAATTGAATGCCAGATTCTTCTTGGTCAATTTCGTGAGCAGAGCTGAGTTTTTCGAAAAATCCTTTATGAACTTTCGATAGAAACCTGCTAGTCCTAGAAAACTTCGGACCTCAGTTGCATTCCTTGGTGTCTTCCAATCCTGTACCGCCACTACCTTAGCAGGTTCCACTGCTAACCCTTGTTTGGATACTATGTGCCCAAGGAACCTCACTTCTTCTCTCCAAAAGTGGCATTTGGAGAATTTGGCTTTTAGCTGATGGACTCGCAGAGTTTCCATGATTGCCCTTAAGTGCTGAGCATGTTCCTCTTCACTCTTTGAGAAGATAAGGATATCGTCTACGAAGACCACTACGAACTTATTGAGGAAATCTCTGAATACCCTACTCATCAGGTCCACGAAGTAAGCAGGTGCATTTGTCAAGCCGAAAGGCATGACAAGCCATTCAAAGAAGCCGTCTGGGGTTCTGAATGCCGTTTTATCGATACTATCTTCAGCCACCCTTAGCTGATGAAAACCGGTCGCTAAATCGAGTTGGGAGAAAACAGACGCTCCTACAAGCTGATCAAACAAATCGTCAATTCTGGGGAGAGGGTGCCTATTCTTTTTCGTTAGCTTGTTGAGCTCCCTATAGTCAACACATAGACGGAGTGAACCATCCGCCTTTGTAGCGAACACCACTGGAGCGCCCCATTCTGAAATGCTCCTCCTAATGAACCCCTTTTCTAGAAGCTCTTTAATCTGTTTACTGAGCTCTTTCCTTTCCCGTGGAGCCATGTGTCTAACGGGCAACGCAACGGGCTTTGCATTATCTACAAGGTATATGCGGAAGTCTATCTCCCGCTTCGGAGGCAAGCCCTTCACCTCTTCGAAGACATCCGGATATTCCCGGACCACTCTAACTGATTGCAAATTTTCAACAGAGGCATCTAGCGATTCAAGGTAACTAAGCATAACCGCATACGAGGGATTACAAGAAATTTCCAAAGTATTACCGAGCTGGGTTAGGAGCCTAACAACCCTTTTTTCACAATCAAGGATGGCCCCATTACTGGATAGCCAATCCATACCCAAAATCAATCCATATCCCGAAAAGCCCAAAAAAAAGGCACTACATTGAAATTCTACGCTTAGAATAGAAATTTTCAATCCCAAACAGATCATAGACAAATGAGCTGGGCCCCCAATTGGGTTTGAAACAATTAAGGGGTCCTCTACCATACTAGTTTTTAGGTGCATAGATTCTACTAAAGCAGACGAGATAAAGGAGAGTGATGCGCCAGAATCAAATAAAGTGCGAACGGGGTGATCATAAAGATAAACTACACTTTCTACAGAAGTATTTATACCTCGCTGTTGCAGAGGTGGCGCTTCTAGCACATGAACTTGTTCCCCTGAGGTGGATCCAGCCCTCTGCCTCTGTCCTCGTTTCTTTGGGCAGTCCTTAACCCTGTGGCCTGTCTCACCGCAAGAAAAGCACCCACCATTCTCCTTGGCCTTCTTTTTCCGGCAATCTTTCACTAAGTGCCCCACTTTGCCACAGAAATTACACTTCCTCTTCTCTTTGTTGCCTTTCCCGCCCTTCTTAAAGTCTGTCTTCTTAGGCTGTAAACCCTCTTTCTTCCCTTGAGAGCTTTCTGCCTTTGTCTCCGTCTTGCCCTTATCCTCTTCGTTCAGCAATGCCATTTGTACCAATCTTTCATACGTGGCTCCCATGGGTATATGGGTCATGGCCAAACTGTGTAATGGCTCATTCAACCCGTTGACGAAACGGAGAGCCTTCTTGTGCGGGGTGTTGACTAGGTCCAGCCCAAACCTAGCCAGCTCATCAAACTGATTAACATACTCTTTGACTGTCTTGTTCCCTTGCTTAAGAAATAAGAATTTTTCCAACTGCAAACTCCTTTCCGCATCTGAGAGAAATTTAGCCTCAAACCTTGCCCTAAAGTCCTCCCATGTCTCCACTGGTCTTTCTGCATTAGTGACTTCCCACCAGTAGGAAGCCTCACCCTTTAGTAGCCATACTGCCAGTTGTACTTTCTGTCTATCTTCTACCTCAAAGATGATGAATAAGTCCTCGGTTTCTTTCAGCCAATTTCTAGCTGCCACGAAGGACTCAGTTCCATGAAAATCCTTTCCTCCCATAGCTTTAAAATCTTTACATATCTTAGCAAACATGTTTCCTCGTGGAGGAGGTGGAGGAAGAGGTGCTGCTGCAGCTGGTTGATTTCCTGCAGCTGGGGGAGGAGGAACGGTAGGACCTGGCTGAGTGGCCCTTGCTTCTAAGAACCGTCTAAACCAACCGGGTATTGGTACACCCTCTGGCAAGTTAAGTTCTTCGGACATGCTGAAACAAAAAGGATAGATTCAAAACGAAGGATAAGAGATAGTACCTATGGCTTTGGGGGGACTTTGCCTTTTAAAATAAAATAATATTTTATCTCTTTAAAAAAATGCTTCTTTAATTTTTTTTTTTTTTTTTGAAAATAATTTTTCAAAACTTTTTATCTTATCTGGTAAACCTATGCTCTGATACCAAGTGAAACACCCCACCTCCGTTAGGGTCACTCTCAAAGGGAATGCCCTAATTTTGGTGGAGGTTTATAAGTATAAGTCACAGATATACAAGACAGATATAAGAACACGTATTTTTAATGAATCAAGCTGCGGTATTCCCTCCCTGTGGACCTGGGGGGGGGGGGGGGGGAACGGAAGAAAAGAATACGAAAGAAAAGTAGAGTCAGACATAAAGCCTGAGTAAGTCTAGGACTATTCAGTCTATGAATAAAGAACTGGGTATGATAAGTATAAACTAGAAATGGGAAAGCACCATATGCTTAGTTAAGTTGTCTAGGGTCGAATATACTACCGTACCCCATATTAATCTCTGTACCCATATAAACTAGTTCCCAACAGGCACCCCATAATCAGGGTTAAGTGATCCATTTTATGATGATCGGCTCCTACTCGCATAGTTACATGTGTCTTACGGCCCCCGATGTAGTAGTTACCTATGCTGGTCCCATCATGGGGTGTATCACGTCCCATGGTGGCGGCCCGACACAATCCTAGAATGCACAGGTATGCTACTGGTGCCCAGTGCCTTATTTTTCTGCGCCGGAGTGTGTGCACGCCCGCACCCCGTTAGAACCTACACTGCTGCACCACCGCCGTCGATTTGACCTCTTACAATCAGCCCAGTAATCGTGCCCCACCCTGCCTAGTTTCAGGGTATCATGATACCTTGTAGGGTTACTGCGAAAAGGGTCCTCCGCTACTAGGTTTTCTATCTCTAGCCAACATGCTAAGTTGGTTAAGTGTTTTATAAACCTAACCCCCCAATCAATCTGTTTAGCATGTTCCATTTTGATTAAGTATTAATATAATTTACTTAATCCTATCAATCCTGACTCAGCCTTAATTGTCTTAATTAAAGCCTTGACCTCTCACATTAGACAGGTATTGTTGTGGCTGCCTGTTGACGGTTGGGTCCGGGCAGTCTTACGCCACAACTCAGTCTAACCTCGGGTCCTTATTGGGCTCCATGTTTAACCACCCACATTGGATAGGTATTGTTGTGACTACTGGACAGCCGGGCGGTTCCGAGCAGGTTTACATCACAACTCAATCCAACCCCGGGTTAAACACATCGTATTTTCTACATTTACATATTTTGTCACTTTTCTTTATTTTCTTATATGTAAATATTTGCGGCCCATTATTAAAAATCAATTTAAGCTAATGGTGTAAAGGTTTACACCAATCATGGGCCCAACCCATTCTTGAATTTGGGCCCCTCTACTTTTATATTTTCATTTATTAATTAATTTGGCCCAACGCTATTTCCCCCGTTTAATACGTTCGTTTATTATAATATATGTTGGGCTTAGCCTTTTAAGCCCAACTTAGCCACGTGAAAAAGGGGAGGCTTAAAACGTGATTACATACATAAAGAGGGGAATGTGAACGCATGAACTTGCAACATAACGTTGGAACTGCAAAATAGAAACTGGTGTACTTGCATTGTGGTGACATATACTTTGGTCATAAAGCATAAGTGACATAAATCAAACCATGTAAACTTGTAGTTAAGTTAAGAATCTAACTAAATTAGATATCATTATTGACACATAGTCTTAATTACAACATAAACCTATATTTTTACTTAGGCATAATGTCAAACATAAGCAAATCATGTTTATAAAATTACTATATGTTTACAAAGGTGCTTACTTCTGTTACTAATACAAAAGTATAGAATTATTCCAACTTAATCATGATTTTTAATCTATTCACATAATCATGGCACAAATATACCCAAACATGAAATCATGGTTTTTACTTTATTCATGCAAACTTGCAATTGGAATGTAAATCTAACTTAGCTACGTGTCACATATATTATCATATAATTCTTGTTAACAATATAGGCCTAGCATGTTTTTCAATTAGGCATAATACCAAACATAGCCTAGTCATATTCATAAAATCAACATAAGTACACAAAGAGGCTTACTTTTGTTTCTAATACAAAAGTATGGTTTTATACATAGATCATGATGCCAATTCAAACATAATTTCATATGAATCATAATACCCCAAATTTGATCCAATTACATACAAAGTGATTTTATACAAGAATATACATTATGTTGGCATAGTAGCAAAACTACATACTTGCACGAATCTCAATTAAACAACTACAAACATGTAGCTTCAACATGAATTGCATACTTGCGAATATCCAATCGTTTCATCACAACATCCCAAATCGATTAGAATCATAGCAACGCCCAAATATGAATTACTATCACCACAAATCAAGTGTAATTCTAATTTTACACAAATCAAACACAGTTATTTAATTCATACCGGAATAATACTCTACTTACAATCGTGTGACGAATTCTTCAATTCAGGAATCTGAATTCTGGATTTGGAGATGCTATTCCTTTGATGTAGGCGTTGATTTGATTTGTTTAAGTTTACTTGTAGTTGCTTTATGCTTTAGAGTTCGTCTCCTAATTGTCTCTCAAATTGGTGGCTACTCCTAGTCGTTCCTCAGCAGCATGATGGCCTCATTCTTATTTTAGTTTATGTGAATTAGGGTTAGTCTTAGGTCCTTTTTATAGAGTTTATGAATTGATTAGGACCGTCGATGTAGCTTGGATTAATCGTAGCCATTCACTCGAAAGAGAGACCAATCAGGAGCTGACACCTAGCCCTAGTGACAAGGCAAGGCTCAGAAATTCGGCTAAACACAGACCAGGCCAGCCAGGGTGGGCTGGGTTCGACCTGGCTCTGGGGCCAGGTCGACAGCCCTGTTGACAGCCAAGTCGACCTGGGTGTCTTAGGCGGGAAAATTCCCGCCCTGGCCAATTGGGCCCGATTTTGAATTTTGAATTGTTTTTCTGAGCTGTTTTTCGTCTGTTCGAATTTTAAACCTAATTCAGAAACTTCCGGAGGCCATATCTTGGTCATACGGACTCCGGTTTTCGAAAACTCGGACTCTATTTCGTGTATTTTTCCGAGACGAACGCAATGGCGTATCCCGTTTCCCTTAATTCTTTGATTTGAAATTAATTATACTTTAATTTATGAATTTCACGGTTATAGAATATACGAGGTGTTACAAACATCCATACACACAACAGTCTTATCCCCAAATGAAAATTTTATCGATCAATCGTCAATCAACATTTTTCCCTTTAAATTAATTTATCATTAATTTATTCATTCCCCCAAATTATGTTTCCATATATTCATAAATTTTATTTTCTAAATTTAGAAAATGTACGTTATTAACATTGGAAAATATTTCCATTTATTATTCACGCAATATTACTCTTCTACATCCCTTAGTCCCTAACCGTAAACTAGTAAGAGAACAACTCCCTAAGTATTAACCCCGAATGCCGAAACCAACATCAGATCAACGCCCAGAAAGCCATCCAAGTTAACTGGCCTCCAGTTAGTTTCTAATTTACCTAATCCCTTTTAAATTCTTATTTCCAAACCTCACATTTCCTTTAAATTATTTTCATTTGCAAAATATTTGCTTTAAACATAATTCACTTCGATCGTGAATAATATTTCTTTTATATAATCAAATCAGTTTGATTTCACATTAATATAATGACTCAAATCCAAATTCCTTATATACTTCTATTTATAGAATTATTCATATAATATCTCCTTTTTACCTCTAACATTTAAAATCTCATTTAAAATTCCCTTTATAAATGCTAAGGTCAAATTTCATTAAAATATCGGTGTTAAAACCAATTTTTACTTCTCGATATAAATTCAACTTATATTTTAATTTATCCAGTGATAAATATTTTACTTAATTTATAAACATCGTTTATAAATTAATCTTCTCAATTTATCTGTTCAAAATAGATTTCTATTAAATATCTATTTTAAATCAATCTTCTCACAATTCTTTTGTATCTCGTATATTCCCTTTTTTTAATTCTATTAATTTTCCAAATATTTCCTTTTATAAAATCTATTGATTTGATAAAATACTTAAATTCAATACTAACTTCAAAATTTTCTTTTTTATATTCCAATATTGCTTATGGTATTTAAAATAACAAATAAAAAGGATCAATATCATTCAAACGCACATAATCAATAACAGATTATATATCACATTATATAAAATAATATATGAAAAATAGTAATATTAATGTTGAGGAATCCAGTTGGATCCCTCCAACCTGTTTCCCTGCATCCACTAATGTTAATCACATAAATTTTCAATTTCATATCAATATGAAATATTCTGATAACAGAATCAATACTTAATTAATGATTTTTATTAACTATATCTATATTTTTAACCAATTAATTAGCAATTTGTAACAACCCTGAATTTTGGGGCCAATTTAAAAATTTTATTTTTAGAAATTTAATGTATTTTTAATATTTAAAATAATTGATTTTAAATAATGACGGGAAAGGAAATTTTTTTTTTTATATTTAAATCGAAGTTAGAACGAATATATTTATTTTAATTTTAAGAGAAGTTGGAAATAACGTGGTAGTTTGAAAATTCTGGAATTGTAAGTTTGATTTAGGATTTGGACGTAGAGATTTATACTTGAATTTCTTGTTTGTCTAATTTAATTTATTCTTGAAAGATTGAATTAAGTTTTAACAATTAAATGATTAAATTTATATTTTAATGTAATATTTAAGTTTGATTGTAAGATTACATTTATTGATGGAAAACTTAAATCCTAAGATTTAACTGTTGATGGACATAATTCATGTAGGCGCTTGTTTAATGCACATTCTAAATATACAAAGAGGAAGAAAATAACTTTAAAAAAATTTCACCAATTAAAGGTTAATAGCAAGGATGTTATCCTTGTATTAAAAATCTTTGACTACATGCCAAGTAAAAAATAGGCCTTAGGGACTTTAATAAAATCTATTAATTTATATTAAAATATTAATTGAAAATAATGTGTAGGTTCTAAATGAAATAAAAAACTTCTGACAATATATATATATATATATATATATATCTTTAGCTATTCTCTTTAATACTTTCCCCTATTTATTATAATTGTATCATTAATTTATTAATAAATTTCCAGATGTGAATTACTCCCTTGAATTTTGAAAGGAAATAAATAATTATCTAATCAACGCACCAATTATGCGCATTAAATGAAGAATGACACACTACAATAAATTGCATGCATTGTTATATCTTCGTATGCATGCAATTTAATTCTATACACATTTATTTTTCTTTCCTTCTTTGCATTAAATTGTCATGTTGGAGACATGCATGTGTTTCTTAAAACGTGTGATCATGTTCTCTATATTCCTTCATTATTTTCAACGTATGTAAATGCTCCCTCATTTTGAATTATTCGTATATAAAAAAAAACGTTCAACTAAAATTTGTTGAATAACTTAAATTGTGGCTTTATTATGAAATTGATAAATTTGTATATAGTAGTTAATGATATTAATTAGGGGCTCCTCATTTGATTTATAATCATGCATTGAATACTTTTCCAATTTCTCTTTCTTATTTTATTGTTTATTTTGAATAAGAAATAAATATCCTACCTCATGCCTAGTCAGCTAAATTAATTATTATTTTCGTAACCTACTATATAATATATGAAATGACACATTAGAGAGATAAATATAATATCTTTCTCAATTTCCTTCAACATTCTTTTCTCTGCAATTGTCTTCTACAAATGTTAGAACTTCCTCCTTCTCTCCCCATAAAAAAAAAGTAAATCTTTCTACCTTCATCAACCTCATCTTCCCTAAAAAAAAAAAAAAAAATTCATGGTGTCCTCTTCTTAAAATTTTATCCATACTCCTTCTCAAAAGAAACAAAGGATCTTCAATTTGCAAATTTGCTGCACGGCGGTTGGTGGTGGTGCGATTTGGAGAGAGGGTGCTGAAGCGTATGGGTCCAGCGAGGTACATCAGGAACGAAGAAGAAACACGGAAGGTAGCGCTTTAAGGAACGTTATTATAATTTAATTAATTTAATTAATTACTTAACGGTGTAATCAACATATAAAAGAGCATATCTTTTGATATCGAAATTCAGAAATTCCAGTTGTGTTGGAATCGTGGCAACAAGATCTACGTTTCAGAATTGATTAGAGATGACTTGGAATCAATTTGTACTTGCAGCAAACAAAATTCAAATCGGAACTATTTGGTGAGAAATTCTATTTCTTTTCTTCTTATATAATTAAAATTACTTAATTATGAAACGTATCTAGAATTGATGTCATACGCTATAGCATTCTGTGAAATTTCCATACGTGATTTGATTAATGATTATTGTGTTATTTGTTTGTTAATTACCAATTGTGTTAAACCACCATGTTGTGTTATTTGTTTGTTAATTACCAATTGTGTTAAACCACCATGTTGGTTATTTGTTTGTTAATTACCTATTGCGTTAAACCGCCATGTTGTGTTATTTGTTTGTTTAATTACAAATTGTGTTAAATCAAATCAAGATGTTATCTTAGGATCGAAATATGAACATACCACTTTGATATTATGTTAGAATTTCATATATGATAAAATCCATGAATGTCATTTATGTTAAAATTCCAAAATGTCATTTATGTTAGAATTTCATATATGTTAAAATTCATGAGTGTCATTTATGTTAAAATATTATAATGCCATTTATTTAAGATGTCATTAGACGAGAATGTCATTGGATTAGAATGCAAAGAATAATGTTTGGAATAAATACTCATTTTTGTTGTTTTAAATAAATGAAAACAAAATTAACATTTTGTGTTGAAACTTGATTTAAGAACAAAATTTACATTCTTTGTTAAAATGTAAATGAAGAACAAAAGTTACATTTTTGATTAAATGTAATAAAATAACAAAAGTTACAATTTTTGTTAATGAGAGACAAAAATATACTTTTTGTTAACATTGATTAGAGAGACAAAATATACTTTTTGTTAACATTGATTAGAGAGATAAAAATATACTTTTTGTTAACATTGATTAGAGAGACAAAAATATACTTTTTGTTAACACTGATTAGAGAGACAAAAATATACTTTTTGTTGACATTGATTAGAGAGACAAAAATATACATTCTTGTTTAAACAAAAAGAGTAGATTATATTATACATTTTTGTTCAAACAAAAAGGATAGACTTTTTCGTTTCCAACAAAAAGAATACATCTTTGAATTGAATAAAGAAATAATAGATCTTGAATAAAATAAAAGATATCACTTTTTGTTTATAAAATAAAAGATATCACTTTTTGTTTATAAAATAAAAGATATCACTCTTTGTTTGTTAAAATAAAGATTTCACCTTTTGTTTTGTTAAATTAAATGATTTTACCTTTAATTGAAATACAAAGGTTGTAACTTTGTTTGTCAATTAAAAGATTTGAACTTTTGTTTGTTAACAGATAGAATTCACTTTAGTTCGTTAATATAAAGAATTACATTTGTTTATAAAAAGAGAATTTACTTTTGTTTGGTAAATTAAAAAGTTTCAATTTTGTTTAAAAATAACACTTTTTTTTAAAGGCGTTATGCAAATGAAAATCACATTTTTTGTGAAAACATGATTTATAAACGAAGTAGAACATTTTGTTTAAAAAGAAGAATAGAAAATGCATACTTGTTATACATTAAAAAGAAGAATAGAAAATGCATACTTGTTATACATTAAAAAGAAGAATAGAAAATGCTTACTTGTTATACATTAAAAAAGAAGAATAGAAAATGCATACTTGTTATACATTAAAAAGAAGAATAGAAAATGTATACTTTTTATACATTTAAATGAAGGAGATTAATAAATTTAACATATTGTGTTAAATGAAAAGATTAACATTTTTGTTAGCATTAAAGGAATGAAACAAAAATTAACATTTTTGTTAGAGAATAAAGTTGAAACCAAAATTTAACATTTTCGTTAAAGAAAAGAAGTGGGACAAAAATTTACATTTTTGTTTGCATTAGGAAGTTATATAACAAAGACCTCATTTTGTTTGCATTAGAAAGTTGTTAAACAAAAACCCTCTTTTGTTTGCATTGAAAAGTTAATAAACCAAAAATGAGTCATTTGGTCGAATTGAGATTTATAAAATAAATTTGTCACTTTAGAGAAATGAACCAGAAATCATTCATGTTTGTCAAATTTGAAGAATGAAACAAAATTCACATTTTTGTTGCATTAGAAGTTTACAAACAAAATTCACATTTCTGTTTGCATTAAAAGTTTAAAGGACAAAATTAATATTTTTGTCAATTAGAAAAGTAAGAAAAGAAATAACGTTTTTGTTAAGAAGATATGTATAATTAGTATTAATATGTCATGCTAGTTAAAAATGGTACGTTAAAATAAAATAACATTTTCTTATAAATGTTGCATTTAGGATAAAAAGAGATTACATTTTTAGTAAATGTTAAAAGGGATAAAAAGATTGCACTCGTATGTAATGTAAAGGAATCATTTATGTTTTGTTAAATCAAAACATACCATTTACATGTAACAGAAAGGACTCATATTTTGTGAATGAAATATGTCATATTTCACCGTCATTTTAGAACTATTAAAATGATAGATTTGCTATGTCATATTTCACCGTCATTTTAGAACTATTAAAATGATATATTTGCTATGTCACATTTTACCATCATTTTAGATGTGGTAGAAAAATAGAATTTTCATGTTATATTTTTATTGTCTTTTTGGAGACAATAAAAAGATAGAATTTTAATGTTGCGTTATGTTTCGTTTATTCAAAACATTACCATTTGTTAGAAACATGACATGTAAATTAAATGCCATTTATGTTAGATAACATGAAATATTAGAAACGATGTAACATAAAATATTCTTTTTATGTTATTATGAATTGTTAGTATTGCCAGACATAAAAAAATATTCTTTTAGTGTTTGCTTGTAGTGTTAGCAATATCTATATATTGAAAACATTAGGTTTAACACACTAGAAAAGAGGAGAAGAAAACATATATGTAGGTATGTTAGTACATTAGAAATATTCTTTTTAATGTGGAAATGAGGCGTATAAAATTTACATATGCTGAATGAATATATATAATATTCATTATACGACTATGAATGTTGGAATATAAAAAAATTTACATTCTAACGAATTTGATTTCATTAAAAAGAATAAAGATATGAAACTTTCATTTTCATGTGAAAGATTAAAGCAAGAATATCATTTTGCTTGTAAAGAAAAGAATGACACAAAATAATCATTTTTGTTGAATTAGGAATGGCGCACAAGAAATTGTATGTTTGTGTGAATTGAAAATAGAAATATATACATTGTTATGCTTAGGATGTGTATGTGGATTAAATTAAAACAAACATTATTGTGTGTTATGTTATATGTATTTATTTGTCATGATTACCAAAATAATGAAATGGATGGAGGAATTATATATAATTATATATATAAAGATTAAAATCAAACGATATGAAATGATTTCCAACTTATATATATCCGCGAGAATTATTTGGAAAGTCCGAGTCTATCTCATTCCAAATAATTTAAACGACGTTTAAATTTCAAGATTGGAAGACGACGATAGAAGACCGACGATCTTCACATCGAATGGACGACGACTGCTGATGCCCGTGATTGGAGTAGCTACCTTGAAGGGGCTACAGTGGTGGCCGTCCGGACGTAGTGTTGGTTTGCACGGATTTGGCTTTCGCTCGGACCCAGAGCATAAGTTTTAAATGGATTGTGTGTCTGACATCGTACTCCGCTTAATATCATGTTATTGATTTTCTATCAATATATAAATGTTGGTGGTGAAGAATTCATTCTTTACTTAACACCCCGTTTATATATTGATGGATGATCAATGGTACGGTATGGATTGACGAAGTGGCATGCCAAGATGAAGATGATCAAGGCTTTGTTGAAAAGCAGGCCTTGTGGATGAAGACTATATCGTTACTTCGCGAGCCTCACACCCCGGTATGATGGTGAACTGATGGTTTGATCAGTATACTTTAGATATTTGTATGGATTCGGTCGACCGGGATGAGCTGGGTGTGGTCGCTCCACGCTCAGAGGGATAGGGCTTAAACTCCTGATTCCCATATAGAGGGATATAGAGTAAGCGGTGTTTTCTCTCGCTGGGACGTAAGCCGCTGTGTTACTTGATTGCCCAAAAGTGCGGATGTGCATATTGCACTTCGTGATAGATCTTTCGAATCAGAAGCCATCATGATGGAAATCCAACTTCCAATACGACTCCATGCGGTTTTGAGTGTATTACTAGTACGGAGGCATAATATATGGTACCTATGCTTCCTATGATTGATATTATGATTGAAATGTTTTATTTAAACATATATACACTAATAATAATATCGTTTTTACGTATCTATCATCTTTTAATCACCATAAGGTAAAACTCTATCCTCTGGTGTGCGTTGCATTGTGTGATGGGACCTGAGTCTTATGGTGATTTCATTTTTCTAAAAAGCATTGCGTTGTTTAACGATTTATTTTAAGTTATGCACGGCAGTCCATTGGAGTAAACCCGTTCCGCGTTAGCGGCGTGGTTCTTGGATTTGCCCTATTACTAGTAATTATATTAGTTAAGAATTCTCATACCAGTCCCACGACTGACCTGTAGTTTGTTTCACTTGCAAACTCGGGTGCCCTCTTTTCCACACGGGCAGTCGAGTAGCTTGTTTTGCAGATATTTCTTTTAAGCAGGATTCTGGATCGAAGCCTAAAGCTGTGTCCAGAGTTGATAGTCTTCCGCTGTATATTGTAATTTATTGTAATTTATCTTCCGCTGTAATTTAAATCGATGTACTCTGATATTCTGTACTCTGATGTAACATTTATTATTGATGTTATAAAAGTTTGCTGTTATTGTTCAGATGTGTTGTATTCCCAAAGTTAACGTATTCGAGTTTTGAACGGTCTTGGTCGATCTTACGATCGATTAAGGTCGGGCAAAACCCGGGTTGTTACAGTTGGTATCAGAGCTCTGGTTAGCTCAAATCTTTGGGGTACAATTCGTTAGAACTGAACAGAAGACTCAGCAGAGGTTGGATTAGTAATATCCAATAAGAAAACTCGTTAGAGATAGGATCAGCAGTATCCTAGAATGAGTTGAGAGTGCCAAGCGTATAATATACGTATTTGTAATTATAATCTATTTTAGAAAATATTTAGTTGGGTAATTAAACAAATTTTAGTTTCGTTCCTTTTCGAGGACGAAAAGATTTTAAGTGGGGGAGACTGTAACAACCCTGAATTTTGGGGCCAATTTAAAAATTTTATTTTTAGAAATTTAATGTATTTTTAATATTTAAAATAATTGATTTTAAATAATGACGGGAAAGGAATTTTTTTTTTATATTTAAATCGAAGTTAGAACGAATATATTTATTTTAATTTTAAGAGAAGTTGGAAATAACGTGGTAGTTTGAAAATTCTGGAATTGTAAGTTTGATTTAGGATTTGGACGTAGAGATTTATACTTGAATTTCTTGTTTGTCTAATTTAATTTATTCTTGAAAGATTGAATTAAGTTTTAACAATTAAATGATTAAATTTATATTTTAATGTAATATTTAAGTTTGATTGTAAGATTACATTTATTGATGGAAAACTTAAATCCTAAGATTTAACTGTTGATGGACATAATTCATGTAGGCGCTTGTTTAATGCACATTCTAAATATACAAAGAGGAAGAAAATAACTTTAAAAAAATTTCACCAATTAAAGGTTAATAGCAAGGATGTTATCCTTGTATTAAAAATCTTTGACTACATGCCAAGTAAAAAATAGGCCTTAGGGACTTTAATAAAATCTATTAATTTATATTAAAATATTAATTGAAAATAATGTGTAGGTTCTAAATGAAAAAAAAAACTTCTGACAATATATATATATATATGTATATATATATATCTTTGGCTATTCTCTTTAATACTTTCCCCTATTTATTATAATTGTATCATTCATTTATTAATAAATTTCCAGATGTGAATTACTCCCTTGAATTTTGAAAGGAAATAAATAATTATCTAATCAACGCACCAATTATGCGCATTAAATGAAGAATGACACACTACAATAAATTGCATGCATTGTTATATCTTCGTATGCATGCAATTTAATTCTATACACATTTATTTTTCTTTCCTTCTTTACATTAAATTGTCATGTTGGAGACATGCATGCGTTTCTTAAAACGTGTGATCATGTTCTCTATATTCCTTCATTATTTTCAACGTATGTAAATGCTCCCTCATTTTGAATTATTCGTATATAAAAAAAAACGTTCAACTAAAATTTGTTGAATAACTTAAATTGTGGCTTTATTATGAAATTGATAAATTTGTATATAGTAGTTAATGATATTAATTAGGGGCTCCTCATTTGATTTATAATCATGCATTGAATACTTTTCCAATTTCTCTTTCTTATTTTATTGTTTATTTTGAATAAGAAATAAATATCCTACCTCATGCCTAGTCAGCTAAATTAATTATTATTTTCGTAACCTACTATATAATATATGAAATGACACATTAGAGAGATAAATATAATATCTTTCTCAATTTCCTTTAACATTCTTTTCTCTGCAATTGTCTTCTACAAATGTTAGAACTTCCTCCTCCTCTCCCCATAAAAAAAAAGTAAATCTTTCTACCTTCATCAACCTCATCTTCCCTTAAAAAAAAAAAAAAATTCATGGTGTCCTCTTCTTAAAATTTTATCCATACTCCTTCTCAAAAGAAACAAAGGATCTTCAATTTGCAAATTTGCTGCACGGCGGTTGGTGGTGGTGCGATTTGGAGAGAGGGTGCTGAAGCGTATGGGTCCAGCGAGGTACATCAGGAACGAAGAAGAAACACGGAAGGTAGCGCTTTAAGGAACGTTATTATAATTTAATTAATTTAATTAATTACTTAACGGTGTAATCAACATATAAAAGAGCATATCTTTTGATATCGAAATTCAGAAATTCCAGTTGTGTTGGAATCGTGGCAACAAGATCTACGTTTCAGAATTGATTAGAGATGACTTGGAATCAATTTGTACTTGCAGCAAACAAAATTCAAATCGGAACTATTTGGTGAGAAATTCTATTTCTTTTCTTCTTATATAATTAAAATTACTTAATTATGAAACGTATCTAGAATTGATGTCATACGCTATAGCATTCTGTGAAATTTCCATACGTGATTTGATTAATGATTATTGTGTTATTTGTTTGTTAATTACCAATTGTGTTAAACCACCATGTTGTGTTATTTGTTTGTTAATTACCAATTGTGTTAAACCACCATGTTGGTTATTTGTTTGTTAATTACCTATTGCGTTAAACCGCCATGTTGTGTTATTTGTTTGTTTAATTACAAATTGTGTTAAATCAAATCAAGATGTTATCTTAGGATCGAAATATGAACATACCACTTTGATATTATGTTAGAATTTCATATATGATAAAATCCATGAATGTCATTTATGTTAAAATTCCAAAATGTCATTTATGTTAGAATTTCATATATGTTAAAATTCATGAGTGTCATTTATGTTAAAATATTATAATGCCATTTATTTAAGATGTCATTAGACGAGAATGTCATTGGATTAGAATGCAAAGAATAATGTTTGGAATAAATACTCATTTTTGTTGTTTTAAATAAATGAAAACAAAATTAACATTTTGTGTTGAAACTTGATTTAAGAACAAAATTTACCTTCTTTGTTAAAATGTAAATGAAGAACAAAAGTTACATTTTTGATTAAATGTAATAAAATAACAAAAGTTACAATTTTTGTTAATGAGAGACAAAAATATACTTTTTGTTAACATTGATTAGAGAGACAAAATATACTTTTTGTTATCATTGATTAGAGAGACAAAAATATACTTTTTGTTAACATTGATTAGAGAGACAAAAATATACTTTTTGTTAACACTGATTAGAGAGACAAAAATATACTTTTTGTTGACATTGATTAGAGAGACAAAAATATACATTCTTGTTTAAACAAAAAGAGTAGATTATATTATACATTTTTGTTCAAACAAAAAGGATAGACTTTTTCGTTTCCAACAAAAAGAATACATCTTTGAATTGAATAAAGAAATAATAGATCTTGAATAAAATAAAAGATATCACTTTTTGTTTATAAAATAAAATATATCACTTTTTGTTTATAAAATAAAAGATATCACTCTTTGTTTGTTAAAATAAAGATTTCACCTTTTGTTTTGTTAAATTAAATGATTTTACCTTTAATTGAAATACAAAGGTTGTAACTTTGTTTGTCAATTAAAAGATTTGAACTTTTGTTTGTTAACAGATAGAATTCACTTTAGTTCGTTAATATAAAGAATTACATTTGTTTATAAAAAGAGAATTTACTTTTGTTTGGTAAATTAAAAAGTTTCAATTTTGTTTAAAAACAACACTTTTTTTTAAAGGCGTTATGCAAATGAAAATCACATTTTTTGTGAAAACATGATTTATAAACGAAGTAGAACATTTTGTTTAAAAAGAAGAATAGAAAATGCATACTTGTTATACATTAAAAAGAAGAATAGAAAATGCATACTTGTTATACATTAAAAAGAAGAATAGAAAATGCTTACTTGTTATACATTAAAAAAGAAGAATAGAAAATGCATACTTGTTATACATTAAAAAGAAGAATAGAAAATTTATACTTTTTATACATTTAAATGAAGGAGATTAATAAATTTAACATATTGTGTTAAATGAAAAGATTAACATTTTTGTTAGCATTAAAGGAATGAAACAAAAATTAACATTTTTGTTAGAGAATAAAGTTGAAACCAAAATTTAACATTTTCGTTAAAGAAAAGAAGTGGGACAAAAATTTACATTTTTGTTTGCATTAGGAAGTTCTATAACAAAGACCTCATTTTGTTTGCATTAGAAAGTTGTTAAACAAAAATCCTCTTTTGTTTGCATTGAAAAGTTAATAAACCAAAAATGAGTCATTTGGTCGAATTGAGATTTATAAAATAAATTTGTCACTTTAGAGAAATGAACCAGAAATCATTCATGTTTGTCAAATTTGAAGAATGAAACAAAATTCACATTTTTGTTGCATTAGAAGTTTACAAACAAAATTCACATTTCTGTTTGCATTAAAAGTTTAAAGGACAAAATTAATATTTTTGTCAATTAGAAAAGTAAGAAAAGAAATAACGTTTTTGTTAAGAAGATATGTATAATTAGTATTAATATGTCATGCTAGTTAAAAATGGTACGTTAAAATAAAATAACATTTTCTTATAAATGTTGCATTTAGGATAAAAAGAGATTACATTTTTAGTAAATGTTAAAAGGGATAAAAAGATTGCACTCGTATGTAATGTAAAGGAATCATTTATGCTTTGTTAAATCAAAACATACCATTTACATGTAACAGAAAGGACTCATATTTTGTGAAGGAAATATGTCATATTTCACCGTCATTTTAGAACTATTAAAATGATAGATTTGCTATGTCATATTTCACCGTCATTTTAGAACTATTAAAATGATAGATTTGCTATGTCATATTTCACCGTCATTTTAGAACTATTAAAATGATATATTTGCTATGTCACATTTTACCATCATTTTAGATGTGGTAGAAAAATAGAATTTTCATGTTATATTTTTATTGTCTTTTTGGAGACAATAAAAAGATAGAATTTTAATGTTGCGTTATGTTTCGTTTATTCAAAACATTACCATTTGTTAGAAACATGACATGTAAATTAAATGCCATTTATGTTAGATAACATGAAATATTAGAAACGATGTAACATAAAATATTCTTTTTATGTTATTATGAATTGTTAGTATTGCCAGACATAAAAAAATATTCTTTTAGTGTTTGCTTGTAGTGTTAGCAATATCTATATATTGAAAACATTAGGTTTAACACACTAGAAAAGAGGAGAAGAAAACATATATGTAGGTATGTTAGTACATTAGAAATATTCTTTTTAATGTGGAAATGAGGCGTATAAAATTTACATACGCTGAATGAATATATATAATATTCATTATACGACTATGAATGTTGGAGTATAAAAAAATTTACATTCTAACGAATTTGATTTCATTAAAAAGAATAAATATATGAAACTTTCATTTTCATGTGAAAGATTAAAGCAAGAATATCATTTTGCTTGTAAAGAAAAGAATGACACAAAATAATCATTTTTGTTGAATTAGGAATGGCGCACAAGAAATTGTATGTTTGTGTGAATTGAAAATAGAAATATATACATTGTTATGCTTAGGATGTGTATGTGGATTAAATTAAAACAAACATTATTGTGTGTTATGTTATATGTCTTTATTTGTCATGATTACCAAAATAATGAAATGGATGGAGGAATTATATATAATTATATATATAAAGATTAAAATCAAACGATATGAAATGATTTCCAACTTATATATATCCGCGAGAATTATTTGGAAAGTCCGAGTCTATCTCATTCCAAATAATTTAAACGACGTTTAAATTTCAAGGTTGGAAGACGACGATAGAAGACCGACGATCTTCACATCGAATGGACGACGACTGCTGATGCCCGTGATTGGAGTAGCTACCTTGAAGGGGCTACAGTGGTGGCCGTCCGGACGTAGTGTTGGTTTGCACGGATTTGGCTTTCGCTCGGACCCAGAGCATAAGTTTTAAATGGATTGCGTGTCTGACATCGTACTCCGCTTAATATCATGTTATTGATTTTCTATCAATATATAAATGTTGGTGGTGAAGAATTCATTCTTTACTTAACACCCCGTTTATATATTGATGGATGATCAATGGTACGGTATGGATTGAAGATGTGGCATGCCAAGATGAAGATGATCAAGGCTTTGTTGAAAAGCAGGCCTTGTGGATGAAGACTATATCGTTACTTCGCGAGCCTCACACCCCGGTATGATGGTGAACTGATGGTTTGATCAGTATACTTTAGATATTTGTATGGATTCGGTCGACCGGGATGAGCTGGGTGTGGTCGCTCCACGCTCAGAGGGATAGGGCTTAAACTCCTGATTCCCATATAGAGGGATATAGAGTAAGCGGTGTTTTCTCTCGCTGGGACGTAAGCCGCTGTGTTACTTGATTGCCCAAAAGTGCGGATGTGCATATTGCACTTCGTGATAAATCTTTCGAATCAGAAGCCATCATGATGGAAATCCAACTTCCAATACGACTCCATGCGGTTTTGAGTGTATTACTAGTACGGAGGCATAATATATGGTACCTATGCTTCCTAGGATTGATATTATGATTGAAATGTTTTATTTAAACATATATACACTAATAATAATATCGTTTTTACGTATCTATCATCTTTTAATCACCATAAGGTAAAACTCTATCCTCTGGTGTGCGTTGCATTGTGTGATGGGACCTGAGTCTTATGGTGATTTCATTTTTCTAAAAAGCATTGCGTTGTTTAACGATTTATTTTAAGTTATGCACGGCAGTCCATTGGAGTAAACCCGTTCCGCGTTAGCGGCGTGGTTCTTGGATTTGCCCTATTACTAGTAATTATATTAGTTAAGAATTCTCATACCAGTCCCACGACTGACCTGTAGTTTGTTTCACTTGCAAACTCGGGTGCCCTCTTTTCCACACGGGCAGTCGAGTATCTTGTTTTGCAGATATTTCTTTTAAGCAGGATTCTGGATCGAAGCCTAAAGCTGTGTCCAGAGTTGATAGTCTTCCGCTGTATATTGTAATTTATTGTAATTTATCTTCCGCTGTAATTTAAATCGATGTACTCTGATATTCTGTACTCTGATGTAACATTTATTATTGATGTTATAAAAGTCTGTTGTTATTGTTCAGATGTGTTGTATTCCCAAAGTTAACGTATTCGAGTTTTGAACGGTCTTGGTCGATCTTACGATCGATTAAGGTCGGGCAAAACCCGGGTCGTTACACAATTCATCCAAACAACCATCACACAGAAATCAATCATCATTTATCAATGTTAAAATACATTTATAAAATTATAAACTGGACAGAGTTAGTTAGTTTACTCAGTTTGGTCGTTAATCGTTAAATAACGAATAATGGTTGATTTGTCCATCCAGGCATTTTATTCCGCCATAAATTTAGACGAGCTCCAAATAAGTTCCATTGTGTAGCCCTTATCCATACGATCCCAACGGATCCTGTTTCGTCAAATTCTGATAATGTATGACGAAGTTATTAATATTATAATTTAAATACGAATTTAAGCAATGTATATATATATATATATATATATAATTAATAATCTAATCTAATTATTTTTCTTAACATGGTTTAAATTTAATTCGGTCCCACTAGTACTTCTTCGTCTTTTATAAAACGCGGCTCCTCCCTGAACATCTCTCCATGGACGCAAATCATCTCCCTCTAAGCTCCTTCAGCACTCATTTAAAAATCAAAACAAGATCGTATAAAATCTTCTTGTCAACTTCTCTTCTCTCTAATAACCATTCGTAGATGCTCCGAACTCCTTCATGACCGCGACCAGGAACCTCCATTTGCTGCATAGAAAAATCCAATGATAAAAATCTCCATCAAATCCTCTCAAACCCAACAAAAACAATCTCCTCCAACCCCTAATCCCAATGACTTGCTTGAAATGACCCATCGACCACCACACAATCAATGAACTCGAAACTTACATTGCGGTTTCCGGCAATCCACATCTCAAGTCACGGCATGAATATTCATGGAATCCCACACAAAAATTATACAACCTCCAAATTACTTCAGGAACCAAAAAACAATACCCAACTCGACAAATAATGCTTCAACTCCTCATGAGAAAATCACCTCGCACGCTACTCTTAAGTACAACGAAACCTACCTCATTCGATCTCAAAAAAAACTATACAGTATTGAAGAGCTTTTCAATAGGGGTTGGAATATATTTATCAAATGATTTATTAGATTTTATTCGAATTGATATCGATTTTCAAAGGTAGGATTTGTTTGCTGTGAGGAGAGAAAATGGCGGCCGAGAATTGCTATTGACCACGGGGAAATGAAAATAAGAGTTTAGGATAGTGTAGGTATTAATAGGATAGTTTATTAATTTTTTATTTGCTTACTATATTTATTTTTATTTAATCATTACCTACATTAGTTGTCAATAAATTCGTGTAGCCACATATGAAACTCAATTGTAGTGAAAATAGACACACAAGTAGGGTTCAACGAAACTTGTTTTGTCGAGTTCCGAGTCTGTTTGCTCACACAGTGTATTTTTAAAGTCAAAATATTGACTTTTTTCACATTAAAATCGTGCATGACCACATACTGATGCCAAAAATCATGAAATTTAGAATTTAACAATAATTTTATATTCCGGATCCAACAAAATTAATTTCATCGAAAAAGGAGGTCGTTTGCAGAAATAACTATTTTTTAAGGTCTAAATTAAACTAATAAAATATATTAATACATTCAAAAACAATTTAGTTTAATATTAATGAATTAATATTGTCATATATATCCCAATAGAATATCATATTCCTCCAAAATATGCATATCTGAATTTATAACTCGAGATTTCCAATCCAGGTTAAATCGATATTCAATTTATAAAAAAATTCCTTTTATTATATAAATAAATCGTTATAAATTATAAACGAATTCCATAGCAACTTTCTGAAAAATTGACTTGGACATAACTCACAATCTAATAGACAAAATCTTGAATTTTCTCTTTTTTAGATAAATATCGTTCAATAGATTCGAACGTTTCTTGTTTCAAAGAAATCCGACTTATAACGAACCCTGTATATTCAACTGAAGTTCAAAACTTAATATTACAAACTACCGCGATGTTTCGAGCTCGTTTTAAATTATACAATAATTTATACGCTCTAACGTCATTTATTAAATAGATTCGTTACAAAATTCGAATCTAAAATTAACCAAATCATTTTTACTATCCAATTCACACCATATTGTCAATTCAACTTAATTCTGATTAATTCAGAATTAAATATATTATTCTATTATTCATATTAATTAAATATTAAATATTATTTAATTCAAGTCAAATTTAAATTGCCAAATCAACAATTAAATAATTAAATAAATTAAGTATTTAATCACTAAAAATCTGGGATGTTACATTCCTTCCTCCTTAAAAGAATTTCATCCCAAAAATTGCTAAGGTAGAAAAAATGTTACAATCCCTATTAAATAGATTAACAATTATTTGTTCTACTTATTAACTTTAATTTCAACTGAACCAATTAATTCCAATTAAAATATTAATTCATTAGTACTAATGAAAAATTTCATAAATTCAGAAAAATTTCGCCAGCATCTCCTTTGCACGGCTTGTTCGATACACTACAACTTGCCTCTCTAGCCCTTCTCCAATCCAAAGGAAAATCAAACCGCCTAGCGACTTTCCAAATAGGCTCATAAATCTCATACTCATAAAAAAAAATATACTTGTACCTTTTTTTCGAGCATTATCATTATATCATTTCCATTTGTTATCAATTCTGCATATACCAACGTCATCCCAATCAAACTCCAATCAGTTTTTATCCTTAAACCCAATCATTCGCTTATACCAAGTTGAATTGCATCCTCAACTCAAATCACATTCTCAATTTCAACTCTTAACTTATCAATTCAACATAATTCTAGATTCCTATCTCACAATCCGATTTTATTCGATATTTTCCATTTCAATTCAATTTCCGCTTAACTAGATTTAATTCAATTCCAATTTGCTTTCACAAATTCCTTTTTAATTTGTTTTAATTCAAAAAATCTTTTCCTAGGAGTTTTAAACAGTTTTAGTTTTTTCCTAAAATCAATTATTTCCTTTCAGGATTCAAACAGCTTGTTTTCTCAAAACAATTCGAAACAAAATCATCGGTAGTAATCCATCACTTACAAACTCAAAAATAAACAATGATGACGTGGCCAACATCATCAGGGTTATTACCCAGCGATCGAAGTGAGTTCAATATTATATCCTTTTCAAAACTCCTATTTAAACATTTCCATTTTGAAATTATTTCAAAATATCATGCACGATGCTTGTAAAACAATTTAAAATCTCCCAGTATTTTAAAATTTCCTTATGTTTAAACCAAAACTATTTACAAACACTTTTACAAGTGTCCATAGTTTTTAATCCCAATTCTGGGTTAAAACCAGCTTTAATACATTTCATAATACTTATATGAATTTTATTTGGTTATATATGCATAACCAACTCAATTTTAATCTTATTCGATTAATAAAACAACCAACACATCCAATTTACTTAATAATAATCTTAAGATAAATATTATCTTTATATCAAAATATATTTGGGTAAAATTATTTCATTTACCCTCTTTCAAAACATAGTGTGTCGGTTCATCGTACTCGAGTGTTTAGAAACACCTACCGATACGGTGGATCAAACTGATCGACCAGAACTCATAAACAACTCAACCAATAAAGCTCCGTAATGTAAAATAATTTTTATAAAATCTACAAATAGGTTCTCTCGTATATATACGCTCAACTCAATCTAGAGCATTACTAACCCCATCTCTATTGAGTTATGCCATATAGCCAAGGTAATCTCTTAACCTTCAGCTCGGATACCACTATAACGAACCGGAATTTTCGACACCGAAAATTGACATAAAAACCATGTCAACTATTCAAGTATCGAACATACCAGATCATTAATAGAAAGAAGTTAGAGGGTAAGAATAGAAAGAAAGTTAGAAGAGAAGAAGAAGAACATAAATGCAACAATTCAGAGTAAAACACGAATCTCACAGTGGAACGAATAAAATATATTATATAGCATAAATTTGAAATACATATCTATACTTATATATATATATCGTTTTCAGAGTACAACACTCACAACACATCGGAAATAGACAATAGCTATATAATCCTAAAGCCTCCTGCTCCAAGCTCTCCAAGTATATCTGTAAAATCCCAACTACTTGACTGCTAGTAAAAATTTGGGCACCTATGAGTTTATGGTAAAACAAAACAAAATAAACTCTGGGTCGGTCCTGAGACTGGTGTGAGTAAACTCCAACCACTTGGTTTAACTTTAAAAATCCTTTTTAAAGAAAGAATAATCGTATGACCGATCCACACATAAACACGGATGATTTTACCTTACGATAATCCAAAACATTTATATAAATCAATACTCTTCTGATATTACAATAATGTCTAGATCAAATAAATAGTAATATAGCGGAAACGCTTACATCTCATGTTCCACATGCATAATACATAATCAAAAACCGCGGCGCTTATTAGGTAATGGATTCCAACTGGCAAGATATGGCACCACCTTCTGACAGTGTATCCCTAGAGAGAAATACACCGGGTTCAATAAGAACATCTTGCAACCTAGACTAAACATGACCGGTCACTCAGTTTGCTTAAGTGTACCGAATGTATTATCACCAACGGTTGAGATCAGCAACCGTTACCCGAAAGGGTCAGCAACGAAATAGATTAATGAAGCAAATGGATTTTCTCTAAATTAGGTGACAATACACCCCAACTGGGAGATACCCACTAAGTGATGCGACCTACTCGATTTTATACCATTTCCCGGTTGTGAGGCTTGAGACCATAATGTATCTTTTTGACAAATCACATCTTTATTTAGTTTGAATGCCACATCATCATACCCGCCAAATCACAAATAGATTTCTCCAAAAATACCACGGGTACGAAGCTAAGGGAAACGAGTTCCCCCACCACTAAACATAAATACGTTTGAAGAGAACAACTTACACGATCTGTTAGATATACTCTGTCAGGCATTCTTTCATACAAGTTGTCCTGGAACTGGACAAACTGAAGGCACTATTTAGTAAACCCATCTTAGGCAATTTCTACCTAGGATTTTCCAGAACAACCCTTGCATAAACTCCGTCGTCAATTATCTTCATCATATTTGATTCGCAATGCTAATACCCATACGGAGTGGTTTTCAGATAATAAATCTGATCCTGATCTCTCCGTATTGACGACGGAAAAATGGTAAAAACTTTGATAGTCGGTTAATTAACTATCAAAGGAAAACATCCATACACATAACAATCTTATCTCCAACATTTTTCCCTTTAAATTAATTTATCATTCATTTACATTTCCCCATATTCCGTTTCCATATATTCATAAATTCTTATTTTCTAAATTTAGAAAATATAATTAACATTAGAAAACATTTCCATTTCTTATTCACGCAACTTTACTCTTCTACATCCCTTAGTCCTTAACCGTAAACTAGTAAGAGAACAACTCCCTACATATTAACCCCGAAGGCCGAAACCAACATTAGGTCAATACCCAGAAAGCCATCCAACTTAACTAATCTCCAGTTAGTTTCTAATTTACTTAATCCCTTTTAAATTCTTAATTTCAAACCTCACATTTCCTTTAAATTATTTTCATTTGCAAAATATTTGCTTTAAACCATTATTCACCTCGATTGTGAATAATATTTCTTTTATATAATCAAATCGGTTTGATTTCGCATTAATATAATGACTCATCTCCAAATTCTTTTTATACTTCTATTTATATATTTATTCATACAAAATATCCTTTTTACTTCTAACACTTAAAATCTCATCTAAAATTCCCTTTATAAATGCTAAGTTCAAATTTCATTAAAATATCAGTGTTAAAACCGATTTTTACATCTCTATATAAATTTAGACTTATATTTTAATTTACCAAATGATAAATATTTAACTTAATTCATAAACATCATCTATAAATTAATCTTCTCAATTTATCTATTAAAAAGAGATTTCTATTAAATATCTACTTTAAATTAATCTTCTCATAATTCTTTTATATCTCGCAAATTCCCTTTTTTAATTCTGTTAATTTTTCCAAATATTTCCTTTTATAAAATCCATTGATTTTATAAAATACTTAAATTCAATACTCACTTCAAAAATTTCCTTTTTATAATCTGATATTGTTTATGGTATTTATAATACCAAATAAAAAGGATTAATATCATCCAAACACACGTAATTAATAACAGATTATATATCACATCATATAACATAACATATGAAAATTAGTAATATAAATGTTGAGGAATCCAGTTGGTTCCCTCTAACCTGTTTCCCTGCATCCACAATTATTAATCACACAAATTTTCAATTTCATATCAATATGAAATATTCTGATAATGGAATCAATATTTAATTAATGATTTTTATTAACTATTTCTATATTTTTAACCTAATTATTTAGTAATTCACCCAAATAATCATCACACAGAAATCAATCATCATTTAGCAATATTAAAATACATTTATAAAATTATAAACTAGACAGAGTTAATGGGTTTACTTACTTTGGTTGTTAATTGTAAATAACGAATAATGGTCGATTTGTCCATTCAGGAGTTTTATTCCGCCATAAATGTAAACTAGCTCCAAATTAGTTCCATTGTGTAGCCCTCATCCATACGATCCCAACGGATCCTGTATCGTCAAATTCCGATAATGTATGACGAAGTTATTAATATTACATGGTAAATACGAATTTAAACAATATATATGTATACAATTAATGATCGTCGCCAATCTATGAATTAGAAAAGCGCGACATTTAAATTAAATTCTGCAAGCATACAGGTGTGTAGCATACAGGTCGAACACAGGGAGGTGAATTAAATCAAATTATTTATCTAATCTCTTGGGCGAGTTAGACAAAACTTTGGAGGTTGATTTTGGAAATAAAACAAACAAAATTAAAACTGTAATTTGATTCAGAACAGATCTAACTGAACCGACGATCAAATCACAATTTCAATGGAAAAGCAATGAAACTATGAATCAGATTCAAATCTAATCAAATCCAATTTAAACTATGAACGCGATTAAAATACAGAAAATAAAAGTGCAGAATATAAATAACAACAGGAAATAAAATTAGGATTACCGCTGAATCTAATTAGATGGTCAATCACTAATGAAAAGAAATGCAAAATACAAATAGTGTTCTACCGAATCTAATCGTGTAGACAACACTAATTGCTAAGTAATAGAAAATTGCATAAAATAAAAAGAAAAATGAGTTTTATTAATGAAGAAGAGAATAGAATGAGATATATGATAGGATGGTGGCTACAATGCCATTACAAGGGTATATATAGGGTAGATAGCCAAACCCTAACCCTAACCCTAATGATAAATGGGCCTGGTCATTACATCACTAATTAGTTTACAATGAGAAACATAAATGGGCCTTAGATAAATAAAGCAAATTTGAGCCTTTTCTCTTTTCCTCTTGTTTCCTTGACACTTCTTCATTGATTTGTGATGTGCGAAGCCTTTTTATCAATCCTTTTCTTGTCCAATAGCAACTAGATGTGAGATCTTTATCTACAATTCTTCAAAATGTAAATATATATCAATTTCGTCTCTATTTCTCTACTTTTCTGGTTGCATGCGGGCTGGGTTGGAATATCTGTAAAAGTAACAAAACAATACCCAAGTAATATTTATTTATACACAAAAGATAAGATATAAGAGCATAAAATAAACACATTTCTATGTCAATCAAATACCCCCACACTTATCTTTTACTCGTCCTCGAGTAAAACAAGAAATGAAAAATCAAACTAGATAGGTCGCACTTTCGTAGGAAACACGATTGCATTGAGCGCATGCAACAAGCCGTTAAACCTCTAGGTGTCCCTAGTAGGACGAGTGGTGTCTCGTGAGGGTTTTCAGCGGATACTACCCACAAAATCCAAATGCAGTATGCTATGATTCTAATGAAACTACATGAATGCAATGGACACATGCAAAAATAAAAACGAAAAATGAAAACACGACTTATCTCAGGAAAGTGGTACAACAAATTAAGTTAATAATTTCTAATCAGTTGATTTTATTTTAGATACCTCAACTTGTCACAAATTTTCAATATAAATCAAGTTTTCAAATGTTAAATTCCAGTTTGGCCAGTTAGTTTGGTTGATAACATAGTGCAGCCATGAAATAAATTCTTAGTTTGCTTGGCACAGTTTGCAAAGTGGTATTATTATTTTCTCATGTATGGCTAGTCAAATCAATAAGGTCAAGAAGTGTTTGGGCATCATCGCTTATTCTTTATTCTATAAAATTTTAAAATTTATGATTAAGTACATACACCTAACTTAGAAGACCAAGGTTTACCACCCATGCACTGCCTCGCGGACTAATGGAGAGTGGGTAAAGAGCTTGGCGGATTGTGCAGGCCGACTTTGACTTTGTCAACAACGTGTCGGTAATCCTTAGGTGTCCAATCTCATAAAATGAGACCAAGATATTCCAACGCTGAATTTGTCAACAACGTGTCGGATAGAGCTTGGCGGGTTTGCACACCAACGCTTGATATACAAGCAATGTTGGATACCCTTGGATTACTATTATTATTATCGAAAATATAAGCACAAAAGAGAGTTACGCAAATTCAACTTATCACAACTTAGTTTTAAAGATTTGAAAAGCCAATATAAGTATTTTAAATCCTCCACTTATTTAAACAAAGTCTACAATATAGAATAGATTTCATGGCCATCACCTAAGAATCTCCCTATGTACCGGTTACACTATTATCCCTCAAAATTAAACTTTTCATTATATTTCAAATTCGAACTTAGCTAAGAGAGAAAAATACTATCAACTGGCTAAAAATTGTAAACTTATTTTGTTATATCAATTGAAAACGAGTCGTATTTAAAAAAAAAAAAAAAATTATGGTGTGTTACTACGATATAAAATGTATGATGGTCCTACATGAAAAGAAAGAAAAATTAAAGAAAAATCAAAAGAATGCAATGCAGACTCCCCCCACACTAGAACTAAATAGTTTCCACACTGTGAACGTTTCCTAAATTTGAAAGATCGTACCCAGAGATGGATTAAATGCAAAATTATTTGTAAAATGAAATGCAGTTTAACTATATGGAGAAATGGATCATATATACAATGATATATGTGTTTGCGATGTATGCGATGCAGAGAATGCCACCAACCTTTTCCCCCACACTTGGCTCTTGCCCTATGAGTCCCATTCCCACTGTGTCTAGGCATGTTTTCTAATAAGCAATGGTTTTTGAAAACCATCTCATCTGTAAACCTAGATTTATAGTCCAGGAGATAAATATCCAGGGTCGTCCTAACACGAAGTTTGTCAACAAAGCTAACATTCCAAATGTGTTCAACAAATTTATCAGTGTAATTGTCCAAAAAGTTGTGATCGTATATAAATTCAGTGAAATTTGAATTCTGAGTGTTGTTCAAGAGTATGTGATCACATTACTCATCATTAACTGACAACGTATTTTCAACACTGACAATTTCAAGTTCGTTTGAAATTTCCTCAAAGTTAAAATTTTCGAACTCGTGACGTGAATCCACTTCTTCCTCATTTGGCAACTCATCCTCGTACAATCCAAAGAATTCATGTTCGTTAAAATCCTTTTCCAAATATGAATTGAAAAATTCAACATTTTTATTTTGTTCAATTTCAAAAATTTCAAGTTTCTCACAGCCTGAAAGAGGAAGGTCAAAATCTAAGCTTAAATCTTTTTTCTGAAAAGAGTTGAAGTCCAAATCATTTGTTGGATTTTGAAAAACTTCATCAAGATGATTATTCTCAATTTCCAAAGTCGTTATTTGAAAATTTTCAATGTCAGTAAGAGTTGAATTATTTTCTGATTCATTGCTTATTTGAATTTGATTTTGTTGCTCTTGTTGTTCTTTCAAAGATGTCAATAAACAAAGAAGTTCATCAGCCCTTTTATTTAGTCTTTCTTCCCTCTCTCTAAGAATGTTAAGACGATCGTTGATTTGAGAGCTCTCGTTTTGGATTTCTTGATTCTCAAAATTATCTGAGTTTTCAGAAAATTGACATTGATATTGGAAATCATTTTGATTTTGAAAATTAGATTCGTAACCAAAACTGTTGAAATTCGAAAGAAAATTGCAATTTTGGTTAATCTCAAGATGTGGATATGGATTGTAATTTTCAAAATTATGATCGATTTGAAAATAATTTTCAAAATTATTTTCGAATTGGTTTCCAACCCCATATTGATGTTGATCAAAGGTATATTGTGATTCAAAGCTATTTTGATACGGATGTGGCCCATAATCGAAACTATTGAAATTTGAATTGGAATCGCCATTTCGATCATGACTTTGAAAATGTTGGTCATTTTGAAAATTGTTGACATTTGGCTCGCGAAATTTTGGAAAATATTGCTTCATGAGTTGTAATTCAAAATCATACTCTTCAAGAGGACGTCTACTCCGATTATTATCCCACAATTCCCTCAAAGATTTTTTTGAATCAGACATTTGAATGAAGTCAGCAGAAGACAGAAATTATTCTTAATTCAAAACAATATAAAAGAATGAGTTGTGCTCTATTAATTAACCGACTCAATTGGAAGGGGGAAGAGGGTCTTATGGCCGTTCACGTATAGTATAAATACTAAGGGATACGACCAATGTTTTACGGGTAGTATGCAACCTCTTTTGCTAATAGTTCAATAAATTGAACTACCATATATCCGAGATCCAATTATACGAGACAGTAAACTTCACAAAGCACCACTTTTCAATTATATCATTTTGAAATGTCTAATCTGATTTTATAATAGAAATACGACGAGAGAGATGATTTTTTTGTTATGGAAATTCGTTCGTCACACACAGATTCAGAAAATTCAGTCACAGAACAGTCACAGAATAATAACAGAAAATTGAAATATTGTACAAGCAAGCCGATGCCCCTGTAGAAATTTTTTACAACAATTGTCTATATTTTTTTCTTCTTTGCAGCAGAGCACCTATAGAGTTAAAAGAAATTTACAGTGGGGTATGACAGTCCGTCCAGAGAAATTTGAGTAGCGTGAACAATTCTAACTTTACTGCTTGCAAATCTGTTGATCTTTGAATCCTTGTTCGTTTGCTTGAATCCTTTCTCACATCAATCTTTGACTTTCTTTTCCTCTTTTTTTTGATTTTTTTTTAAATAAATAAAACAGCACAAGAAAGAAAGAAAATGGAACTAAAAAAAAATAGACTAGGAAACTAAACTAAGTGACAAAACAAAAAAAACAAAACAAAACAAAAATTGAAGCAAACCCCCTTTTTTTTTAAATACAAAAAAAATGCCAAACAAAACAAAGAAGCCCCATAACCTTTTCTTTTGTCAGAAAAATGATGCTTCGAACTCAATCGAACAATTGGGTCAAAAACCGAATTACCCAAATCAAATAGCTGTACCCCACGCTAACACAGTAAACAATATAATATGAATCTTCTCTCACAAAGTCCACTCCCCAAATTAACCAGTCCTTACTTATTGAAAGCAGTCAAAATTTCAACCTCCCAATAGCCAATACCCAAAACTTGACAGGAACGAATCAACACACCCTCCCTTTTTCTGGAAATCAACTCTAAAAATCAGAAACACTCGAACCCCCAAAAGAAAAGAAATCACGCCTCCTTTTTTTTTGAAAATCGAAATCGGAACCTACGAAACTGGTTTCGAATTGGTTTATGAATTGTTTGAGTCTCAGTGGCTAGGTTTTCGATTTGGGATTTGTTTTTAGGGTACTGTTGTGACTATGGACGATGAGTTGGAGAGGATGCGATTGCGGTGAAGGTGCAGTCGCGGTATGTGATGTTTACGGGTCTGTGTGGTTTGTTATGCGGGTAGAAGGATGGACAAAGTTGCGGCGATGGGGAGCGATCTGGGGTTCGGGTGTGTTGCGTGAAGTTGGTGGATTTGGGTTTGATTTGTTGCGATGGTTTGGGTTGAACTTTTGGGTACCTGCAGTTTTAGAAGAGGGCAGTGCGATTTGGGTTTGGGTTTGAATCGAGCATGAATCGAACCGTGTTTTTTTCTTGATTAGGTCGTTCTGAGTTGGATGTGGACGGATATAGAGGAATCGTGATGAAAAAGGTCTGCGAGTTGGGGATTGTGGAGTATACGAGGGTAGCAGGTAGGAAGATGATTGATTCTGAGTTGGGTTTTTCTTGGTTGATCAAGTAGGGGAGAATACTTGATCGCGATTTCTGAGGTTCGAAATTTGTGAGGCTTGAACGTGAATTTAAGGACGGGCTGGGGAGTTGGCCAACTTGCGATCTGTTGTGGTTGCAAGTTGAGCAATTTACTGTGGAGGATAGTTCTGCAACGTGGACTTTGGCAGGGATGTTTGATGATGGATAGTTTGCGATAGGAAGTACCTTGTGAACTGGCTGAACTGTAGGAGAGAAGTGGTTTGGCAATGGAAGTGGTAGAAGTGGACTTGTTGTCGATCGTGAGGAAGAGGGAAAGCTGAGGGACGGTAGGTGTTTTGCAAGGCGTAGAGATGTAATTGTGGTAGAGGGGATTTGGTCAATAGAAGAGGAGATAAAGCAAGAATTTGGTGAATTTGAGGTGACGGATGGTTATTGACTGAATTTGTGGTTTGTTGCTGGAATTTGTATCGAGAAGAAACAGAAAGAAATCAAGTAGGGGAGAATACTGACTAGAGGAAAAACGGCAAGAAGAAACACAAAAGAGGAAATAAAAGAAGAAAAGGAAACATTTTTTTTTTTTGAAAAAACTTGTAAAGGAAAAGAAGAATTAGAAAAGGCAGCAAATGTAAAGAGAACAGGAATGGAATAAAGAAGGGAAGATGCGAAAAAGGAAGAAGAAATTAAAGACAGAAAAATGGCAAGAATCTTTTTTTCCTCTTGGATTAGTGATTGTAGTATCACTATGTAATAGTCAATCAATTAATCAAGATTTTTTTTTTATCAGTTGCTTGTAAATTGGAAGACAGTAAAAATAGATTGAAAGAAATTTGTGTGATGGGAAAAAAAAATCAACAATGAAAATGGCAAGCTCTTTTTTTTTTTAGAAAAGAAAGCAAAAACAGAAACAAATGTAAAAAGAGTTAGAAAGAAAGTTGAAAGATGGAAAAAATAAATAAAGGAAAATTGAAGTCTTTTTTCTTTTCCTCTTCTGTTAGGCTGGTAAATCAAGAAAGAAATTTGTACAACGAAAGGAAAGAAGTATATGAGAGGAAGGGAAACAAATTAAAAAAATGGACAAGATTTTTTTCTCTTGTTTAGATGATTGATAGTACCAATGTGATTGATACACCAAATAACTAGTCAAGAATTTTTTTCAAACATGAACAAAAACAGGAAAATAAAATAAAAATATAACTAACACGAATCAGAAATTAAATAAATAATAAAATTCAATCGTTACCTCCCCGGCAACGGCGCCAAAAACTTGATCGTCGCCAATCTATGAATTAGAAAAGCGTGACATTTAAATTAAATTCTGCAAGCATACAGGTGTGTAGCATACAGGTCGAACACAGGGAGGTGAATTAAATCAAATTATTTATCTAATCTCTTGGGCGAGTTAGACAAAACTTTGGAGGTTGATTTTGGAAATAAAACAAACAAAATTAAAACTGTAATTTGATTCAGAACAGATCTAACTGAACCGACAATCAAATCACAATTTCAATGGAAAAGCAATGAAACTATGAATCAGATTCAAATCTAATCAAATCCAATTTAAACTATGAATGCGATTAAAATACAGAAAATAAAAGTGCAGAATATAAATAACAATAGGAAATAAAATTAGGATTACCGCTGAATCTAATTAGACTTTCAATTACTAATGAAAAGAAATGCAAAATACAAATAGTGTTCTACCGAATCTAATCGTGTAGACAACACTAATTGCTAAGAAATAGAAAATTGCATTAAATAAAAAGAAAAATGAGTTTTATTAATGAAGAAGAGAATAAATGAGATATATGATAGGATGGTGGCTACAATGCCATTACAAGGGTATATATAGGGTAGATAGCCAAACCCTAACCCTAATGATAAATGGGCCTGGTCATTACATCACTAATTAGTTTACAATGAGAAACATAAATGGGCCTTAGATAAATAAAGCAAATTTGGGCCTTTTCTCTTTTCCTGTTGTTTCCTTGACACTTCTTCATTGATTTGTGATGTGCGAAGCCTTTTTATCAATCCTTTTCTTGTCCAATAGCAACTAGATGTGAGATCTTTATCTACAATTCTTCAAAATGTAAATATATATCAATTTCGTCTCTATTTCTCTACTTTTCTGGTTGCATGCGGGCTGGGTTGGAATATCTGTAAAAGTAACAAAACAATACCCAAGTAATATTTATTTATACACAAAAGATAAGATATAAGAGCATACAATAAACACATTTCTATGTCAATCAATTAATAATCTAATCTAATTACGTTTCTTAATCTAGTATAACTTTAATTCGGTCCCACTAATACTGCTTTCTCTTTTATAAAACGTGGCTCCTCCCTGTACATCTCTCGATGGAAGCAAATAATCTCCCTCCTACCTCCTTCTACACTCATTTAAATATCAAAACAAGATCACATAAACTCTTCTTGTCAACTTCTCTTCTCCCCAGTCACCACTCGTAGAAGCTCGGAACTCCTTCAAGACCGCGACCTAGAGCCTCCATTTACTACATAGAAAAAGCAATTGACAAAAATCTCCATCGATCCCCCTCAAACACTACCAAAACACTGGCATCCAAACCCTAATCCCAATGACTACCTTGAAATGACCCATCGACCACTACATAATCAATGAACCCGAAACATACATTGCGGTTTTCGGCAATCCGGCATCTCGGCTCACAACATAAATTTTCATGGAATCCCGCAAAAAAATTCATACAACCTCCAAATTACTTGAGGAACCCAAAAACAATACCCAACTCGCTAAATAATGCTTCAACTCCTCATGAGAAATCACCTTGAATGATGCTCTTAAGTACAACGAACCCTACCTCATTCGATCTAAAAAAAACTATACAGTTTTGAAGAGATTTTCAATAGGAGTTGGAATATATTTATCAAATGATTTATAAGATTTTATTAGAATTGATATCGATTTTCAAATTTAGGAAATGTTTACGGTGAGGAGAGAAAATGGCGGCCGAGAATGAGTATTGACCATGGGGAAATGAAAGTAAGGGTTTAGGATAGTGTAGGATAGTTTATTAATTTTTTATTCGCTTATTATATTTATTTTTATTTAATCGTTACCTACATTCATTATTAATAAATTCGTGTAGCCATATATGAAACTCAATTGTAGTGAAAATGGACACACAACTAGGGTTCGACATTAAGGACCCAACGAAACTTGTTTCATCGAATTTCGAGTCCGATTGCTCACATAACGTATTTTTAAAGTCAAAATAATGACTTTTTTTCACATTAAAATCGCACACATCCACATACTTACTCCAAAAGTCACGAAATTTGAAATTTAACAACAATTTAATATTCCGGGTCCAACAAAATTAATTTCGTCAAAAATGGAGGTCGTTTGCAAAAATAAATATGTCCTAAGGTCTTAAATAAACCAATAAAATGTTTTAATATATTCAAAAACAATTTAATTTAATATTAATAAATTAATATAATCATATATACTCCAATGGAATATCATATTGCTCCAAAATATACATATCTGAATTTATAACTCGAGATTTCCAATCTAGGTTGAATCGATATTCAATTTATAAAAAAATTCCTTTTATTATGTAAATAAATCATTCTAAATTATAAACGAATTCCATAGAGACTTTCTGAAAACTTTATTTGGACATAACTCACAATCTAATAGACAAAATCTTGATTTTTCTCTTTCATTAGAAAAAATCGTTCAATAGATTCAAACGTTTCTTGTTTCAAAGAAATCTGACTTATAACAAACCCTGTATGTTCAATTGAAGTTCAAAATTCAACATTATGAACTACCGCAATGTTTCGAGCCCGTTTTAAATTATATTATAATTTATACATTATAACGTCGTTTATTAAATAGATTCGTTATTAAAATTCAAATCTAAACTTAACCAAATCTCTTATACTATCTAATTCATTGTCAATTCAACTTAATTCCGATTAGTTCGGAATTGAATATATTATTCTATTATTCATATTAATTAAATATTAAATATTATTTGATTCAAGTCAAATTTAAATTACCAATTCAACATTTAAATTATTAAATAAATTAATTATTTAATCATAAAAAATCCAGTATGTTACATATTTTCTAAAATTAAGCAAGTTTTTTGTGATGTGAGTTTTATCGTTGAAAGTATTTTAGACTGATCTAGGTGATTTTGCTTTGCTCAAAATATGCTCGGGTCTGACCGAGTATATTTTCCATGTTGCATTAGGTTTTGCTTGGAGCTTCAGGAGTGGAGCCGAAGTCGGGAGTATTCCCATATTTTGTGGTATTAATTTATTTTTGTTGTGTGTGTTATGTTATCAACTTTATATAGGCCGGTTTTGTTATGTCCTCAGATTGTGTAATCGTATATTTACAGTTTTTTCTTTGTGTAAAGAGTATTTGTATATTATATTTTATTCATTCCGCTGTGAGACTCTATTCTTCTCTGATTCCGTAGTGTTGATGTTTTTTTTATTCTAATATTTCTTTCTTTCTTCTCCCAGCCTCTAGCTTTTTCCCCTAACTATTCTCTTTCCTGTGCACTTTGAGTTTGACATGTATGGTTAAATATAAGCACAAATAGTACGGAATAAGTGGGCAGTTACAAATTACACATAGTTGTAATTGTAAAAGACTAAACATGTTTGCAAAGTAATATTATGATAATTTATATTAACACACATTGAAATCATAATTAACATACTGGACCTAATTGCAAATATAATAATAACATGAAGGTTATAGTTGAAAGAAACGATAGGAATGCTTATTATTATTGACATGAACTCAAAACTAAGGTTAAGTTAAATAAACATGTATTAGTTATGATCTGTTCGAGCAACAATTAGATGATTTATAAAATTAACCGACACAAGTTATTACACATATATTATAATGGTGGTCTGTTTCGACAACTGGGGTTGAATGAGGAAACTAAGTGATCAATAAAGTTTAATGAATATAAAACGGGAGTCTGTACCAATGGCTTAGGTCGAATTGTAGTAAATAGCCAACGCATGAATAAATAGTGATAGCTAACATGCTAACAGAAAACGCATGGAGGTCAGTACAAGCGGCAAATGTTGTATTGTGGTAGATAAGTAATGATAGACAAAGCTCGTTTATGGGGGCTAAGATGGGGGCACAAATAGGGTATTGTTTTGTGGAGTCTGTACTAGCCGAAGATCTGACACGCACGCCGAATTATGGTAGATAAATGGCTCAGGACCTGTGCTGACAATGCTCGAGAGGAGACATGCTTGTCGAGTGATGGCAGATAAATGACCAATTAGAAGAAAGATCTCAAGAAATGCATACCAGCAATGAAAGAACGTGCGGTTGTATAGAATTATGATAAAGAAGACGTTGTGGCTCCTTGCACTAGATAAATGTCCATCTGAAAGAAGAATCTGTGGAAAAGCGATGTTAAGGACATGATCTAGCTCACATCCATTCATGGTTGATTCAGTGTAAGAGGCATCGACTACCATATTAGTTTGAGAGTCCCAAGGTTGCCAATCGATGGGTATTGTTAGGAAAATTATCCTAATCCTGTATATTTCATTTAGAAGTTAAAAAACAACAAACAATCAAGATCGGTTGAACTAGGTAAACAATCGAACAAATCTATACTCGCATGGTTCAAATATATACTCTTGTATGTCATTCTAATATGTATACCTTTTGTAGTTGCACACGAACACTTACCCTGTCTAACGCTAGAACTATCATTTAGTTTATCTTTCCTTCATTACTTAATCATGCTAGCAATTACGGCATTCACCAGGCTTTATGTCTGACTCGCTCCTCTTTCTTCCTTTTTCTTTCTCGCGGTAGGCACGCAATGTAGGCAATTGATTAATACAAGCAGTTTTGGAAGATTAATGTCAAAGGCCCTATTTGGTGCACTTAATTTTTGACAATTTATTTATCATGGTCGGGATTTGTACTTAATAGTGGAATTATTTAATTATATACTCTGATTCGAGATGAGATCATGTAAGAAATGTTTTATAATAGAACTTATCTTGTACAAAGTATTGTTTTGTAATAACGAGTTATTCAAAAATAAGGGTGTGTTCGATTTCTATTTTTTAGTTTCGGTTTTCGTACATACAACAATACCAATGATGCACACATATCATCGAAAATGATCATTTTAAACAAAAAAATTAACACATAAAACAAAAAACAACTTTTTTCTAATTTTTCCTATTTGAAGAAACAACGGAAGAACTACGGTAACTACATCCACCCAACATCCCTCCACCCCCTCCGTCTTTAGTCCATCACCTCAATTATCCTTCAAATCTTCACATATTTCGAAATTAACATTGAAAACTCAAAATAAAAAATAAACCAAACAATACCTTAATGTTTTCTCTATTTTCTTATGTCCTGTGAATCTTAGCCTTTGTGATTTATTTTATTGTACTTACAACGCTCTACATTCCTTAGTACGAATTTCATTAGGAACACTAATGGGTGTGCAGTGTTCCATTTGGTATCAGAGCCAAATGTTACACTATTCCAAAAAATTTGTTTTAAAGTAAAGTGTTTTCCTAAAGAAAAATAGATTTTCGAAACAAAAAGTATTTCCAAAAATAAAAGTTTTATAAAAATCCCCTCAAGCCCATTTCCTTTCCTTATCCCATTTTCTACTTTCTTTGTTGAGTTGTCTATTAAACCACCTAGCTAAGCTTACTACGTATATTTTGGGCCTTAGATCCTTATAGGTTGGAGTTTTGATTCATAGATAAACCAGTTTAATCTATTATTTATGAGTTCTTTGTGGAATCAAAGTTAGGAGAAAAACTTGCTACTTGACAAGTATTAATTAGAGCCTAGTATAAGTAAAGAAACCGTAGCGGCCAAGGACTGCGAGATGGCTTAAGAAGTATTATCGTAAGGATTCAGGAAGGAATTGTTTTATATAACTATTCTATGATTTTTGTTTTCTGATAACAAACATATATATTATTATAAATGTGTCTGTAATTGTACTGTTATACTACATCACATACAGAAATAAATATTTACATTTAAATAGAATACTAGTGCACAAGAATTTAAAAATTCAAACAATATTTTATTTAAATATAATATTTTATTTCAACATTTCAAAAACACAAATTTATAACTCCATTATTTGTACAACTCACTGTAATATAATACATTCAATTTCATTTGTATGCATTGCTCTTCACTATAGTTCAATTAGTCACTAAGTTGTACAAACATGTATACACATAGAGTCCACTTTGTCACTATTTTATTTTCACTCTCTGTTATATATACATTGACACATGACACGGTCTTGTCTTCTGTCAGCTTCACGGTCAGTCCGGTCTTCTTCTTACCTGTCACAGAAACACACATACAGTAATCTGGAACAAAAATAATTTTAAATTCTAGCAGATATAATTTTATTTTAAAAATTTATCTGCCTCCGAACATTGGTGTTTGTGTCTAGATAGCTTGTGATATTCACAGTGATTCACTGTAAATACCACAGGGTAGACATTATCTATAGTGATAATATATATATATATATATATATATATATATACATATGAGGGCATTTATATGGACACAAACTGGTGACACAAATTAAGATACAAAAATTGTGGACCACATGATTTGTTTGTCTTTATATGGAAGGTGGAATTCAGGGGGAAATCTTGTAGTCCACAATTTATGTACAGAATTTGGTGTCACCAGTTTGTGTCCATTTAGACTTTCCCTATATAAATATATATACATATATATTATGCACGTGCACTATACATGTATACACATATATGTGTATGTATATACACATATATTTTGTGTAGGGGTAATATGGTCAGCAAGGGATAAATATATCAAACAGGGTTGTGTTCAGGTGAAGCCTAACACACAGGCATGATGCATGGGTCAAGTATCCATGAACACTCAAGCAACAAATACAAACACACACACATGCATATATATACACACATATGTATGTATATGGTGATATATGCACAAACATAACAATTTATAGTGTTCAAGGCCAAACGACATGCATATACACTTGTTCTATTAGACAAGCTCAAGTATGCATGAAAATCATACAATAAGAACTCAAGTGAAAGCATGAAGCCAATCAGAAAGTCATGTACAAGCTTGCAACAATTTGAAGCTTAATGGATAGTATCAATGTCTAATAAGAGAGCATAAGTCAAGGTCGAGGCTGCAACATTCCACAACAAAACAGTGAAGTGCATTTCAGGACAACAAGTAAAAGTATATATGGGTTCGCAATCATGAATGGTGTCTTTCATATTCAAATGCAAACATAGGAGGTGAAATCAATGCTAGTGCATGTATTCAGGAGCACACAAAAACTGTTTTGTGTAACAGTTTTTTAAAAGCAAAGTTCAAGCCTAAAGTGTCCAAGTTCTATTTTGGCAAGAAACAAGAGTCATGTGTAATGCAAGTACAAGGCCATGAAGGTTAATAAACATTGGTAGAGAGTAGAAATCCCAAGGAATGGACAAGAATGCATAACATTTACAACATAAATGAGCATGGGCAAACTGATGAAAGAAATAACACAGCATGGAAGATTACTTGAAACTGCATATGCATGCACATGTATACACGGTCTGTGTGTACATTTTGTTCAAACTCTTGAAGAACTCAACATATTCAAATCAATGGAGGCAAACAGGTATATAGATGGGAATAAGGACAAGAACTATAGATATGTACATATACATACACACTTGTGTACATACATATACATATATAGATATGTATACAATATATATACACACTGTTTTGATCAACCGCATGCCTCAACAAAGAATTCAAGTGCCAAATTAGTGCATGAACAATTTCAAAAAATCTACTATGAGAAAATGGAATTTGCATAAATTATTTTTGGAAAATATCAATTTCAACATACATGAATTCTTTTACACAGGCAAGTGCAAGAAATCATTTTTCCAGAAATCACAATACTGTCTTTAGGCAAGAGGACAATATCAATTGTTTCCAGAAATTCTAGGTTTGTCAAGAAATTATTTTGAAACACCAAGTTTACAGAGGAGGATAAAAACATGTCCAAATTCATCACATATATTTGGCAAGATATTTTATTTGTTTCCAGAATTTTTGGCAAATGAAAATTCAAGTTTTTGGCAAGAACAATTCGCAAAACAATTCCAAAAATTTACAACATAGTTTTGGTAATATATCAATTTCGAGATGCAAAGAATTGCCATAAAATCATATGCATTTTTGGAACCGGGAAAGTCATATATTCGTTTCCAGTTTTTTATCAATTCAATGCCGTGGATATTATATTTAAATCTGGCAACAGAATCTCTTAAGAATCATTTTATACCATAGACAGTCATCACAAGATTCATGCAAATAAATCACGAAACCAGAGCAAATCATTTTCCGGGAAATCGAAGATTAATTTCAGGGTTTCTAACCTTATATAGTTCACCAATTCATCATTGACAAGGGATTGAAAAACAAGAAGGGCATTAGATCTAAAACAAATCAAAATTCAGTTCAGAATACTCACGACATACAGACGTTTTCGATCGCAACCCTAAGTAAAATAAATCGAACAAGAGCATCAACCAATTCAAGCTGTTAGAGAAGATTTCCAGAAAACCAAATTTGAAATCGCATCAAGTTTTGGGGAAAGCAGAAGAACCCTAATTTCTAATTGGGTCGGCCAGTATTGGTATAGGAAAAAAGAAATAAAAGGAGTGGTCGGCCTATGTTATACCATTGCAAAAGGGGGGTTTTATTTTATATTTTATTAGATTGTTTTAATTCTTTTGTAATTGTCTCAAACAGTTTTCTAGTTTGTTTGTAAAACTAGGGATTTGCTAGTTTGTCACTAAAACTAGGGTTTACTAGCTACAGTATTGTAGCTAGGGGAAAATATGATCTTGGGGATAAAGATCAGTCTTGGGATTTGAGTGTAGGATTAGAACATGAGAAGGGTTTGCTAGTTTACAGGGTTTTGTAAGTAGGATTTGTTTTAATACATAGTAAAAATCTAGGGAATGCAGCAGTAGGCAAGGTTTGCGGAAATTGGGTAAAAACTGTGTTATTTACTTCTGGATTTATATTCTCTATTATAATCTGTGTTGTGATATTTTTTAATATCTTGAATTAATTTGATAAACCATATTTACCTCCCCCTCCCCTCTCGGGTTAATCTAGATATAACAAGTGGTATCAGAGCTTGGTATTTTATTAACTCTAGAGATGGTATTCCCTAGTTGTCAATATAGCGAGAGTCAGTCCCGTGATATTCTTATTATTTTAAATAGAACAAAAATTTTAATTTGGAAATTGAAAAATCGAATTCTATTTAAAATCTGTTAATTTTGAATATTTGAATATTATTGAAAATATGGGAGGTATGCTAGTTAAGAGGATTATGGTTTTCAATGCTCATGTTATGCATATTATTTATTCCTAGCTTAGTACGGATCAATTTAAATTTATCTCTCATTGTTTAACTGTGCACCATATCTGGAAAAGTTTCGATGCATTGTATGGAAACGACAACAACAACTCAAAACCCTATAAAATCAACTCAAACTCAGATCTTTGTTCAACAGGTGGTATAGATCAAAATTCAGATAGATCAGACGATGGAGTCTCAACAGACGATGAGATAGGAAATTTCTCATACGAAGATTTAGTTTATATGTGTACTGATTTAACTAAATCTGTTGATAAACTCCAACGGAAAAACAAACTTCTGAAATCTAAAAATCATGAATTGATTCACAAAAATAATATGTTGGAATTAAAACATGATAAATCCGATTGCAAATATTGTTTCAATTTGGAAAATAATTTAGCTCATCTCAATAAAAATCTTCAAAAACTTGAAAAAGAAATTTCGGTTATAAAGCAAAATAGGGATGAGCTAATTTATAAAACAACTCTTTGCAAAAGTAGTTGAATGATCTTAATTCCAAACATAAAATTTTTGAAAATCAAAATTTACAGAAATCTAAATCTATCTTGACTGAACTTGAAAGAGAAATTGAAAATTACAAGGAACTTGAAAAACGTCAATTTGAAAAACAAATTAAATTTGAATATGAGATCTTTGATTCCAAGACCACAATCAAATTGCTTGAAAACGGAAATTTTCTTTTGAAACAAAAAGATGTTGAAACGAGAAAGATCAACATTAATCATTGTTCAAATCTGATGAAAGAATATTCTAATCTTAAATCTAAAATTCAACGACTAGAATCAACTGTGAACAAATTTTCTAACGGACAAAAATCTTTGAATATGTTGTTGAAAAAACAACTTTCTCCTGGAAATAAAAATGGTCTTGGTTTTGGAAAACTTGATGGCTTTGAAAAACTAAATCCAAATGGTTTTTAAAAACCCTTCAAATTATTTTGAAAATTTTGGCTTTGGTAATTTCAATGGATTTTAGAATCAAAAACGAAAAAAGAATTTGTTTGGTAACAAACCATCTAAACAATCTTGGATCCCAAATGGAATTAAAACGATTTTGACTAAGTTCATACCGATTTTGGATCCTAAGGGTACAATGGTAAATTCCAATGGGTTGTTATACAAACAGTTTTGGGTACGAAAAGACGTGAACAGGATTATGAGTGGTTTTAGTACTTTTGTTAGACCACTCAATTCTCCGAACAGTTAGGTACCAAAGATGGATGAGGAACTGCTTTGCAAAAAAAAAAGATTGAATTCAAGCTGTTCTATATTTCTATATCATTCAGAGTTCCTTAGCCCAAGATTGCTGAGTTGGAGATCCACAACATCTACTGAAAATTAGGTATGATCTCTAGACTCACATTGTTTATGTATATTCTCTATTTTTATTTTATTCCTCCTTCTACCACTTCTATTTATTTTTCTTTTGAATATTTTGATTTGATTTGACACTGCCATATTATTTATTCTTTTTTTTAGTTTCTTAACTTCCAATTGCAGAATACTTAGTTTCCTGGAAATTCGCTTCATTTGAATAACGCTCTCAGGTTTTAATCATTTCCAGATACCGAATTTAAACTTGTAAATATCCGCAATTGTTTTGAAGTTTACTTTTTAACTTTGAATTCCTAACAGTGCTGAAGCATTCTTGTTATATCTTGAACAATTTTGTTTTGAATTCTAAATTTTTGAAGATATAAAAAACAATTGGAATTTCACACATCTCTACTATTTTTAAGTTTCTTCTAATTCATTTTGGAAAGGCTTGAAATATTACACTCATTACAGCATACTACTATTTTTTAGTTGTGATAATTTCATTAGATTTTGGATTGGCTTGAATATTTATGAATTTAAATTTTCTTTGACTTGAACCATTGTGTTACATCTTGAAATTCATTATTATTCATGATCATCTGACTTAGATATTTGTTTGCTGAAATCATTTGAAATTTTTGATATTTTGAATCTCACACACTTCTTAGATTTGAATTTAATAATTTTGTGTGATTGATTCTTTGTATCTTTAAATTTACCTTTATTCGAGTGATTTTAAATAAACCATTTTAATTTTTGATCATGAATATCTCTCAAGCTTGATATAAATATTCTGAAAATTTCTCTTGTACTTGTCAGAAAGAGCTATGAAAACTTCTTTGAAAATCTGGTCTTGAAACTCAACATGATCATTTGACTTGAATAATTGATTGTTTGGAATCATTTGAAATTGTTGAGTTCTTGAATCTCACACACATCTTGGATTTGAAATTTATAACCTGGTGTGATCGATTCATTGAATCTTGAAAATTTTCATATTCCTTCAAATGATTTCAAATAAACTCTTTTATGATTGTTAGAAATATATGTGAAAATTTCTCCTGATAAGTTTACTTTGAAATTGTTTGTTGTGTTGCTCTGATAAAAGGAATCATTTTAAAAATGTTTTGATGAATGCCTATTTTTGGTAAGTATTGATTTGCTGCTTTGATAAAATGTTCTAAACTGGATCATGGTTTGTCTTCTCGGACTTATTAAAAATTGTTTGAGAACTTTCTTGTGAAACTTATACTGAATATGCCTTGCTGATCTGATTGATGGAACTGAAGTGTTTGGTCTAATTGTTTGGGGATATTGTTGTCTGAGATACCCTTGTTAGCCACCAGTGTCATATTGAAATTCTCGTTAATGGAGACAACAAGTGGTATCAGAAGTGTATTATAATATTTCTCACTCATTTGTTTTGATTCTTTATTCTGGTCTTCATTTTATATAAATCTTTTTAAATTCCTCTTGTCCTGTATAAATCTTTCGGATTCCCTCTTTTAATTGATTTTTCAATTTTAAAATCATTTATTGATCATTTATTCAGAAATTAAAATCAATAATCAAAATGAACTGTATTTAGAACTCATCAAAATTATTATCAGATTATTGAAATTGTGATAAATTGTGTCTACAGTATATATCACAACAAGAGGAAATTTTATTTAAATTCTCATGTTGGTTGATTTTTGTTTATAATATCTTTGAATTGACGATTATTTCACGAACATCTTCTTAGTCTATCATCATTTAGCCATCCATCATGATTTTATATTAATGTGGGGAGTTTAATATTTTTTAGAAATAATCTTAAATAAACAGTGGAAATATTTGTGATAGAATTGTGATTATATTATTTTTCAGAATTAGTGATAATTGAAAATTTTCAAGAATCCTGATACAATTAAGCATATTGCATAATATGATTAGTTTGGAACTTTATTTCATAATCATTTTTGTATTTGCCATGTTTCTATCATTCATATTAGTTTTATATACTGAGGAGACTTTTTTAAGGAAAATGATAAAAATATAATATACATAAGTATTTCTCTATACTCATTTAAAAATCCAAGCTTTGGTCATGCATGGTTATGAGATTACTTATAATTTAAGCTATAACTGGCCTCATTTAAAAATCCAAGATCTGGTTATGCGTGGTCATTGTGCTCTTAAATAAAAAGAAAATAAAAGCAAATGGAAATAAATATTTTTATATGAAATCCCCCTTAGTATGTAAAAACCTGCCTATCAATCCATTTTCTAATTTGTGAATGTGTTAATATTTTATGACGTACTATGATTTGTTGATTGATAACTACTGCGATTTGAGATTATTTGATTGCATCACATAAATTGAATTTATAACTGTAGTACAAATCCATTACTATCTTTATGCTCAATTTTTTTAAGTTTTTATTGGAAAATAATTGGAATCATATGTTTTCAAAACTCTCTCCATTTTTATAAATTTCATCGTAAATCAATCATTCTACAATGTGAAATTTGCCACTAGTTCTTAGAATGTTATTAAATTTTTGTTTGATTAATTGAGATTTATGTTGAACATTCTTCCTCTTAAGATGATATTATATTTTTAGTCAATTTTTTCATCATTGTTTTAATTTCTGTATCTTTTTTATGATAACAAAAGGGGGAGAATGGGTTAAGATTCCGATCGAGTAGTGGATATTCTTTGAATATTTTAATATTGAAGTTTCAATTGATTTATTCTTTTTACTCATGCACATATCTAGTGGGAGTTTTGTTGTAGGGGAGCATACAAATAGAGGTAATTCACTGTCAAACACATTTATTATAATATTGTATTCAAAAACTTATTTTACGTTTGTCATCATCAAATGGGGGAGATTTTTATATATAACAATTCTATGATTTTTGTTTGATGATAACAAACATATATATATTATTATAAATGTGTCTGTAATTGTACTGTAATACTACATCATATATAAAAATAAATATTTACATTTAAATAGAATTCTACTGTACAAGAATTTAAATATTCAAACATATTTTATTTAAATATAATATTTTATTTCAACATTTCAATAGTACAAATTTATAACTCCACTATCTGTACAACTCACTGTTATACAATACATTCAATTTCATTGGAATACATTGCTCCTCACTATAGTTCACTTAGTCACTCGGTTGTACAAACACGTAAACACATACATTTAACTCTGCCATTTTATTTTCACTCTCTATTATATATACATTAACACACTGACATAGTCTCGTCTTCTATAAGCTTCACAGTCAGTCCAGTCTTTTGCTTACCTGTCACAGAAACACATACACAGTAACCTGGAACAAAAATAATTTTAAATTTTAGCAGATAAATTTTTTATTATAAAAATTTATTTGCCTTAGAATTTCGGTGTGTTTCTCATCATATTTCATGACTTGATCTGATTTATATGGACATTCATCTATGTTTAGACAACTTGTGATATTCACAATGATTCACTGTAAATACCACAAGGTAGACATCGTCTGTAGTGCTTACACACACACACAAAAACACACACGCATATATATATATATATATATATATTCTGCATGTGCACTATACATGTGTATGTATATACACATATATTTTGTGCAGGAGCAATATGGTCAGCAAGGGACAAATATATCAAACAAGGTTGTGTTCAGGTGAAGCCGAACACACACGCACGGTGCATGGGTCAAGTATCCATGAACACTCAAGTAACAAAGACAAATACAAACACAAACTCACACACACACACACATATATATATATATATATATATATATATATATATATATGGTGATACATGCACAAGCATAACAATGTATAATGCTCAAGACAGCAAGCAAAATCCAGACTGATTTGTCAAGGTCAATACCAAACAACGTGCACATACACTATGTTCAACCAGGAAAGATCAAGTATGCATGAAAATCATACAATAAGGACTCAAGTGAAAGCATGAAGCCAATCAGAAAGGCATGTATGTGCTTGCAGCAATTCGAAGCTAAATGGACAGCATCAATGTCTAACAAGAGAGCATAAGTCAAGGTCGAGGCTACTGCATGCCACAACAAAATAGTGAAGTGCATTTCAAGACAACAAGTAAAAGTATACATGGGTGCACAATCTTGAATGGTGTCTTTCAGATTCAAGTGCAAACATAGGAGGTGAAATCAATGCTAGTACATGTATTCAAATGCACACATAAATTGTTTTGTGTAACAGCTTTTTAAAGCAAAGTTCAAGCCTGAAGTTCCAAGTTATATTCTGGCAAGAAACAAGAGTCATGTGCAATGCAAGTACAAGGCCATGAAGATTAACAAACATAAGCAGAAAGTAGAAAGCCCAAGGAATGGATAAGAATGCACAACATTTACAACACAAATGAGCATGGGAAAACTAATGATAGAAATAACACAGCATGGCGGATTATTTGAAACTGCAGATGCAAACAGGTATATACATGGGAATAAGGACAAGAACTACAGATATGTATATATATAATATATATACACACATACACACTTGTGTACATATATATATACATATATAGATATGTATACTATTTATCCATTAAAAATCATGCACTTATTAATAGATCAAGCATATACCAAAACTATGGGTCAAGCACTGGCATGGTTCAAACGTAGTAAGGCTCGAGCATCCCGGGGTCGCACACCATAGGTTCATACACTATGAGGTTGCTCGAGCGCTAGTGATCGGTCGTGCACGTTCATGAAAAATGGATCGCATAACATTGGTAGGTCAAACAAATACTGGTCGAGCACAGATGGTCTTGTGCAACTTCTCGGTCGATCGTTCACCATCCGGGTCGGTCACGCAATGGTCCAGTCGAGCATCTTAGGGTCGTTCGAGCAGGGTAACTGGCAACAACTGGCAGTGCCATTTTCGTAATTACCAGCATGAACGACCCGTAGCCTGCACATACAAGTTTCAGCTCTCCACTTCATTCCAACCTCTCCTATAAATACCCCATGACCGTAATTTTAATGGGGATCGATTTCCAAGACCCGGAAGGGTTCTCCAACTGTTTGCTCCCCCATTCCAAGTGATTCTAACGTTATTAATCATCTCCAAGCAAAGATCTAACGCCAAATCCGCCATGGAATCCGCCAAAGTCAATCATGTGCTCGAGATATTATAGATCCACCTTCATACTCCTCGCACTTAGATAGATTCAACCATTCCTTCGTTGATTTGTAATAAACGAAGTGAAATCCTTGTATGAAAGAGAGAATGAATATATTTAGAGATAATTCAAGCCTTGTAAATCTCAAAATGATAATTACTCTTACCATGGTGGATGTAGGCTTTTCCTTAGCTGAACCAATCTAAACTTTGTGTACTTTTTCCACTTATTTTGTGATTATGGCTCCTTTTTTTCATTTCTAGCCGTTTGGTGAAGTACTCTCGAGGTACCTTTGGTGTTGTAGCCATTTTTCGGTTACAACATTTAGCGCCCACCGTCGGGCCACGTTCGCACTTCCATTCTCTAAGTGGTTTGTAGAGATAAAGTTTGGAGCTCGTTCCTATTAGAGATCTATCAAATCTCGAGTTTGGGCCAATCAACGAACTCTCTACAAAGTTTACAGTCTTGTCCGAAATCATGGGAAGACCGAAGAAAACTATGAGTAAAACCGTTGATGAAACCGACAATCTTGCCAGTGAAGCTACGCCACCTACCAACCTCTTTGAAGTTGGTGAATCCTCTAGAGTCGGAGCTTCCGTAACTAGGGAAGTATTGGATAAGGTTGTGGCTGGATTGAAAAGTCAGATGGAAATCTCGAAAAATGCCACGATGAAGAAGCTAGAAGCCATGTTCGGTCTTCAAGCCGCCACGACAAAAGTTGCCGCTAATGCCATCCGTACCGAAGCTGCTAATTCTTCCGCTACGACTCCAAATCAAAATCGATCCTTTCATGAGATTGATGATTCAGATGGAGTCAATCTTGAAGAGTCAAAACCGCCTGCTCGGAATCATATCGAGAAAGAGGCTTCTCATAAAGAGACAAGCTCCGCCAAAGGGGCACTCCCCATGAAGGGGGCACTGGGCCCTTGATCCATAACCATGATCATTCACGTAAGCGAAGATCTGGTAAAGGTGACGGCGTTTGCCCCATGGATCAGCGCGATGAGAAAGAGCATCTCGAGGATATGTTCTGATAGATCTTGAAGGAGAGTATTAATCGGAAGGATGATGCAAGAGAGTGGGAATTCACTCCATCAAAAACTCGGCTCACAGAGAGAATCAAGTTTACTAAGTTCTTGCGCAAGTTCAACCCGCCAACCATACAAGCTTATAATGGAACTGGAGATCCTAACCTTTTCCTGTATAAGTACGACCAGCATATGGATGGGGCAAGGGCCACGGATGAGCTTAAGTGTCTCTACTTCCCTGTGTACTTGAAGGGGGTAGCCTCACTCTGGTTCACAAAGCTCCCACCGAGATAAGTAGACGACTTCTCCACTTTGGCAAAAAAAATTAGAGAACAGTTCAGGCTGTAGTCTACTAAAGTTAAAGATGTCATGTCATTGAATGACATGGTGCAATAGCTAGGATAATCAATTAAATCTTTCCTTGATCGATTCAATGTTGTTGCGGCGGAAGTGGTAGATCCGAAGTCGCGATTGGTTCCAGTTGCATTGAAAGGCACTATCATTAAGAAATCAAAATTCGGGAAGTGACTCAAGATGAAAAGGCCAAAGACCTTAGAAAGATTTTATGCAATGGCCGAGGAATTTATTGATGTGGAAGACAACCCATCCTATGCTATGGACGAAGCTGAGAAAAGTGAGGCTCCATCGAAAAAGCAGAAAAATGTTCCGAGTAATCAATCCCGGTGGTCAGAAATGGGGAAACGATGGAAGAGACAACCATCCTAACAAGAAATTCCGCTTCTTTAAGAATTCTGAGTTGACTCCTTTAAATGACACCGTATAAAACATCTTTATGGAAACTAAGGATACCGAAGTTTATCCGACGCCAAGGCTGATAAAGGTGAGTGACGTTGGGATAAGTTCGGGAAGGTTCCACAATCAACCCGGCCACATACAAATGAATGCAGGCACTTGCAAAATCTGATTGAGGAGTTAATAAGGAAGGATAGGCACCAATAGTATGTGAATAACCCACGGAATATTCAAGCTTCTCAAGGGTAGAGTACATCTATGGGACAACCCAGTTTGGGAGAGAACGCTCCAGCTGTTGTTAAACCAAGACCAACCATTAACACGATTTCAAGTGGACCCCACCCAGCTGGAAAAAACTGGGGGACATAGTGAGGTATACTGATGAGATGAAAAACCCTCTGAGGGAGGAAGGGTGCATGGTCTTGAGCAATACCTTCCCCGCAAAAATGCCAAGGACTTCGGGGGGCGATATTGTGTTCAAAGATAGAGATTCAGATGGACTGCTAACACTAACGGTTGATCCCATGGTTTTTACCATCGGTTTGGGTCCAGCTATAGTAAGGATGGTCTTGGTGGACATCGGGGCATCTGTCAATGTTCTTTTCATTAATGCATTCAATAAGATGGAGCTCTCTATGGATGGCGTATTCCAGAATAAGATCCAAAGGTTCACGGGTCAACCCACTCAGCCAATCGGCATCATTGACCTGTTTGTAGAACTCGGAGAAGGAGATCAAAGAGTTGCTATAATGCCAACTTTTTTTATATTCGATGAACTTTCGGCCTACAATGTTTCCTTGGGAGGCCAGCCCTTATCGCATTCAAGATATCACTGGTTCCATGGTGCCTAACCATGAAGTTTCCAACTGAGAATGGGGTCGTCGTGATTAAGGGCGATCATATGATAGCTAGAGAGTGTTACACGGCAGAGTTGGTCGAAGCCAAGAAGAAAGAAATGGGAAAGAGTGTGGAGGCTCTCCTCCGCATTCGCGACATCCCTTTATAGCAATTAGGGCACGACCTTTGTACTAGTGAACGTAGCAAGGCCCAAGAAGAGATGGATGCAAAAAAGACCAGTATAGGGGAGGACCTTGCAGCGCCAGTGGAAGCCATAATCTTAATTCAAGTCCATGATGACGATCCAAATAAATTGTTGAAGATAGACTCTCAACTGGGCCTTAAGCTGCAAAAAGAATTAACTACATTTTTAAAAGCGAATTTGGTTGTTTTTGCTAGAAATCATTCTGATATGTGTAACACCCCGTATTTTCTGAGAATATATAAAAAAATGGTTAATTATAAAGAAGTTATTAAGCCTTGAAGTTTATATGCATATGAGAGAAATATATATAGATATATATAAAAATTAAAAAAATAAACATGCAAAAAAGGTTCAAAACAGCAAATTGGGAGGGGGAATAACCGAACCGGCCCATTTTTGAGGTCGACCCGAGCACCGCTGGGTCGACTAGGGGTTAATCCAAGGTGTTTGGCTGTCATCCCGTGGGCCGATTCGCTCAAATGCAGATTTTGCATTTGAATGGTTCTCATGATTCAGGGTTAATCTAATGGTCCTAAATAACTTCCTACACCTATATATACATCCCTAACCTAAACCTAAATCTCATATACAATTCTCTAGCCTCCATTGCTCTCTTTCTCTCTAAAATAAATAAATAAATCAATGGCGTCTCTACTCTGCTGAAACCTAAGCTAGGACTTGTGCTTCTTCTTCCTCCAATTCTGATTAGGACTAAAAGAGAACAGCTACAACACCTTTTTCTTTTAGAATCCAACCAAGGCAAGTACAGTTATTCTCCGCTATAAACGTTAATTATAATTTTGATATGCTTTTAAATCTGAGTTTGAGGTTGTATATATATTCTCTTCTGTTAGATCTGTTTTCTGTGACTGTTCTGTATTCCTTTCTTCTTTTCTGTTTCTATAGCCAGGCTACCACGAGTCTGTGCCCAATCTCATAAAGAGATTAACGTATGAACGCAAAATTTGGGACAATTAATGAATGATGCGAAATTTGACAAGACTGAATTGAACGTATGACTTTAGATCTGAAGCATAAAATATATTGGACATGTGACTTGGGATTGGATGCATAAATTTGACTATGAACATGTACTTTATATATTGCATGCATAGAGTATGTTGTAATTTAGATCTGTAACTAATTAGAGGAATGAACATATGTTATTTAGATCTGTAATTAATTAGAAAAATGAGCATATGTTGTAAACTAGATTTAGATCTATGCATATTCTGTGATAAAAGAAAAGAGGAACCATTGTATGTTTACATATGATTGGAGACTTTGGACAAAATGCATATAAATGTCAAGATCTGATTTTTAGAAGATATAATTTAAAGATTTAGATTGTTGGGTATATTTTGCATTATGATTCATGACTTGAAAAGAAGAAGGATATGGAAAGTTAGGTGTAAAGATTTACATTAATTAGGATATCTATTATTGTGATTAAACCTAAATAGGAATTTTTGGATATATGGCATGCATTGTAATTAATGATTATATTTGGTATAATTTACATGTGAATCTGCTGTAAAATGCTAGTTTAACAAAAATTGGAACATATGTTATATGGTAAATTATGTCCATATTCTGCGCTATGTAAATTTATGCAAACATGGAATATATGTTCATATTGTGAATCATGACAATTATGTAGGCATATGAATTTAGGCCTAATTTATGATTAGGCAAGGCATGTAAATAGAACCTTTAGAAATATTAAATCTGCTAAATCTGCTAAGTTGCCTAAACTGCTAGTTCTGTTATATGGCCTAGACTGCTATTTAGATTGAAATGCCTAATCTGTTAAATTTGTCTGTTGAGATGCCTAATCTGTTATGTGCTAAAATCTGCTAAGTTGCTTAATCTGCTAAATCCGTTAAGTCGCCTAATCTGAAAAATCTGTTATATGTTAAATCTGTTACCTGCTATATCTGTTGTTTTGATATAATTAGTCTGTTATTGGCGTAATTTGAATTGACTATAGTTACGAATAATTGACATGTATATTAGGCATAGGCATAAATGCTAAACTATTAATTAATTGGCCGCAAAGATAAATATGGCTAACTCGAGGTTAGAATGAGTTTGCGGCGTAAACCTACCCGGAACCGCCCGGCACATCCAGTGGCCACAAACAATAGGTTCTAATGTGAGAAGTTAGTCATAACATGCGCAAGACACGAGGTTAGGTCTGGCTTGTTGCAGAAGTCTGCCCGGAACCGCCCGGCATATCCAGCGGCCACAAGCTACCGACCTAATGTGAGAGGTCTGTGCATTAATATTTAATTAATGCAAATCTGAGATAAAATATGAGATAAAATCTGAGATAAATATGATGTCTAAAATGTGTTGGGTGGATAGGGTTAAACTAACTGGACTAATGAATTTAATGAACCCGTTTCGTGAATCCGTAGGCCCAATACAAAGTTAGATAATCTGGAACCAGTTAATCTGTAAGCCTGTTAATCCGAACATCTGATCCGTTAGTCTGAAAACCTATTAACTTGATTGTCTGATCTGTGAACTAGTTAACCTAAATTTTGTATGTCTGAAACTTGTAGACAAGTTAAGCTGAAATCTGTTAGTCTGGGGACACAAGGTTAGGAGGGGAATTACTTGTGTCATCTGTTGTTTGGGACCCATATTAGTCAGTAACCCTTTCTGGTATCAAAACTTTGACCCAACAGTAGGTAGGGTCTGGGCACGCTTACCGAACTAATTATAAGCGGTTCATTCTGATAATGGCGAGGGGTGTTGATGGTGCGTTCCAACCGGGTCATGTGCGTGCATGGATCCCGGTATGCCTCTGAGGATGTAAGACGCCGTGACATCTGTAAATAGGTCTGTGCCGATTGGTTGTCACTTTAGGGAGTGATACACCCTATTGTGGGGCCGACACAGGATATTTATGTATTAGGGAGCCGATCGCTTGGGGTAGGGTTTTAGGGTACACTTAGTTCTGTCTGTTTCTGTTGGTACCGTCTGTTTCTGTTGGGTGGTAACACCTGTCTGTTTCTGCGTGGTACCGTCTGTTCGGGTGGTAAAGGCCCATTACTAGTGTACACCTAATTCTACATTCTGTTTCCGTAGGGATTAATCTGTTTCTGCTTCTGTCTGTTTCTGATCGGGTAGTAAAGGCCCATTATTAGCATTTTGTTTCTATTAAATTATTCTGTACCCGTTTCTGTTTCAGTTTAGACATTAGGGTGACACCTAATTCAGTTATACTAGTATTAGTGCAGAGAAGTGTAAAGCAATAGTTTATGTCATTCTGTTCTTCTGTTATATCTGCTACACCTGTTACAGTTATCTCTCATCCAGTTTTTTGTTCATGTTATATTATTATTATCTGTTCATATGCTGAAAGTCACTGGACTTGCCAGACTTTTTGTCTGACCCTTGTTGTTTCGCCTCCTTTCTTCCGCCCCCCCAGGTTATCCAAGGAGGGAATACTTTCGCTTGATCCGGATTTCTCTTTGCTTGAAGTGCTTAAAGTATGGCTTGGCTCTGTATAGCTTCCGTCCTATGGGGATTATGATTTTAAACCATGCATTTTGAAGGATTTTGTACAAGACTGATATTTTGTACTTGAATTCTGAGATTTGAAAGGATGTAACCATATTGATTTCTGTTTCCGCTGTAATAAAGTTAAAAATTTTCAAGTATTGTTTTATCTGTCTTGTAAGTTTATGTTCTGTTTACTAAAATGCTCCACCAAAGTTAAGGCATTCCCTTTGTGAGTGACCTTAACGGAGGTGGGGTGTTACACTTGGTATCAGAGCTGAAGGTTACCAGATTTGATAAAAAGTTTTTGAAAAATATGTTTTAAAAAGGAAGTATTTTCAAAAGTAAAGCTTATTTTGAAAAAAACCATAATCCCCAAAAGCCATATATCTTTCTTTCGATTCTTTGTTTCGAGTTCCTTCCTCTTTCCCTTTTTGAATCTCTTCCTCCGCGTATAGATGCTTTTTCTAAGATATGTAAGGACTTCCGGTGCGATGGGCGGAAAACCGCTTTATGGGACTGAGACGTTGTCGAGGCTAGAAGTTGGCTGAACGAAGTGGAGGACTTGTTGGTACCTTTGAGATAGACGATGAGAGGAAGGTTCAACCAACTGCTTGGTTAATGAAGGATGAAGCTTCATTTTGGTGGAAGGTCAAGAATGGAAAACGTACATGGGAGACATGGATAGGACACACGATAAGAAAGTGGATCCAAAGAAGGGCACTTGCTTCAACCGTGGTGAGATGGGACACTTCACTAGGGACTGCCCGAAGAAACGAGGACAAGGGCAGAGGGCAGGACCAACTGCTGGAGGGAAGGCGAACACTCTCGAGGCTAGTGGATAGGATAGGATTAGGAAAACTTTATGTAGGAGGTTTAATTTCTTTATCTGATTGTTGAGTTAAAACTCTTTCTGATTCTGGTATTTAGATTATGTAATCGATACTCTACACTTTAATACTAGTATTGTTTCTGATTCCGCTGTAGACTCAAACCCATAAGGGCTATGATTAATCTGTTTGTGATAGATTGGGGTTTGAGAGATATCTGTGTTAGGCATCAAGTATGACGCATACATTCTGAGGTTTTGTGGGATATGATTTTATCATGCTTAGCTTCCTAAGAATCATTAGGGAACCTGATCTGTACCAATAGTCTGTAAATATCTGAATACTTCTGATAAGATTTCCAGTTTTGACATTGTCTAAAGAGGGTAACCCTCTGGGTGTCAATCTGATGTTGATTTCGGTCTTCGGGGTTGACACTTAGAGGAATTATTTTCTCAACCAATGTCTGATAGGAATCAAGTTTTTGTTTTATCTGTACTCGCTCCATCACTCGACTGTATCTTATCGATTGAATCTTCGAACTTTAGGTAGAAACTAATGGGTGTAAACATGTGTTTGAGACATGTTATGTTTGATGGTTGCAAGTGGATGCAAGTGGTTGCTAGTGGTTGCCCGTAGATGCATACACACACACTAGGCACTAGATCGGCTCGAAAACATTCTCATACTGCATATGGATGTGTGAGCATTTTTCAATTTTTGTGGATGAAAAATGATTGACTCAGCACATGGATGTTGCATATGACTGAATGGTTGTGCACTCATATAGAAATGACATGTATCAAGTAGGAAAATTGCATACATGTTGGACTCATGGCACTGGCATAATTCGCATTAAGGAGGTCAACTGAATCAGTGGACCGCCTGATTTTGCATTAGATAGGGACATATACACACACTGTGCATTTAAACATGGAAGCATTAGAAGTCTATAAGGACAATGGATGCCTGTGTTTGATGGTTGAGTAGATGGTTGTTTGGATGATTAGGATATACATTCTTCTTAACTAGAAGATTTCGGGGACGAAATCCTTTAAGGAGGGGAGAATGTAACACCCCATATTTTCTGAGAATATATAAAAAAAATGGTTAAATATGAAGAAGTTATTAAGCCTTGAAGTTTATATGCATATGAGAGAAATATATATAGATATATATAAAAAATAAAAAAATAAACATGCAAAAAAGGTTCAAAACAGCAAATTGGGAGGGGGAATAACCGAACCGGCCCATTTTTGAGGTCAACCCAAGCTCCGCTGGGTCGACTAGGGGTTAATTCAGGGTGATTGGCTGTCATCCCGTGGGCCGATTCGCTCAAATGCAAATTTTGCATTTGAATGGTTCTCATGATTCAGGGTTAATCTAATGGTCCTAAATAACTTCCTACACCTATATATACATCCCTAACCTAAACCTAAATCTCATTTACAATTCTCTAGCCTCCATTGCTCTCTTTCTCTCTAAAAAAAATAAAATAAATCAATGGCGTCTCTACTCTGCTGAAACCTAAGCTAGGACTTGTGCTTCTTCTTCCTTCAATTCTGATTAGGACTAAAAGAGAACAGCTACAACACCTTTTTCTTTTAGAATCCAAACAAGGCAAGTACAGTTATTCTCCACTATAAACGTTAATTATAATTTTGATATGCTTTTAAATCTAAGTTTGAGGTTGTATATATATTCTCTTCTGTTAGATCTGTTTTCTGTGACTGTTCTGTATTCCTTTCTTCTTTTCTGTTTCTATAGCCATGCTACCACGAGCCTGTGCCCAATCTCATAAAGAGATTAACGTATGAACGCAAAATTTGGGACAATTAATGAATGATGTGAAATTTGACAAGACTGAATTGAACGTATGACTTTAGATCTGAAGCATAAAATATATTGGACATGTGACTTGGGATTGGATGCATAAATTTGACTATGAACATGTAATTTATATATTGCATGCATAGAGTATGTTGTAATTTAGATCTGTAACTAATTAGAGGAATGAACATATGTTATTTAGATTTGTAATTAATTAGAAAAATGAGCATATGTTGTAAACTAGATTTAGATCTATGCATATTCTGTGATAAAAGAAAAGAGGAACCATTGTATGTTTACGTATGATTGGAGACTTTGGACAAAATGCATATAAAAGTCAAGATCTGATTTTTAGAAGATATAATTTAAAGATTTAGATTGTTGGGTATATTTTGCATTATGATTCATGACTTGAAAAGAAGAAGGATATGGAAAGTTAGGTGTAAAGATTTACATTAATTAGGATATCTATTATTGTGATTACTCCTAAATAGGAATTTTTGGATATATGGCATGCATTGTAATTAATGATTATATTTGGTATAATTTACATGTGAATCTGCTGTAAAATGCTAGTTTAACAAAAATTGGAACATATGTTATATGGTAAATTATGTCCATATTCTGCGCTATGTAAATTTATGCAAACATGGAATATATGTTCATATTGTGAATCATGACAATTATGTTGGCATATGAATTTAGGCCTAATTTATGATTAGGCAAGGCATGTAAATAGAACTTTTAGAAATATTAAATCTGCTAAATCTGCTAATTTGCTAAGTTGCCTAAACTGCTAGTTTTGTTATATAGCCTAGACTGCTATTTAGATTGAAATGCCTAATCTGTTAAATTTGTCTGTTGAGATGCCTAATCTGTTATGTGCTAAAATCTGCTAAGTTGCTTAATCTGCTAAATCCGTTAAGTCGCCTAATCTGAAAAATCTGTTATATGTTAAATCTGTTACCTGCTATATCTGTTGTTTTGATATAATTAGTCTGTTATTGGCGTAATTTGAATTGACTATAGTTATGAATAATTGACATGTATATTAGGCATAGGCATAAATGCTAAACTATTAATTAATTGGCCGCAAAGATAAATATGGCTAACTCGAGGTTAGAATGAGTTTGCGGCGTAAACCTTCCCGGAACCGCCCGGCACATCCAGTGGCCGCAAACAATAGGTTCTAATGTGAGAAGTTAGTCATAACATGCGCAAGACACGAGGTTAGGTCTGGCTTGTTGCAGAAGTCTGCCTGGAACCGCCCGGCATATCCAGCGGTCACAAGCTACCGACCTAATGTGAGAGGTCTGTGCATTAATATTTAATTAATGCAAATCTGGGATAAAATATGAGATAAAATCTGAGATAAATATGATGTCTAAAATGTGTTGGGTGGATAGGGTTAAACCAACTGGACTAATGAATTTAATGAACCCGTTTCGTGAATCCGTAGGCCCAATACAAAGTTAGATAATATGGAACCAGTTAATCTGTAAGCCTGTTAATCCGAACATCTGATCCGTTAGTCTGAAAACCTGTTAACTTGATTGTCTGATCTGTGAACTAGTTAACCTAAATTTTGTATGTCTGAAACTTGTAGACAAGTTAAGCTGAAATCTGTTAGTCTGGGGACACAAGGTTAGGAGGGGAATTACTTGTGTCATCTGTTGTTTGGGACCCATATTAGTCAGTAACCCTTTCTGGTATCAAAACTTTGACCCAACAGTAGGTAGGGTCCGGGGACGCTTACTGAACTAATTATAAGCGGTTCATTCTGATAATGGCGAGGGGTGCTGATGGTGCGTTCCAACCGGGTCATGTGCGTGCATGGATCCCGGTCTGCCTCTGAGGATGTAAGACGCCGTGACATCTGTAAATAGGTCTGTGCCGATTGGTTGTCACTTTAGGAAGTGATACACCCTATTGTGGGGCCGACACAGGATATTTATGTATTAGGGAGCCGATCGCTTGGGGTAGGGTTTTAGGGTACACTTAGTTCTGTCTGTTTCTGTTGGTACCGTCTGTTTCTGTTGGGTGGTAACACCTGTCTGTTTCTGCGTGGTACCGTCTGTTCGGGTGGTAAAGGCCCATTACTAGTGTACACCTAATTCTACATTCTGTTTCCGTAGGGATTAATCTGTTTCTGCTTCTGTCTTTTTCTGATCGGGTAGTAAAGGCCCATTATTAGCATTCTGTTTCTGTTAAATTATTCTGTACCCGTTTCTGTTTCAGTTTAGACATTAAGGTGACACCTAATTCAGTTATACTAGTATTAGTGCAGAGAAGTGTAAAGCAATAGTTTATGTCATTCTGTTCTTCTGTTATATCTGCTACACCTGTTACTGTTATCTCTCATCCAGTTTTATGTTCATGTCATATTATTATTATCTGTTCATATGCTGAAAGTCACTGGACTTGCCAGACTTTTTTGTCTGACCCTTGTTGTTTCGCCTCCTTTCTTCCGTTCCCCCCCCCCCCAAGGTTATCCAAGGAGGGAATACTTTAGCTTGATCCGGATTTCTCTTTGCTTGAAGTGCTTAAAGTATGGCTTGGCTCTGTATAGCTTCCGTCCTATGGGGATTATGATTTTAAACCATGCATTTTGAAGGCTTTTGTACAAGACTGATATTTTGTACTTGAATTCTGAGATTTGAAAGGATGTAACCATATTGATTTCTGTTTCCGTTGTAATAAAGTTAAAAAAATTCAAGTACTGTTTTATCTGTCTTGTAGGTTTCTGTTCTGTTTACTAAAATGCTCCACCAAAGTTAAGGCATTCCCTTTGTGAGTGACCTTAACGGAGGTGGGGTGTTACAATATGTGTGGAATTTCGCCTGATGTAATAGTACACGAATTAAATATTGATCCAAGTATGACTCCAAAAAAAAACATGAAGTTAAGGACCCGAAAGATCTAAAGCATTAAAAGAAGAAGTGGATAGCTACTTGAAAATAACTTTATACAAGAATCTATATAACCAAACTGGTCTCCAATCTGGTACTTGTCAAAAAATCCAATGGCAACTGGCGAGTGTGTATTGATTATTCTGATTTGAATAAAGCGTGCCTAGAGGATAGTTTTCCATTATCCAGAATCGATCAACTTGTCGATGCAACCGCAGGGCACGAGCTTTTATCTTTCATGGACGCTTATTTTGGGTATAACCAATTAATGATGCCCATGCCAGGCCAAGAAAACACAAGTTTCATAGCAAATCTAGGATTATATTATTACAAGGCCATGCCATTCGGATTGAAAAATGCGAGAGCGACTTACCAGCATCTTGTAAATGCAATGTTCAAAGCACAAATTGGTAAAACCATGGAGGTGTATGTTGACGACATGCTAGTCAAGTCAAAGAAAGCAGAAAATCAAATGGAGAATCTCATTGGAATGTTTCACTTTCTCAGGAAGTATGGGATGAAGCTAACCCCGCTTAAATGCTCATTTGTAGTCGCATCTGGGAAATTTCTTGGATTTATGGTCAATTCCCGGGGCATCGAGGCTAATCTCACTTAGATCTCAGCTTTGCGAGAAATGTGCTCTCCTAAAACAATGAAAGAACTTCAAGAGAAATGGCAAAGTAGCTTCTTTGTGTCGGTACATTTCAAAGGCGACAGACAGGTGCTTTCCACCGTTTGATGCATTGAAGAAGGGGAAAAGAGATTTCCAGTGGACTCTCGAGTGCCATGTAGCTTTCAAGGAGATAATCAAACACATGGAATCACCACCGATGTTATCAAAGCCTAATGATGGGGAGAGATTATACCTATATCTCGCAGCTCTCGTCCGAGAAGATGACAAAGGTTCAAAGGTCAGTATATTACATTATCAAATGACTTACCGGGGCAGACCTGAATTATCCTAAATTGGAGAAGCTTGGATACAGTTTGCTCATCGCCTCTAAAAAAATCTGTCCTTACTTCCAAGCCCACTCTATCAAAGTCCTCATGGATCAATGCCAAAAGCAAGTCTTATTTCGTCCAGAGACTTCGGGGAGATTGTTAAAGTGGAATATTGAACTTAATCAATATGATATCACTTACCATCTTCGAAACGCGATAAATGGAGAAGCTTTAGCGGATTTTATCATAGAATTCACAGATAGAGGGGAAGAGAAGGAGGAATATATTGAAGCAATTACCAGATGGAAATTATTTGTTGACGGAGCAAACAATGATTATTGTATTGGGGCAGGGATAGTTCTAGAAACTCCCAAAGGCCGATCGATATGTTGTGCTCTCAGATTGGAGTTCCCTGCAACTAACAATAAGGCAGAGTAAGAGGCACTAATCGTTGGGTTAAAGTTCGCGAAAGAGCTAGTCTTGAAAACCTTACAAATTTTTAGCGACTCGCAGCTAGTGGTATCTCAGGTTCGAGGAGAATTCCAAACAAAAGGAGGAAATCTTCCAGCTTATCTGACTAAGGCAAAGAAACTTCTCGATGACTTGGAATTTTATGTGATATCTCATATTCCTAGAGAAGAGAACATGAAAGAAAATTCGCTTGCTAAACTTGCTAGTACAAGAAATGCTCAGATACTGGGGCTAGTTCCTGTTGAAGTCCTCCCAAATCCCAACACTGACAATCATGATGTAGATTGGATCACAGAAGTTGCAATTAAACAAGACTCTTGGATGACTTTGATAAAAAACTATCTCCTGGACAGGGTGCTCCTAGATGGTCCAAGAAAGCGAAAGAAGCTCCTCCGTAAAGCATCCTTATATCTCATTCAAGATGGTTGCTTGATATATGAGGATTCTCCATGCCCCTCCTTTGGTGCGTAACTAAAAAGGAATCCAGGGCCATTTTAGCAGAACTTCATGAGGGAGAGTGCGAGGTCATACATTAGCCAAAAAGATTCCGCGATACGACTATTTCTGGCCTGATTTAAACTCTGACTCCCCAATTTACACCAAGAAATGCGATCGATGTCAAAGGATCACAAAGATTCCTAGCGCACCGTCCATAGAATTGACTCAAATGGTCAATCCGTTGACATTTGCAGTCTGGGGCATTGACCAGATTGGAATCCTTCCCACCGCAAAGTCTAACCTCAAATATGCCATTGTCGCCATAGATTACTACACAAAATGGGCGGAAGCAGAGCCACTGGGCACAATCACTTCAAAGAAGGTGATCAACTTCGTCTTGAAGAGTATTATATGCCAATTCGATGTGCCATAGAAGATAATCACAGACAATGGAACACCATTCGAAAGCGACGGATTCAAAAGTTTCTGTGCCAGGTACAAGATTTAGAAAAGTTTTGCAGTAGTTGCACGTCCGTAGGCCAACAGAAAAGTCAAAGTAGTAAACAAAATCATAAAGTCAACTATCAAGAAGCCTCTCGAGAAAGCCAAAGGTAGTTGGGCAGATGAGCTTCCACTTGCACTATGGGCGCACCATACGACTCGCAAAACCACGACAGAGCATACTCCGTTCTCCCTTGCCTTTGGATCCGTAGGATCTAAATTAACCCTAGAGGGGGTGAATAGGGTTTATTGCAGTTTTTTCTGAGTAATTAAATAATATCAAACACAGCTAATAATCAGAGTGAATGAGGAATATAAATAACACACAGATATACCCAGCTTCGGCAAAACCCTGCCTACTGCTGCATTTCTCAAGGTTCCTTCTAGGTATAGTCGACAATTACAACACTTACAACACCCGTAAACTCGCGTCAATTCCAAGCCTATTTGTGCTAACCCTACGCTCAAAAGTTATCCCAGTTTCTACTAGGAGCTACACAAAAGGCCTCAAAATCTTGCTCTAGTTGCACTAATCCTACGCTCAAAACCCTGCACTGATTTCTACCCCCGAAATCAGATTTCCCCGAATTACAAACCTAGTAGTCTTCCTAGTTTTACAGAAAAACTAGAAAACTTTTATAACGATTACAAATTAAAAAAACACTAAAAATAAAAGTAATTAAAAATCCTTTTAAATCAAAACCCTAGTTTACTAAGTCCTTGTCCCTTTTAAATCTTGGCTAGCCCCTTTTTCATTTGCTTCACCACTTCACTTTTGGACCGATCTCCTTTATTTCTTTGGAATTAAAAATAGGGGCTAACGACTTGCGATCTAAGGTTTGTGATTCATCTCGAAATTGAAGCCACTACTCTCTCTTAAGTGATACTCTGAATTCCATTGGCTTTCCTATTCTTCGGTTGCACGTAGATTTGGATCCAAGTTATTTGTTCATGTATGATTTTGCTATTCGATTTTTTGCTTTAATTTGTTCGAACTTGGATGGATTTATGCCTGTGATGATTTGTGCTATTTATAGGATTAAAACTCCTAATATTTTCTCTGATTTCATATACGATTTGGTCTTTGATATATGCATGAATTTTGGCTTGAAATCTTCGTATATTTTGGGGTTTCGGAAATCTCTGGCTTTGAAGTTGTAGAGTTTGAATTCTCCAAACTTTCTGGAAATAAAATTTTCGTGAGGATTCTATTTTGATATAGTCTTCCTTCTAGAAAATCTCGATATAAAACAAATTTGTAAATTCAGCATTGCATGTTGAATTTTTGACCATTTAATCATTGCCGATTATATTGGAACTTTTTCTAGATTATTTTCAGGAATAAATAACTTAGCAGAACAGATGCTACATTTTTGCTTGCCATTGAACATATTTAATGCTTGATATATTTTTTGAATTGATAAGAACAGATGCTACACTTTTGATTTGCGTTGACTTTGATCTTGTAACTGGCTTAAAAAATGTGATATGAACAAATTTGAACAAGTACTGCACTTGAGTTTTGCCATGTGCTTCACTGATGCTATTGAACAGATTCTTTTACACTTCGATAAGAGCATGTTTGTTTTGTTCCCCATATTTGTATTTAAACTGTTTCCATTCTATCGCTTGTGGTCATGTGCATGAAACTTGACTTGTGATTGTATTAGCCTGAACTAAAACTTATGCACTTGTTTTATACCACAGTCCCATTCACCTTTGTACATTTTGTTGCTTTGATCATAGCCTGTGTACTTTTATGAACTTGCTGCTCCAATTAACATCTGAAATTCTTATGCCATTTGTCTTTGTGCACTTGGAACATGAACTTATGCTATCCATTGATATTGCAAACTCAGTTTTTCTGTGTATCTGCTTTGGTCACCTTGCTCTTGCATTTGTATATTACTTTCACCTCTTGGCTTATTGTCTTGATGTTGGCACCTATATACTTGTGAATGTACTCTTATTATTGTACTTTAGTAATGCCATGTACCCTTGCTTGTGAGCCTCCCGGCCTGTCCACCCCTTGACAAAAACTGGTGCTTGAATCTTGAGCTCACATGCTCGAACTTCAACTCTACCACTCTTTGATCATGAGTTAGGTAATGCCTTGTGTCTTGTCCAACCCAGTTTTGTGATACTTGGTTATTGCTCACTTGTATATGGTGTACACATATATTTATGTTCATATGAGCTTGCTCCATGCTGCTATATTAATTTGCTTTGTCCACGTTGTATGTGTACATTGCGTCGGCCATGTGTCTTGAACATGTATATTGGCACAACTTTTTCCATGCTGCAATGAACATTTTACCTTTCACCATATTCTTAAGACCCATTTGAACATGTGTGATGTGCACACATTTGCCATTGATGCTGAAACATGTTTTTGACATATTCATGCTATCGTACTTGTCGAGATTAAGATTGAATTTTTACTGTGTTTTTGATCATTCATGTGTGTCGTTTTGACTTGTGCTCGACCTCTTTGCACTTGTAATTTGTTTAATTTTTTTTAAATGTGCACTGAGTCGAGTTGGTCCACGTGGCTGCTCCTTAGTTGTTATACTGCATTTTGATTGATGAGGCAGTGCACGCATGTATATTTATACACGTGTATACATGCAGCCATTTAGAATAATTTTCCTGTTCTTGCATATCAGACCGAGTTAGAAAAATGATGAGAAACACACCGAAATTCTTAAGCAAATAAAATTTAAAATAAATTTATATTTGCATGTATTCAGTTTTATTTCTACTGCAGTGTACTCTGTGTGTGTGTGTTTGTGACTGGTGTGCACGTGGCTGGACTGGATTGCTGGACAGGATCTGGAGTACATCAAGACAAGTATACGTGTAAAAAAAACGTATGAGTTTGTATATGAGTGAACGAGTGTAACTGTAGTGAGGCAATGACTTTGTACAGAATGATGAGAGCTATAGTGAGGAATAAATGTACAAAATGAGAAAATTGCACTGATATTTGTAATAAACAAATTTGATTGAAATAAAATATTATTTTATTGTGTTCAAATCAAATTGTCTATCGTATTGAAATTAATTCAGTAGTACAATTCCATGTAAAATATTATAACTGTGAATATACAATAGTGGAGTTAGAATGTTGTACTATTTTAGATTTTGAAATAAAATATTTTATTGAATAAATGTTCTGTGAATTGTGTATAATAGTATCTTATTCAATAAATATTTATTTCAATGAAATAAAATATAAAATAGTACAATTACAAACACATTTAAATAATATTATATGTTTGTTATCATCAAACAAAAATCATACAACACATTGTTGTATCCAATAATCTCCCCTATTTGATGATGACAATAATATACAAGATTTTGAATGTGTTTGAACGTGAAATATATTACTCCCCCTATTTGTATGCTCCCCTTATAACTGAACTCCCCCTATATATGTGGAAAATATAAATAGTGAAATTCAATTGACTATTCTACCTCTAGATATCTAATTTCCAATCTTATAATATTCTTGAATTAAATACTCATCAATCAAAATCTTGACCATTCTCCCCCTTTTGTTATCATCAAAAGAATAATAGAAATCGAAATAGTGGCAAATATAGACCATAAATATAAATTCAAACTAAGAGAGAGAATATATATCGTAAATCCCATTTAATCAAACTAAAATCATAATAATCTTTAAATCAGAAGCAAATTTCACTTTCAGAATGAATGGTTTACGATGGATTTTATAGAATGAGGAGAGCTTTTAAATTTCAAATATAGGATTATTAATTACATAATTTTCAAATAAATTTCAAATTTAAGCACATAATAATTTAAAATTATTTAAGCACTTTCTAACCACGCATAACCGTTAGGACTTTTAAATAGGGTTAGTAGCAACTTAAATTTTATCCTCTCTAATGAGTTCCATCCATGCACAGCCCAAAGGTCTTTTAAGTGAGATTGGAAGCACATAGAGATTAAGGTAATTCACCCACGCATAACCACGAGGACTTTTGAAGGGGAGTGAATACCAGGGATAAATAATATATATATATACATATATTTTGTTTTCTTTATTATTATTTGATAATCTCTTTAAAAATTTCTTTATTTCCAAATATAATTTAAACTCCCCACATTATATAAAACCATGATGAGTGACAAAAATATGGTAGAAATAGAAAATGGTCGTGAAATAAGCTCTAATTCAAAGATATTATAAAATCTATCCAATCATCATGAGATTTTAAAATAACATCTCCTCTAGTTATGAATTGTACCATAGTCACAACTCATCACAACTTCATAAATCTATTAATAATTTTGATGAGTTCCAAGATGGTTCAAATTAGTCAATAATCTCAATTTCTGAATAAATAATCAAGAATAATTTTAAAAATTGAGAATATCAATTTCAAGAGGAGTATTTTGAAAATATCAATGCAAGCTTAAAATTAGTTTCAAAAATCAATCAATTGAATGTAAAATTATCTAATATTTCTAATGTTGATTGCTCCTACACAATTTTAAAACCACTTATATATTTAATTCAAATTGCCTATGAATTTTAATAAAATCCAGTCATTGATTTTCCAACCCATCGTTCAGCCACCAAGACACTTAAACAATCAAATCAATTTCCTTATTAGAGCAGCACAAGATCATTTTCAAAGCAAGAATCACAAGTGAAATTTTCAGAGAATTTTTAAACAAGCACAAGAAACAGTCAACGATCAAATCTGAAGGTAATTATTTGAAATCACTTGAAAAAAACAAATCAAATTTTATAATTTAAGAAATTCAGCAATCAATCATGAATGATTTCAAAATCAATATAATCAAGCCAAGTAAAAAAAATGAAATTTTCACAGCTAGTCAATCATGGTTTTCAAGTAGTCTGCTGTATTGAGTTCGATTTTTCAATATTTTCCAAAGTGAATAAGAAGAAACTCAAAAATAGCAAAGATGTGTGAAATTTCATTAGCATTCGAGAACATCATAAATTTCGAAATTCCGATTTATAGTGTTCAAGATATGCTCAAAATATTATGGAAGTGTCAATACAAATTAGCATAAAAGAAAATAAAAATAAAAAATCACGAGTTTAGATATCATACCTGACTTACCTTTATCGATGTGAACCAATGAATCTACAACTCTGAATCTATGGCTAAGGAACTTCAAATAATTCGATAATTTGGAACAGTTTGATTTTTATCTCTCTTAAGGACAGTTGTTCCTTAGCCTCCCTTGGTACCTAAATATGCATAATATCGAGTGGTCTAACAAGGACTGCTTTACCACTCTTATCTTTGTCCACATGTTTTAGTACCCAAACCGTTTTATAACAATCCATTACTATCCACTAAAGTACCCTTTGAAACCCAAATTCATTTAATTTTAATCGAATTCATTTTATTATCTTTTGGGATCCAAACACGTTTAACTGAATTTTCGTTTTGTTTATGATTTGAAAACCTTTTGAAATTATTAGAATTCAAATTTCCAATTTGAACCTTTTCAAAGCTATTTTTAGGATTTTCAAAAATATTAAAATTTTGTTTTTCAACTTGATCGAATCCAAAACCAAATCCTTTTTTATTCTCAACAAAAAATTAGTTTTTTAACAACATATTCAACGATTTCTCTCCTTTAAAGAATTTAGCCAATATTGATTCAAGTCGTTGAATTTTGGATTTAAGATCACTATTTTCTTTCATTAAAATCGAACAACAATTTATAGTGATCTTTCTCTTTATAGAATCGTTTTGTTTCAAAACCATATTTTCATTTTTAAGCATTTTAATTTTTTCATTGGACTCAAAAATCTCACTTTCAAATCGTTTACGCTTTTCAATTTCAAGTTTTTCAAAATCCTTGAATTTTTCAATTTCTTTTTCCAAATCGTGAATGATACAAGTAATTTCAGATTTGTTATTTTTCAAAATCACGTTTTTGTTTTCAAGGGTCTTGAAATTTTCTTTTATTTCAAACAATTCTTTTTGAAAAGTTGTGCATTTATCACATTTGAGATTTTTGATTTTCTCAGTTTCAATTTCAAGTTCGTTAAAAATCAATTCGGTTTTCAATAAACTTATTTCCTCTAAAATTTCATGTTTGGATATTTTAGCCTTCTTAAACTTATCCAACTCCTTTTGCAAAAATTCTTTTTTTGTTTTTAGTTCAATCTCGTTTATTTTTAGAAACTTGATTTCCTTTTCAAGCTTTTGAAACTTTTCATTAAGATGAACTAAATCATTTTCCAAATTTAAACAGTTTTTGCAATTCGAGTTTTCAACCTTTTTAATGTTTTCAAGTTTTAATTCCAAATCATGATTTTTATTAGTCAACTCAACATTTTCATATTTTAAATTTTTGTTTATCAGCTTAAGACTCTCAACAGTTTTGTTTAATTTATCACAAAGAAAAATTAACTTTTCAAAAGGAAATTCAACGTGCTTGTCATCTATTGAGTCTTCTTAACTATCATCATCTGATCCATCTTCTGTAAATCCTGTCAAGCATAATTCTGAAACTGAGTTGGCAACCGGGGGTTTTGAGCTATTGTTGTCTTTTCTTCCATACAACGCATCGAGAGTTTTCCAGATTTCCTATGCAGTTAAACAATGGGAGATATGGTTATATTGATCATCATTAATATAAGAATTAAAATGTGCGTAGCACGAGAATTAATTATAATGTTATTCTTATCCACCATGTCATATCCATTTTCAATAATATCCCAACATCTAACATTAACAGATTTTAAATAAATTTCCATTTTTAATTTCCAATTTTAAAAAAATCTTTTCCATCAAAAATAGTTGGAGTTATACTAGAAAAATTCTCGCTAGATTGACAACTAGAAAACTCACCATTGGGGAAATCCAGGACTTTAGAGTTATTAGAAAGTAAAAAATGCCTACTCCGATACCATTCATAGGATCTAAATTAACCCCTGGGGGGTGAATATGGTTTATTACAGTTTTTGCTGAGTAAGTAAATAATATCAAACACAGATAATAATCAAAGTGAATGCGGATAATAAATACACAAAGATATACCCAGCTTCGGAAAAACCCTACCTATTGCTGCATTCCTCAAGATTTCCACTAGGTATTAGTCAACAATTACAATGCTTACAACACATAAACTCGCGATAATTCCTAGCCTATTTGTCCTAACCCTACGCTCAAAACTTATCCCCAGTTTCTACTAGGAGCTACACAAAAGGCCTCAAAATCTTGCTCTAGTTGCACTAATTCTACGCTCAAAACCCTGCACTGATTTCTATCCCCGAAATCAGATTTCCCCAAATTACAAACCCCGTAATTCGTCTCTTAGTTTTACAAAAAAACTTGAAAACTTTAATAATGATTACAAATTAAAAAACATTAAAAATAAAAACAATTAAAAACCCTTTAAATCAAAACCCTAGTTTACTAAGTCCTTGTCCCTTTTAAATCTTGGTCGGTCCCTTTTTTATTTGCTTCACCACTTCACTTTTGGCCCGATCTCCTTTATTTCTCTGGAATTAAAAATGGGGGCTGACGAATTACGATCTAGGGTTTGTGATTCATCTTAAAATTGAAGCCGTAGCTCTCTCTCAAGTGATACTCTGAATTCCAGTGGCTTTCCTCTTCTTCGGTTACACGTTGATTTGGATCCAAGTTATTTGTTCCTGGTACGATTTTTCTATTCGATTTTTTTCTTTAATTTGATAGAACTTGGATGGATTTATGCCTGTGATGATTGGTCCTATTTATAGGATTAAAACTCCTAAATATTTGCTCTGATTTCATATACGATTTAGTCTTCGATATATGCTTGAATTTTGGCTTGAAATCTTCGTATATTTTGGGTTTCGGAAATCTCTGGCTTTGAAGTTGTAGAATTTTGATTCTTCAAACTTTCTGGAAATAAAACTTTGGTGAAGATTCTTTTTTGACTTAGTCTTCCTTCTAGAAAATCTCGATATAAAACAAATTTGTAAATTCAACATTGCATGTTGAATTTTTGACTATTTAATCATTGCCGAATGTATTGGAACTTTTTCTGGATTTTTTCTGGAATAAATAACTGAGATGAACATATGCTACATTTTTGCTTGCCACTGAACATATTTAATGCTTGATAGATATTTTGAACTGATAAGAATAGATGCTACACTTCTGATTTGCATTGACTTTGATCAGATTCTCAGAGTGGGCCTAGCACTAGTGGGCTTTGATCAGATTGCTTTATCTATCTTTTGGAGCTTGGAACGTTGATGTAAACCCCAGCTTATCTTTTCTATTATGGCTATTAGTTATGTAGTGGGATTATGTACTTATGTTTTTATCAGGATGGATATTTAGTACTTGACTCTTGTTTAGTCGGTTTTGGTATTGTAACCAAGCATGTTTAACTTCTGCTGCAAGTAAATGATGTTTTAAATTTTCAAGTATTATTTATATCTGTCTTGTTGTAATTTTTTTGTTCTATATTCACTTAAAATACTCCACCGAAGTTAAGGCATTCCCTTTGTGAGTGACCTTAGCGGGTGTGGGGTGTTACACGTGGTATCATAGCTGAAGGTTACCAGAACAGATAAAATTTTTAGAAAAACTATTTTTCTAAAAACATTTTTGGAAGAAGTATTTTCAAAAACATGCCTTTTAAGAGAAAAGTTTTTGAAAGAAAAACATAATCCCCAATAGCCATATCTTTATCTTTCGAATTCTCCGTTTTGAATCTTTCATTTTCGTTTTAGCATGGCTGAAGATCTTAACTTTCCGGAGGGTGTAGCGATACCAGTATGGTATAAGAGATTGATGGAGGCTAAGGTCGCCGCTGCGGTTCCAGCAAATGTTCCTCCACCACCAGTTGCACCCGATATTCCTCCCCCTCCTCCTCCTCGCGCGGATACTTTTGCTAAGACTTGCAAGGAATTTAAGGCTATGGGAGGGAAACCTTTTCAAGGATCAGAAACTTTTGTGGAAGCGAGGGATTGGCTTAAGGAGGTGGAAGAGTTGATAGATATCTTTGAAATGGAAGAAGGAAAGAAAGTCAAGTTAGTTGCTTGGTTAATGAAGGGAGAGGCCTCGTTCTGGTGGGAGGTCACTAATGGAGAGCGCCCTGTTGAATCTTGGGCGGATTTTAGACAAAGGTTTGTGGCAAAGTTTCTTTCAAGGGCGGAAGAAAATCTGTATATGGAAAGGTTCTTGACTCTAAAGCAAGGAAACCTATCAGTGAAGGAATATGTCAACAAGTTTAATCAGTTGGCATGGTTTGGCATAGACATGGTGAATACACCGGAGAAGAAGGCTTTGAGGTTCGTTAAGGGCTTGAATGAACCGATGCATGGATTGGCTATGACTCACATCCCTAAAGGGGCCACCTTTGAGAAGCTAGTAGACATGGCACTTATGCATGAGGAAGAGAAGGGTCCCAATGCTAATAAGGCACCCGAGAAGAAAGGAGATCAGAAGAGACCTCAACAGCAACAGCAAAACAAGGGTGGGAAAGTCAACGGTGGCAAGGGAAAGAAGAAGTGCTTCAATTGCGAGACACCAGGCCACCTAAGCAAATATTGTCGGAAGAAGAAGAAGACTGGCTGCTTCCACTGTGGCGAAGCAGGGCATCTAGTGAAGGACTGCCCTAAGAAGGGGCAGAGGACGGGATCTACCTCAGGAGGACAGGTGCAAGCTCTTATGGCACCAGGTCAGGAAAGGGGGCAAGTTCAGGCTCTCGCGGTTCCACCGATTCAGGAAAGAGGTAGAACTATTTCCGTTGAAAGTCTGGTTTTTCTGTTTGATCATCCTGTCCGTACTTTGTTTGACTCTGGCGCATCGCATTCGTTTATCTCATCATCATTAGTTGAGTCACTGCACTTAGACACCAGTCTAGTAGATAATCCCTTGGTTGTTTCAAACCCAATTGGGGGCTCCACTTATTTGTCCATGATATGTTTGGGTTTGAAGATTTCCATACTTAGCGTTGAGTTTAGATGTGATGCTTTTGTTTTGGGCTTCACGGGCTATGGGTTAATTTTGGGCATGGACTGGTTATCCAGTAATGGTGCCGTTCTTGATTGCGAAAGGAGAGTTGTTAGGCTCATGACCCGCTTGGGTAACACTCTCGAGATCTCTTGTAATCCCATGGATTCTGTTATGCTAAGTTATCTTGAATCGCTTGACATTTCGGTCGAGAGTTTGCGATCTGTTATAGTGGTCCGGGAATACTCGGATGTGTTTGAGGAGGTGAAGGGCTTACCTCCGAAGCGGGAGATAGACTTCCGAATATATCTGGTAGACAATGCTAAACCAGTATCTTTGCCAGTGCGCCACATGGCTCCTCGTGAGAGGAGGGAACTCAATAAGCAAGTAGGGGAGTTGCTTGAGAAGGGGTTCATAAGACGAAGTATATCGGAGTGGGGTGCTCCAGTGGTTTTTGCCACGAAGGCGGATGGGTCTCTCAGACTTTGTGTAGACTATAGAGAACTCAACAAGCTTACAAAGAAGAATAGACACCCATTGCCGAGGATTGATGATCTCTTTGATCAGTTGGTTGGCGCCTCAGTGTTTTCACAGTTGGACTTAGCCACGGGGTTTTATCAGTTGAGAGTGGTTGAAGATAGCGTAGACAAGACTGCCTTTAGGACTCTGGATGGTTTTTATGAGTGGCTTTTGATGCCATTTGGTTTGACGAACGCCTCCGCATACTTTGTTGATCTGATGAGTAGGGTGTTCAGGGAGTACCTTAATAAGTTCGTGGTGGTCTTTGTGGATGACATCTTAGTCTTTTCTAAGAGTGAAGAAGAGCATGCCCTAAATCTTAGGGAAGTGTTGGAAACTCTTCGAGCACATAGCCTTAAGGCTAAATTCTCTAAATGTCACTTTTGGAGGAAGGAAGTGCGGTTCTTAGGGCACGTGGTCTCTAAGGAAGGGATAGCTGTGGATCCCGCTAAGGTAGTATCTATCCAAGATTGGAAGGTTCCGAAGAATGCTACCGAGGTGAGGAGTTTCTTGGGGTTGGCTGGCTACTATAGGAAGTTTATCGAGGACTTCACGAAGATATCAGCCCCATTAACTCGCTTGACGAAGAAGAATCTAGTCTTCACATGGGACGTAGATTGTGATGATGCGTTCCAATGGTTAAAGAGAGCTTTAACCACGACTCCAGTCTTAGTGTTGCCAGATGGGAGTAAGCCATTTGTTGTTTATACCGATGCTTGTGGGACAGGACTAGGCGCAGTCTTAATGCAAGAGTGAAGGGTAATAGCCTATGGGGGAAGGCAGTTGAGAAAGCATGAGAAAAATTACCCTACACATGATCTAGAGTTGGCCGCTATTGTTTTTGCGCTTAAGACTTGGCGCCATTATCTTCTTGGGGAGAGGTTCGAATTGTTCACTGACCACAAATCATTGAAGTACTTGTTTTCTCAGAAGGATTTGAACTTGAGACAGCAAAGGTGGATGGAGTTCTTAGCATCCTATGATTTCGAGATAGCGTACACCCCTGGCAAGGGTAACGTGGTGGCGGACGCCTTAAGCAGAAAAAGGTTGTCCTTGAGTCCATTGTTCGTGGAACGACGAAGCTTGGAATTTATCTCGATGTTTGACTTCAGACCTTCCGTTGACTTTGTACCCGGTTTGTTAGCATCCTTAGAGGTCAGACCTACTCTTTTGGGACGGATTGGCGAGGCACAGTGGGACGACCCACAGTTGGTTGAGTTGGTAGAGAGGCTCATAAGGGGGGAGTCGTCCAGCCATTTGAGTAGGTACACCCTAGATGATAGGGGGTGGTTGCGTAGAGACGGTAGATTTTGTGTACCACAAGACGAGGGTTTGAGGAAGGCTATTCTTGATGATGCACATCGTTCGAAGATGACCTTTCATCCCGGTGGGGACAAGATGTACCAAGACATGAAGCGAGTTTTCTTTTGGGCCGGTATGAAGAAGGATGTGGCCGAGTATGTCGCTAGATGCTTGGTGTGCCAACAAGTGAAAGCGGAGCAAAAGAAACCTGTTGGGTTGCTTCACCCATTGGAAGTTCCGAAATGGAAGTGGGATAGCGTCTCGATGGATTTTATCGATGGGTTACCGAGATCGAGGAAGGGTAATACGGGAATTTGGGTTGTGGTAGACAGACTTACTAAGAGCGCCCATTTCATACCCGTGAAGAGCAAGAGGACTGCTCCATGGCTAGCTTCAGTTTACCTTCGAGAGACAGTTCGATTGCATGGTGTATCTTCTAGCATAGTGAGTGATCGAGATCCCATCTTCACTAGCGAGTTTTGGAAGAGTTTGCAAGAGGCGGTAGGGACTCAATTGTGTTTGAGCACCGCATATCATCCTCATACGGACGGCCAGACCGAGAGGGTGAATCGTGTTCTAGAAGACCTTTTGAGGCTATGTATCTTAGATTTTGGAGGTACATGGGAAGAGCATCTTCCATTGGTGGAGTTCGCGTATAATAATAGCTTTCAGTCTAGTATTGGTATGGCTCCATTCGAAGCTCTTCATGGAAGGCCTTGTCGATCACCTACATGTTAGTGGGAATCTACGGATAAGATCTTGCTTGGGCCCGATATGGTTAGAGAGACTTCGGAAAAGATTGATTTGATTCGAAGAAGGATGAAAGCAGCGCAAGATAGGCAGAAATCTTACGCGGATAAGAGGAGGACGGATCTTGAGTTTGATGTTGGGGACATGGTCTTTGTCAAAGTATCTCCATTACGGAGTGTTGTTCGCTTTGGGTCCGTTGGGAAGTTAGCACCAAGGTTTGTAGGACCGTTTCCTATTAAGGAAAGGATTGGACAGATGGCATACAGAGTGGATTTACCCGGGAGACTTAGTGGTGTACATGACGTATTCCATGTGTCACATTTGAGGAAGTGCCTACATGAGACCGCAGAGGTGGTAGAGCCGAGCTTGCTTAGAGAAGTGGAGGTAGAGCGTGATGCGACGATTCGACGAGCTCCTACTCGCATCCTTGGGTCAGAGATTAGGAAGTTGAGAAACAGAGAGGTTCAACTAGTCAAAGTGCAATGGGGAGATGATGAGAGCAACACTACTTGGGAGACAGAAGCGAAGATGCGTTCACTGTACCCATTTCTTTTTGAGGGTATGTCTTTTAACTTCTCCTTTATCGTTTGTCTAGTTCTTATCTTATCTTTAGTATGTCCTCTCATTAGTACCTTTGACCTTTAGATAGGGTAAACCTATGGTTGAAACATGTGTTTGAGACATGTTATGATTGATGGATGCATGTGGATGCAAGTGTTTGCTAGTGGTTGCTCGTGGATGCATATACACACACTTTAGACACTAGATCGGCCTAGTCACTTCATATGCATATTGCATATAAATTGTGTGTAGGTAGCTATATTAGTGGATGTATAATGGTTGTGTTATCATATGGATGATGCATTTTGGTGTATGGTTGTGCACACATGTAGAAATAGTATGTGTCGATAGGGTTCTTTCGCATACATATTGGATGCATGGCACTATCACGGTTTGCATTAAGGAGGTCAACTGAATCAGTAGACCGCCTGATTTTGCATTAGAAAGGGAACATATACACACACTTTTTGCATATGTTCATACGTCATTAGAAATTTTAAGGACAATGGATGCCTATGTTTGATGGTTTAGTAGATGGTTATTTGGTTGGTAGGATACGTTCTTCTTGACTTAGAGATTTCGGGGACGAAATCCTTTAAGTAGGGGAGAATGTAACACCCCGTATGTTGAATAACTTTTTATAATATAAATCAGGGAAGAATTAAATTTTAAGTTCTGAATCAGGGGAAACGGGCTATGCCATTGCGTTCGTCTCGGGAAAAATACGCGAAATAGAGTCCGAGTTTACGAAAATCGGAGTCCGTATGACCCAGTTAAGGCCCGAAGAAGTTTTCAGAAAATTTAAATTTCGAAAAACAGATTTCAAATGCAGAAATGGAGCTAGGCGGGAAAATTCCCGCCAGCCATCCCAAGTCGACTGGGGAGTCGACTTGGGAGTCGACACAGCAGGACCAAAGTCGACTGCCCAGTCGACTTGGGAGTCGACACAGGTGGCCGGGCAGTTTTGCCTGGTGCACCATTTGAGTGAATGGGTCAGGTTTGGGCTATGTTTGGGGGCTTGTGACGAGATCTGATGGCCCTAAACAAATCTAGGGTTAATCTAAGGGCCTAAATTACATCCTAAATCTAGAAATACATCCTAAGACTACCCTAATTCATACTAAAATTGGATACAACGTCATCATGCGGTCAAAATGCAACTTAGAAGGAGCCTCCACAAATTAAAGAGGAAGATAGCTTCTCAAATCAACTTCTAATCAACTCTAGCAACTTAATCTTCTTCAAAGGAGTGCTAATCAACAAGTTGTGAGTTTCTATGCCTTTAGCAAGCAATTGCTAAACCAATTATAATAGGATATAATGAGGTTATGGTTATGTATGTGGATCAATGCAAGTTATGTTATCATATGTTATGTGTTCATGATGCTAGTTATGCAAGTTTTATGCTATATGCTCATGATGCTAGTTATGCAAATCACTATGATAAACATTGATCCATTATGACACCATGTTATGCAAGTTTGGTGTTTGATTATATGCAAGTTCATATATGACATGTTATGCAAGTTTGGTGTTTGATTATATGCAAGTTCATATATGACATGTTATGCAAGTTTGGTGTTTGATTATATGCAAGTAACATGTGCAAGTTTACACCTTTGTATGATATGCATACATATGCAAGTTTACCCCTTTGTATGTCATGCATATATATGCATGTTTACCCCCTTTTTATGAAATGAGTAACATATGCAAGTTCAACCCTTTTTAGACCTATGACATGTATGCAAGTTTATCCCTTTATGATAGGTCTATGACATGAACATCTATGCAAGTTACCCTCTTTATGACATATGTGATTCATGCAAGTTTGGGTTGGTTATTTATGCTAGTTGGGTTTGATGCTATGGTCATATATGCAAGTTGACACCTTTAAAACCCATGATGATGCTAATATTATGCTAAGTTGAACCCATTGTATTTGTGATGAATCTTCCCTTTTAAGTATGTCATGTTAGCGTATTACGTGGGGAACGATGGGGTTAATATTCAGGTTAACAAAATTGTGGTGAAATTGGTATGATGTGGCAAACCATGAGTGGATGGACATAATTGAGTCAATTATGTACATCATTAAATTGGAATTAATTAGGGAAAATTAATTCAAAATATGGGGGTGATTAATTAGGTGTAATTAATCGACTAAGACACGAGGTTGGACCCTTTTGTAGCATAAGACCGCCCGGAACCGACCGGCAAATCCAGCGGCTACAAATGGTTGGCCCAATGTGAGAGGTCTTAGGCATGAACTAAATACGTGACAAGTGTAAAGACACGAGGTTAGACTCTGTTATGGCGTAAGGCTGCCCGGAACCGACCGGCAAATCGAGCTTCAATAAAAGATAGTCTAATGTGAGAGGTCTTTACAAAGGTTACGTTCTTAATCAATTAAGAAACACTTAACCAGATAAGCATGTAGTGGGGCATGAGGGGTTAAGTGGGTGCCTTGGGTGGCATGTGGAAATGAAGTAAGTGCCTTGGGTGGCATGTGGAAATCTAGTGGGTTGCCTTGGGTGGCAATAGAAAATACGATTAGAATACTTAACCAAGTGGAAACATGTAATTAAACATGATTAAAGGGTTAAGTGGGATGCACTAGAAAAGGGACAAGCTTAGGTGGGTAGCTTGTGGGGGCCCATTTCAACCAGTAACCCAAAACGTATCTTTGTGGGCTCGACCCAAGTCGAGGATGGGACACGCATACTGGGTTTGACTATAAGAGGCCAAAACGGGTTAGCGGTGGCAACGCAAGTCCAACGGGTTTCATATGCGTGTGTGGGCCCGGGCTGGTAGTTAAGACGTTGTTGCATCGTGTAGGTATAAGCCGTGCACCGTTGGTTGTATCGGGTTGCCACTTTGGGGAGTGATGCACCCCACTGTGGGGCCAGCACGGGTATCTACGCTAGGGAGCCGATCGCTTGGGGAGTAGTGGGTACACCTAGTGGAGATAGGGGCAGACGACACCTATGTGGTCAGCTAGGGGTACACGAAACTACTAGTTATATTTTCTAAGTCCTTGCGTGGGATCAACCTTTAAGTTAGGAATGACTGGTGTGGTGCAGTGTAGTAATTACCCTTGGGTGGGTAGATGCGTCTTTACCATTATCTTGGTTCATCCTATGTCTAGTTGGCTGCTTAGTGTAGTCATTTATCCCCAGTCGTTACCGTACCAAGTTTATATCATACCCTAATTACTTTAATGATTGTGTTGTTAAAATTATAGGACTCGCTCAGACTTATGTCTGACCCCGTTGTTTCTATCTTTTTCCCAACCCTCAGGTTCTCAGAGTGGGCCTAGCACTAGTGGGCTTTGTTCAGATTGCTTTATCTATCTTTTGGAGCTTGGACCGTTGATGTAAAGCCCAGCTTATCTTTTCTATTATGGCTATTAGTTATGTAGTGGGATTATGTACTTATGTTTTTATCAGGATGGATATTTAGTACTTGACTCTTGTTTAGTTGGTTTGGTATTGTAACCAAACATGTTTAACTTCTGCTGCAAGTAAATGATGTTTTAAATTTTCAAGTATTATTTATATTTGTCTTGTTGTAATTTTTATGTTCTATATTCACTTAAAATACTCCACCGAAGTTAAGGCATTCCCTTTGTGAGTGACCTTAGCGGGTGTGGGGTGTTACACTTATGCACTTGTTTTATACCACAGTCCCATTCACCTTTGTACATTTTTGTGCTTTAATCATAGCTTGTGCACTTTTATGAACTTGCTGCTCCAAGTTCGAACTGAAATTCTTATGCAATTTGTCTTTGTACACTTGGAACATGGTCTTGCGCTATCCATTGGAATTGCAAACTCAGTTTTGCTATGTATTTTCTTTGGTCACCCTGCTCTTGCATTTTGTATATTACTTACACCTCTTGGCTTATTGGCTTGATGTTGGCACCTATATACTTGTGAATGTACTCTTATTATTGCACTTTAGTAATGCCATGTACCCATGCTTATGAGCCTCTCGGCCTGTCCACCCCTTGATAAAAACTGTTGCTTGAATCTTGAGCTCACATGCTCAAACTTCACCTATACTATTCCTTGATCGTTAGTTAGGTATTGCCTTGTGTCTTGTCCAACCCAGTTTTGTGATACTTGGTTATTGCTCACTTGTACATAGTGTACACATATATTTATGTTCATATGAGCTTGCTCCATGCTGCTATATGAATTTGCTATATCTATGTTGTATGTGTGTATTACGTCGGCCATGTGTCTTGAACGTGTATACTGGCACAACTTTTTCCTTGCTGCAATGAACAATTTTCCTTTCACCATATTCTTAAGACCCATTTGAACATGTGTGCACACCTTTGCCATTGATGCTGAAACATGTTTTTGACCTATTCATGCTATCATACTTGTTACGATTAAGATTGATTTTTTACTGTGTTTTTGATCATTCATGTGTGCCGTTTTGACTTGTGCTCGACCACTTTGCACTTGTAATTTGTTTAATTTTTTTGTTTAAATGTGCACTGAGTCGAGTTGGTCCACATGGCTGCTCCTCAGTTACTATACTGCATTTTGATTGGTGATGCAGTGCACGCGTGTATATTTATACACGTGTGTACTTACAGCCATTTAGAATAATTTTCCTGTTCTTGCCTATTAGACCGATTCGGAAAAATGATGAGAAACACGCCAAAATTCTAAGGCAAATAATATTTAAAAATAAATTTATATTTGCACGTATTTAGTTTTATTTCTATTGCAGTGTACTCTCTGTGTGTGTTTGTGATAGGTGTACAGGTGGTTGGATTGGATTGCTGGACAGGATCTGGGGTACATCAAGACAAGTATACGTGTGAAAAAAAACTATATGAGTTTGAATATGAGTGAACGAGTGTAACTGTAGTGAGGCAATGACTGTGTACAGAATGATGAGAGTTGTAGTGAGGAATAAATGTACAGAATGTGAAAATTGTACTGATATTTGTAATAAACAAATTTGATTGAAATAAAATATTATTTTATTATGTTCAAATCAAATTGTCTATCATATTCAAATTAATTCAGTTATACAATTCCATGTTAAATACTATAACTATGAATATACAATAGTGGAGTTAGAATGTTGTACTATTTCAGATTTTGAAATAAAATATTTAATTGAATAAATGTACTGTGAATTGTGTATAATAGTATATTATTCAATAAATATTTATTTCTATGAAATAAAATATAAAATAGTACAATTACGAACACATTTAAATAATAGTATATGTTTGTTATCATCAAACAAAAATCATACAACACATTGTTGTATCCAATAGGATCTGAAGCTATGATTCCGGTAGAGCTAGAAGTGTCCACTCATCGCCGAATCCATTTCAATTAGGCAGTGAATGAGAAGCTGCAACTCGAAGCACTTAATCTATTTGAGGAAAGTAGAGCTTAAGCGGAACTTATAGTCGTTGCCCACTAGAGGAGGATTGCTAGGAACTTCAATTCGAAAGTCAGACCAAGAACCTTTGGAGTGGGAGATCTGGTATTAAAGAAGATAATGACTGGGACAGGAGTTTTCAGACCTAACTGGGAAGGACCATTTGTTTATAAGTCAGAAACTCCTGGACAACACTTTCAAATTGGAGACAACAGATGGAACAGTAATCCTAAGGGTGTAGAATAGCATTCATCTGCGACACTACTGCACTTAACTTTTCATTCATGTTTCAATAATAGTTGTAAATACTCTCCATGCACTATAATTAAACTTCGTGTACATACAAATGAAGAAGTGACGCTGCCTGCCTAAATCTTTTTTACATGCGTACTTTTGTTTGATTATTCAAAGTTGCTAAGAATGATTTTTGATTGTAGGCCATCGAACGATTGCCTACTAACAACCTAAACAAAATCAAGTGGGCTCTACAGCAAATCCCGATGGGGACAACTTAAGCAACGAGTGCCTTAAACATCATTCGCAGTAAATATGAAGATGTGAAGCACCATCTTGCAGGTGAGGATGAGGGCCACCAAGACTTAGACAGTTAAACAGAGCAACGTTGGATTTAAAGGTAGAAAAATTGCTAGTTCCACCAAAGGGGATTTAACGACCCTAGTCCCATACTAGAATATCTTGATACAACAAGCATCTGCTAATGGTACTGGCGTCCACCCCGTGGAACTGTGCAATAATCAAGCCCTTCTTAATGAAGCTAATTGAAGACCTCTTTGGAGGCACCTGATTAGTTCGTTAGTGTCTGCTGATCATAGACTCAACGATTAACAGGCCCCGAAAATACCTCTTGGGGGCAAAAGACCTCTCTGGGGCACCCAGTTGATTGTCAGTACTAGGAATTACCTGGTCCGATTACAAAAAATATGGGGGCAAAAACAAAAGATCTCTCTGGGGGCACCCCAATCGACTGTCAGCACCAGGAATTACCTGGTCCAATTGCGACAAAAATTGGGTTTCAAGACCTCTACGGGGGCGTCCGACCAGGTTAAAGTACCAATTATTTCGGAATCGTGGATCGGCGGATTCAAAAGACCTCTTTGGTGGCATCCAATCGTTTGCGTTACATTTGGTCATCCCGAATGTGAAGAACGCTGGCCAAAAGACCTCTTAGGGGGCGTCTGACAAATTCGACAAGTGTCTAAATTATTCGGGCACAGCGAATAACGGATTTCAAAGACCATTTAGAAGGCACCCATGAAATCACCGACGCTAGAATACATCAGCCTAGTGGGTATTTCCTATGTCTGAATTAACTAGTCGGAAAAAGATAAGCATTGGGCCCACGAATATATGACCTCTCAAGCAGGGGAACAAAAATAAAAATCCTCTTTCATTAAAGGCATGGGTTTGATCAACTAAGTTATAAATCCTTGGGTCATGATCGAACTAGGAAATCCCGAATATGTTGGCAAAAGCGATAAACATAGCCACTACGGCAGGAATTTTCGATGTTTTGATCATAATCAAGAGATTTTAAATATGGTCGATCACACCAAGCTTATAAGAGTCCATGAAGAACTTTGGTATGGGGGCATCACCACTGCATTAAGATAAATCAATAATTCTCACTAAAACATACCACAAGCTCATCACAACTTTACACCAAATAAGAAGGCTTTGGGGTTGTAAGGACTACTCCGATCAACAAAATTGAATCTCCTGAAATGGCTAAGGCAAACTTGGAGACTTCAACATAATAGTAAACACAAAAGGTGGTTACTCACAGAAAAGAAGTCTCAAAGTGTCGCCTCAATCAAAACAAAAAAGAATTCAATGAAGTAGATCAAGTAGATCCAGCTAGTGATGATCTATGGTGTGAAAGCAATATGGCTAATGTACCAAGATCATTATAATACCATACATTGCAACAACAAAGGACTTATGATACAAAATAACTTGTATTATAAATGTACAAAGAAACAGGTGTGGAATGCAAAACAAGAGAGTACAATAAAGCTAAAGTATAGAGCTTAGGTACAACAAGCAGAACAAGAACATTGTTTCATCACATCAACAGACAACACAAATTAGACACAAGGTCTGGTACAAAAGTCTCAGACATAAATGTGCGTAAAGTAATAAGCATAAAGTGATAGGCGAGGACCATCACTCGCATATACAACTGATCTAAATGAAATACACAAAAGGAGGTAATCGGGAACTAAAGCAAGCTAATCATGAACACTACTTCTTATCATCATACCTCAAAGACGGTTTAGTAGAGGATGAAGGAGGAGTACTAGCTGGTTGTTTCCCATCCTTGACCACTGGACCGCTGGGGCTTTCTTGGGATGACAATGTTATAATTCCTTTCTTCTGAGCAGCGTGCTTTCTTCTTTTGCATCCTGAAGTTGATGAGGGCTTGGCTTTCTGCTTTCTCGGGTCCTCAGCCTCCTTGTTCGGGGTCTCATCAGTATGGTTTGAGTCCTCGTCACTTGTGATATAGTCAACGTCATCACCCAAGTTAGCAATCGCGGAAATCTGAGTATTCTTAGAGCCCGGAGTGGTAAAAGCAAGTAGAGATGCATCACCCGGGGGAGGAGTAACGATTGGGGTAAGGGGAACTGACATCAAAGTTGAGTCAGTTATAATAGATTCAGTTGTCATTGCTTTGCATGCGGTACGGGAAGATCGTGGTGAGATTAAACCTAAAACAGATGAACAATAAGCATAGAATGTAGTTGTCCTAGGTGAAGGGCAGAGGAAGTCTAATTATAGCATAGCTTGGACAATCTCAGTTTTACCTACGACTTCAGGATTCGCTTGAATGTTTCTGTTCTCTTCAACCTCGAATCTGTCTACATCATTGTCATCTTCCTCGTCATCTCCGTCATGCTCTTCAGTAACCGTTTCCTTTTCTTTGAGAGCGGTAGGAGGATTAATCAGAGTTTGCGAGCCAGAAGCTTCGATGTTAGCAGAATCAACGGGGGCATTAACGTTGGTGATATCCTGAGATTGCTCCCCAGAAGGCCTGGCCTTGTCACCTAACAATCCTCACTTTTTCTTCAGTAAAATCTTCCCCTCAGCTAAGGCCTTGCGGGATTCTTCTTCTAAGAGATCCTCAATAAGATCATCCTTACCGCGGTCGCCTCCATCAATCTTAAGTACCTCTTCCTAGACAAGAGTTAAAGTTTCAGCGAAATCCTTTACCAAATAGTGCAAACTACCATGGGTCATGACGCTATAGACATAGAATTTGAATAAGGTAGTGTCAGTCTTTGCCTAAACCTTCCTGTAAGCGGCCACAACTTTGGCCTTATCCTCTTCAAGAAATTCAACGTTGGTAGCTAGTGCTTCAAGAGCTAGACTTTGAGAAGAAATCTTATGCTGGAGAGTCACATTCTCTTGTTGAAAAGTAGCAGAAGCACTCCTTTCTATAGCTAGTTGAGATTCCACAAGCTATTGGGCGGATTGAGCATCTTGAACCTGTGTTACTAGCGTGCTTTCCTTCTTTTTTGCAGCGGCAACTTCATCTTTGAGCCTATTAACCTCAGCTTCTAAACCTGCCAGCTCTGTATCCCTTTGAGCAGAAGATGCAATAGTTTTTTCTTGTGACTTCACAACCATGATTAGCTCAGCTTTATCATTCTCTAAAGTGGAAATTCGATCGATGGTGACACCGTTAACTCTTTGGAGTTCATGTGCAAAAGTATAGCATTCGCCCAATTGCTTCTCAGCGCGACCTCTAATCTTATCTAACCTAACTTCAAGTTGACTCTTGGTCATATCAAATTGTGTAAGCATACAACCCTTCAAGGTATCGAATTCTTCGAGAATGTCCCACCTGTCAGAAGGGTATATGACTAAATTGATATACGCCGCTCTTAGGCACCAGCCCGTAAACCGATCAGAGAGGCTAAAGTTGGCCGGTCCAGGAATATAACGAGGCCTATCTATAATCGTCTGAAGGTCAGCAGGAGTGGGGGTGACAAATGGAGAAGCCAAAGATACTTGATTGCAAGTAGCCTAAATATCCGGCATTAGAAAATCTGGCATTGGAAGGTTATCCGATTTGTGACGCTTCCGAGAGTCACCTTTGCCTTTATCACCTCTATCTCTCTTCTTTTTAACTTTCCTTTTTTGACTTTCCTCTTCTTCCCTCCTTTTTTGCTTCCAGCATATCAAGGTGGTCATGCCTCTACTTCCTTTGTTGATCAGTTTCAATAAGATCACGAATTTGTTGAGGCTGGTAGACAGGTTGCAACCGTTGGGATTGTTTTAGGTATTTGAAGACCGGGGTTTGAGAAACTTCTTGGGATTGTATTGCTTGGTGCTTTGTTCAAAACTCTCCATGAATGAGTGTCTCATCTCTAAACCTGGAGGAAAGACAAAACAAAGTCTCAGTACTTAATTCAGAGGTATTAAAGGGGCTTATGCAGAGTATTGGAAACTTATGGCATAAGTAAAGCATTTGTTGTTCTGTATCTAAAACGAACCAATCTAGAGGGGAGCATCTAAGTTAATTCCTGTGTCTGCGAGTGTTTTTCTAGGATGAGGATCTCAAGCTGAATATGTTGTAGTTTTAGTTTTTGTCACTAATGTTGTCGGATCCGAAGTTAAAATATCATCTGGGATAAGATCTTTAACTGAGCTAAGGTCACCTAGATCCCTAAAAGTATCTGAGATGCCTTCTCCTTGACTATTTTGAATAGTAGGATTTTCGTCTATATTCTCAGCATTTGAATTTCCCTTAGAAGTTACTTCAGCTTCTCAAAGCTGCTCAGTTTCCTTCCTTGGGTCTGAAGTGGTTCTCAAAGTAGTTTCATCCACATCAACCTGTCTGGTTTCTTCCGTAGGACCCATGATAGTACCTTCCTTCTCAATCTGGTCAAATGAGATCATAAGACTCTTACCCTCACGTTGTTTGAATGCATCTTCCTCGATGGGGGTCAAGTTAAATTTGGGAGGTGTTTTACTGCTTCACGTAGGATCAGAGCACTTCTTTAGATTAGCTTTCTTAACTGGAGATTTGCTAGCAATATCTTTCTTATCGGCCGAGTCTATCGCAAGAGAATGCGATCGATGAAGGATATAACAACGGCGAAGGAATTCTTCTATAACCAAGAATTTTCTACTCCATTTATCCTCACTAACAGCCCTTAAAGAATCAAAAAGGGCTTGATAGAGGGCAGTGTCATGATCAAAAGGGGTTTCTGTACAATAAAGAGACATCTGAGCATTGAGATTTAGAAGGAGAAAGAAATAGAAGGCACTAATTGAATGTACTCACGTCCTTCCTTCCATCGGCCATTAAAGTTTTCGGGACATCGGACGAAGAAATATTGGTGTGGAAATCTTCGAACACTTTCTATCAGATTAGTAATAATTTTCGAGCCCTGACTCTCGACAAAAATAATTGAGGGATGATCCTTATTCCTTCTCTTAATGGAATACAGAGAACATATTTCCTTAAAGGTTGGCGCACGTTGTTTGACCCTCATAAAAAGTACATAAAGCCCCATTAAAATTAAATAACCATTCGGGAGTAGCTGATATGAGGCAATGGCCAGGCGTCGAAGGATTAGTTCTAAGTAAGGATTAAAGGGAGGGATCGCCTCGCTTAAAAGCATGTAACGATTAACTGCCACATACCTATTGGGAGGAAGGTCAGCATAGTCATCCTTCCCTTGTAATTTGGCCTCGTCTGTGACGAGATGGAATTTCGCTCGGTCCGAACCAGTCGCTAAACCGACTCAGACCGTTCGAAACGCCCTATCGTTTGAGAACACGACAAAGTAGAACGCATATAGAAGAACATTTCATTGCTTATTACAACAATGCATCAGATTACAAGAATATACAGAGTATAAATGAATAAATATTACACAGAAATATCAGAGATTCAAATTACATTTAAATACATAGCAGCGGAAAATAATACAATACACAACTAGAAGGAGATATACGGATACAAAGCTTTCCGGATATCGTTCCAGCTGTAAACCAGGATCCTGTGAATATAAATCTGCAAAACCAAAACTACTAGCTGCCCGTATCAAAATAGGGGCACCCAGAGTTTAGGTTAAAACAATAAACTCCAGGTCAGTCATGTGACTGGTGTGAGAACTAAAACGGTTATTAGTCTTTGTTTTTAAAGTTAGGTAAATCAAGGGACCACGCCGTATAACACGGAACGGGTTTCCTCCCAAGAATACCAGTGCATAAAACCAACAGCGCAATGCTAAATAAAGAAAAATGAAGCTGTTATAAGACCCAGGTCCTATCACACAATGCAACGCAAGCCGGGGGATAGGGTTTTCCCTTATAACAGCCAAAGAATGCTTGATACGTTTAAAACAAATCATTTGATACTATTATAAGTGCATAGTGTATAAAACAACTTCAAATCATAAGTATCAATCATAGACGGCATAAGTGCCCCATCCCACTGTGTCGCCATACTAGGCTCTACAAATAAAACCGCAAAATCACGTATTTGGAAATTGGATTTCCATCTATGAACCGAGGCAAAAGATAGTCCTCAACCAATTCGAGACACTCTAGCCCGCCCCTCAGGACCCAGACTCAGGTGGGCCCTTGGATCCTCAGGGCCAGTCCACCGATGTGGATTAAACTTAAACCCTGAACATGCATTTCCCCGCCCTATGGGGCGTAATCGAGCCAACTAAATGACTCCATCGGTTCGAGAACGACCGATTAATCCGAGGCGCCTCGCAACAGCAACAACCACATAAGTCAAACTCGTCAGGGCGTGTAAAACCACTGACGCCACTTCTAGCTAGAAAGAAATGCATGCCCTCCCTGACGTCCACTCCCGTTTTTGGTTCATACCGGGTGTGAAACTCGCGAAGCAAACGTTACACAAAGCTACGCCACAAAGGCCTTGCTTTGATCATCACCACAAGACTTTGCTTTTCAACAGAAGCCTCGATCAATTGCCACTTAGGCATGCCACACAGGCAATTCACTCCATGCGTTTGATATCCATCAATATATAACCCCTGAGCTCGCACGTCTTAGAGAAGGGCGTTAAGCAAGAGAATAAATTCTCCGCCGCCAAACAGATATATATTTAATAGAGATCAATCACACGGACTGAAATCCAATGTCAGACACATAGTCCATTTACAAGTCCGTTCTGGGTCTGAACGAAACCGGAGGCACCTAGTACCCCGCATATCCATCGATCTCCAAGTACGTCTGGACGATCCCTAACTGTTTCCATCTTCTTGGGTGTACAACCCAATCAAGATCATCAGTAATCACCCAAACGACATGAAGACTTCTGGTCTTCGACCACCGTCTTCATCTTCGACACCACGTCGAATCAGTTATTCAGAATGGGATAAACCCGGTCTTTCTGAATAACTCGCGTATATATTATAAAAGTGTTACACAAACACAACATACACCTCATTCCAATTCAGAATATTCTTTTATTCAAATATTCCTATACTTTGGGAAAAAGTTCCCATTAATTTTATCCAAGATAAATTCTTTAAATTTATTCTTTAATCTCCTTTGAATATCAATTCCAACTAGTCGGGATTATCGAACCACACCGAAGTAATCATTTATGTTATTTTCCCAATCCCAACCTATTCATCCTATGAAGTAAAACTGGTAGTACTTCATATCTAACACCACAGTGTTATCGGTAATTCAATTACCATTTCCCGTTCAAATCTAATTAAAGATTTAACTATCGCTTGGAGTAAAACTGGTGATACTCCATTCTCGATCTTTTCAATCTATTTAAAGATTCACTAAAACTCCACTTAGTTTTAATCTTTAACTGGGTTAAAGAATCCGTGTCATTTAAAACACGGTTCACGATAAACCCAAAGTCACATTCATTAATTATCGGGTTAAAGAACGAGTGTTATTTAAAACACTGTTCACGATAAACCCAAAAATCAATATCGATTCAATTTCAATTAAATATTATTTAATTGGGACACTTCGTTAAATCTAAACAAAAAGATTTAATCTTTTCTCAACGGGGTTCAAGAACAGTGTTAGTGAAGACACCATTCACGACAAACCCAAATCACATTTGATATTCAATACAAGGCTCTGAATAGAAAATATACCGGCTTATATTCAATATCAAATTCTACGACTAACGAATATCGCATTGGAAATAACGATATATATATATATATATCTTTCAAATTTCCACAACAACGCCTGTATAATCATGAATTCTAACATCGAAATATTCCGAAGACAATTTCGATTCAAATCCATTCCAATGCAATCATTGGAAATTTTGGTTATTTTCAAAACCATTTCAAATTCAATTTATTTATTTAAAAATAAATAGAATTATATTTCTAGTTCAAAACTAGTTCATTTCGATAAAAACTATTTTTATCTTTTCAAATATGGAGTTTTTCATCCCAAATCTTCACAAATCATTTCTTATGATTTTACACAAATTATTACTATTTTTAATAATTTTATCAAGGCCCGTACAGTCGATTTCCTTCAACGGCCATCGAACTGCACTTACAGCGACCTTTTTCGAATTTGATTTGGACATAATTCCAAATCCAACCGTTAGATTTCTAATTTCTAATATTCGTTAGAAAGCTCTTTTCGATACGAACCCAACGGTTCCGGTTTTAGGAGAATCCGACGGTCGGATCTCCCGTAATGTCCGTTTGAAATAAATGGTCGAAATTCACGAACTGCCGCGGCGCGGCACGTTCTATTCAGGCCATTATATTATATATATAATATATATAATATACACTTCGTCGATTTCCATTTAAAACGAATTATATAAATAGTTTTAAATTCGTTTCAAAAGCAATTTCAACTTCCTTTTCAATTCAAATCAAAATTGAATTCTTCTTTATAAATTCGTTTTAAAATTCATTTCTATTCAATTCAAATTTCAATTCAATTCACTTTCAATTCAATTCGAATTCGTTTTCAATTCAATTCATTTCGAAATCGTTTTCAATTCAATTCATTTCGAAATCGTTTTCAATTCAATTCATTTCGAAATCGTTTTCAATTCAATTCATTTCGAAATCGTTTTCAATTCAATTCATTTCGAAATCGTTTTCAATTCAATTCATTTCGAAATCGTTTTCAATTCAATTCATTTCGAAATCGTTTTAAAATCGATATAAATATCGTTCACGTCAAAATGGCGTCAATCTAATCATCACGGCTTCACATATTTCTATTTTCAAATATTCTATTTCAAATATTTCCTACTATCAAAATTTTTGTTATTATCAAAATATTCTTTATTTTCACGATTGGAATGAGGCCCAATCAATCACCATATAAAGTTAATTATATGGATTCCATACAACACATGCATATAATATCATTGAAAAATAATCAACCATCAACCAAAGTGCACTACACTGTATAAGCATCAAATATAGATATCTAACGCTTATAACAGCCTGTCAATCGATCGATCGACATATTTAATCAATCAGGATGAGTGAACTTCAAATTTCATCCCAACACCCGTGTGGGGTTTCAAACAATCAAACACATATTTTATTTGTGTTGTTGCGCGATGTGTAAAATTTATCGTCCCAATCAATGTCATTCAAATAGGTGTACATAAACAAACCGTCCGGTTTATAAATGAATATTTTATTTTATTCACTTCATGTTAAAATTATATTTTTAACGATAAAACATTTTATTTCAACCTATGAATTTCTATTCAATTCATTTACACAATAAAATGATATTTTTATTTTCTAACATGTTTTAGAAAATTTCGGCGGCATAACGGCACGATACTAGAAACGGGACGGGGCCTAGCCTTATCCCCGGTCTAGTGAAGGCCCACGCCATTCACACATCAATCAAAATCACCAAACAACCAAATTCAAATCAAATCATATAACTAATCTATGCAACCAAACAAACAAGTCCATGGTCTGTGGACGATTGTGTCGGGTGCTACTAAGCACCGTCTGCATCCTAGTATATATATATATAAATAGAAATGAAATGGAAAGGTGAAAAATTCTCACATATCGCTATCCAATCATCTCGACTCTTCTTTTGTCGAAGTCTTCGCCTTTTTGTCATCTTCGTTGCCCGTAGCCACTACATATATAAAAATCACACATTTTTATATTTTGATGTCTTTAAAATAAAAATCACATTTTTATTTATTCACCTTCAATTTAAAAATCATATTTTTATAATTGCTTCATACCTTTAAAAATAGAATTTTTACTTCGCTATTTCATATATAAAAATCACATTTTTAGTTCGCTATTCAATATATAAAAATCACATTTTTAGTTCGCTATTCAATATATAAAAATCACATTTTTAGTTCGCTATTCAATATAGAAAAATCACATTTTTATTTCGAAGTTCAACATATAAAAATCATATTTTTAATTCGCCGCTTCATTATTTGTAAAAATAGAATTTTCATCACTTCAACTTCATAGTAGAAATCATATTTTTACTCCACTTTTCAATATAGAAAAATCGTATTTTTACTACGCTATTCAATGTAGAAAAATCGAATTTTTATGGTGCTATCACTTATTTAAAAATCGAATTTTTATTTCAACTTCATATAGAGAAAAATCCGACCTTTTATATAGATAAAAATCCTTATCTTTGTTAATTTAAAAATCTAAACTATACTAATTTAAAAATATAACCTTTTATACTTTATTCATATATAAATATCGTATTCCTAAAACAAAGATCATATTTTTACTAAAATCTTTTCTATAAAAATCATAATAACTTATATAAATGAAAATCAGAGTTTATATACAATAAAAATCAGATTTTAAAGGTATATAAATTCAGAAAAACTTACATTGTTTGTCGGAGGAAGGGGGGGGAGTGCGCCGTTGAGGCCCGCTGGCGGCCTGATCAGCGGCGGGGTGGTGGTGCTGGGCGCCGGTAGGCCCACGGTGGCAGCTCGTCTGGTGCTAGGGCGCGGGTTTTGGGTCATGGGGCTTTGGGGGTTTCCGGCATCTCGAGGGGATTTGGCGAGGGCGGAGCAGCCGAGGGGCTCGCCGGAGCTGGCATCGACCGGGTGGGGGGGGGGGGGGGGTTCAGCGAAGCATCGCCGCCGGCGGCCTGGGCTCGAGCGCGAGGGCGCTCTTTTCTTTTTTTTTTTTCTGATGAATTCGAAGAATAAAGGGGGGTGGGGCCAACGTATAAAGGAGGAAGGGTTTTTTTTTTTTAATTATTTTAATTTCTAAAAGTTGACTTTTGCATACGACCCCGAAACGAGGCCCACCGCCTGTCGTCCATAGCTAATTACCCCCATTCCGAACACAATGAGATATGTATCGTAAGCTGATTCGATCGTTTCGATCAGTTTCCGTTGAATTTACATTTAAATCATTATATTGAATTTTAAAAGTACATTTCAAATTACCGGGGTCACATAACAACTCTATAAATTCCATAAAAATATTTTCTAGCTTCGTATTGACGATACGGTCCTAACAAAACTAGTTTCGTCGAATTCTGAGACCGTTTGAAAAATGGCCAATTTCCAGTCGATTAAAATCAACTGAAACTGGTCAAACGCGTTTTCCTTTGCCACGCTCACATATTGATTCGAAAAATTATGAAATTTGAAACCTAGCAATAACTTCACCTCCCGGACCCAACAAAACTGGTTTCGTCGAAATCCGAGGTCGTTTGCAAAATGTCCATTTTTAAGGGCCTGAATTCCATAGCGACTATTCAGAATTTTCAACTGGACATATCTTTTGATTCCCGCTATGAAATTTTGATTTTTCGGATTCGCTGGAAAGATATTATCAATTAGATCCCATTATTTTTGGTTTCACTAAAATCCGGATTATTTTGCACCCGGTACATTCAATTGAAGTTTGAAATCGAATTATCGAACTAACGCGCCATTTTCAATTCCTTTTATAATTATATATAGATATTTATATTCTAACGACGACGCGTATAAATATATACGTTCGAATTATATTCAAAATAAATTTCTCGTCGATATTATTTAAAATAATTCATTTTAAATAATCAAAATTCGCTAAAATCGCCAAAATAAAAATTTTAAACTGGCCCAGATTTTCCGGGTTATTACAATCTCCCCCACTTAAAACTTTTCGTCCCCGAAAAGGAACAAAGTCGAAAGTGGTTTGATCAATCAACTCTACGTTCGATTTGGCTTCCATTCTCCAACTTTTCAGTTTCTGAGAATTTTCTAAAATCTCAAAATTTTGGCTAACACCCTAAATTTTTGAAAAATTTTGCCATAACCTCCCCTGCACCGGGAGCATCGGGGAATTTCAAATAGCTTCCCCGGTCCTTCAGATCTCAAAAAGAAAAAGAAAAAGCCAAGCGGCTAGCCAATAAGCTCATAAAATCATCATCACCCAAACAAAACAGTAAATTATGTAATAAACATGTACCTATTTGTCGGGCAAACAAATTTTATTCTCTGGCTCTAGCCTCCTTGCTATGACCTGTTCAATGATATATATGTATATGCAAGCAAATGCGACCAATTTTCAATACTATTCAATATTTGATTCAATTAGGCCAAATGGCTAAAAATTAGCAAACAAATAAACAAACAACACAAACATCAATCAATTAGTGAATTTAACGTTCCAAATTCATACTTTTGATATATAGTCAAAAATCAGATTTTTGATGCCAAATCACAACAATTAGCCCTATCTAATTTTGGTTCTCACACCAGTCTAATGGAAATATATAGATATTACACGTTCGTCACTCGAATATAAATTCTGATGATGATATATCAATCATCAGAATCACTCCCGGGCGACTAGAGCGTAATTCTATATCTATCCAGTATATTAAAATTTCGAATACACGCGGATCAGACGTATACGCAAAATCTATATATACTGGATTGTCCACATCAATATAAATAAGTAACCAAATACGAATAGTTGATTTAGATTTTCAAAACAAAATTTGTTTTCACTTGAAAAATATACTCTTCACACTCGTTCTAGGATACTAATGATCCTATCTCTAACGAGTCATTCTAATTGGATATTACTAATCCAATATCTGATGAATTCTTTCGTATGGTTCTAATGTGCCTTATTCTCTGAGCTTTGTAAACCAAAGCTCTGATACCAACTGTGACGAGATGGAATTTCGCTCGGTCCGAACCAGTCGCTAAACCGACTCAGACCGTTCGAAACGCCCTATCGTTTGAGAACACGAAAAAGTAGAACGCATATAGAAGAACATTTCATTGCTTATTACAACAATGCATCAGATTACAAGAATATACAGAGTATAAATGAATAAATATTACACAGAAATATCAGAGATTCAAATTACATTTAAATACATAGCAGCGGAAAATAATACAATACACAACTAGAAGGAGATATACGGATACAAAGCTTTCCGGATATCGTTCCAGCTGTAAACCAGGATCCTGTGAATATAAATCTGCAAAACCAAAACTACTAGCTGCCCGTGTCAAAATAGGGGCACCCAGAGTTTAGGTTAAAACAATAAACTCCAGGTCAGTCATGTGACTGGTGTGAGAACTAAAACGGTTATTAGTCTTTGTTTTTAAAGTTAGGTAAATCAAGGGACCACGCCGTATAACACGGAACGGGTTTCCTCCCAAGAATACCAGTGCATAAAACCAACAGCGCAATGCTAAATAAAGAAAAATGAAGCTGTTATAAGACCCAGGTCCTATCACACAATGCAACGCAAGCCGGGGGATAGGGTTTTCCCTTATAACAGCCAAAGAATGCTTGATACGTTTAAAACAAATCATTTGATACTATTATAAGTGGATAGTGTATAAAACAACTTCAAATCATAAGTATCAATCATAGACGGCATAAGTGCCCCATCCCACTATGTCGCCATACTAGGCTCTACAAATAAAACCGCAGAATCACGTATTTGGAAATTGGATTTCCATCTATGAACCGAGGCAAAAGATAGTCCTCAACCGATTCGAGACGCTCTAGCCCGCCCCTCAGGACCCAGACTCAGGTGGGCCCTTGGATCCTCAGGGCCAGTCCACCGATGTGGATTAAACTTAAACCCTGAACATGCATTTCCCCGCCCTATGGGGCGTAATCGAGCCAACTAAATGACTCCATCGGTTCGAGAACGACCGATTAATCCGAGGCGCCTCGCAACAGCAACAACCACATAAGTCAAACTCGTCAGGGCGTGTAAAACCACTGACGCCACTTCTAGGTAGAAAGATACGCATGCCCTCCCTGACGTCCACTCCCGTTTTTGGTTCATACCGGGTGTGAAACTCGCGAAGCAAACGTTACACAAAGCTACGCCACAAAGGCCTTGCTTTGATCATCACCACAAGACTTTGCTTTTCAACAGAAGCCTCGATCAATTGCCACTTAGGCATGCCACACAGGCAATTCACTCCATGCGTTTGATATCCATCAATATATAACCCCTGAGCTCGCACGTCTCAGAGAAGGGCGTTAAGCAAGAGAATAAATTCTCCGCCGCCAAACAGATATATATTTAATAGAGATCAATCACACGGACTGAAATCCAATGTCAGACACACAGTCCATTTACAAGTCCGTTCTGGGTCTGAACGAAACCGGAGGCACCTAGTACCCCGCATATCCATCGATCTCCAAGTACGTCTGGACGATCCCTAACTGTTTCCATCTTCTTGGGTGTACAGCCCAATCAAGATCATCAGTAATCACCCAAACGACATGAAGACTTCTGGTCTTCGACCACCGTCTTCATCTTCGACACCACGTCGAATCAGTTATTCAGAATGGGATAAACCCGGTCTTTCTGAATAACTCGCGTATATATTATAAAAGTGTTACACAAACACAACATACGCCTCATTCCAATTCAGAATATTCTTTTATTCAAATATTCCTATACTTTGGGAAAAAGTTCCCATTAATTTTATCCATGATAAATTCTTTAAATTTATTCTTTAATCTCCTTTGAATATCAATTCCAACTAGTCGGGATTATCGAACCACACCGAAGTAATCATTTATGTTATTTTCCCAATCCCAACCTATTCATCCCATAAAGTAAAACTGGTAGTACTTCATATCTAACACCACAGTGTTATCGGTAATTCAATTACCATTTCCCGTTCAAATCTAATTAAAGATTTAACTATCGCTTGGAGTAAAACTGGTGATACTCCATTCTCGATCTTTTCAATCTATTTAAAGATTCACTAAAACTCCACTTAGTTTTAATCTTTAACTGGGTTAAAGAATCCGTGTCATTTAAAACACGGTTCACGATAAACCCAAAGTCACATTCATTAATTATCGGGTTAAAGAACGAGTGTTATTTAAAACACTGTTCACGATAAACCCAAAAATCAATATCGATTCAATTTCAATTAAATATTATTTAATTGGGACACTTCGTTAAATCTAAACAAAAAGATTTAATCTTTTCTCAACGGGGTTCAAGAACAGTGTTAGTGAAGACACCATTCACGACAAACCCAAATCACATTTGATATTCAATACAAGGCTCTGAATAGAAAATATACCGGCTTATATTCAATATCAAATTCTACGACTAACGAATATCGCATTGGAAATAACGATATATATATATATATATATCTTTCAAATTTCCACAACAACACCTGTATAATCACGAATTCTAACATCGAAATATTCCGAAGACAATTTCGATTCAAATCCATTCCAATGCAATCATTGGAAATTTTGGTTATTTTCAAAACCATTTCAAATTCAATTTATTTATTTAAAAATAAATAGAATTATATTTCTAGTTCAAAACTAGTTCATTTCGATAAAAACTATTTTTATCTTTTCAAATATGGAGTTTTTCATCCCAAATCTTCACAAATCATTTCTTATGATTTTACACAAATTATTACTATTTTTAATAATTTTATCAAGGCCCGTACAGTCGATTTCCTTCAACGGCCATCGAACTGCACTTACAGCGACCTTTTTCGAATTTGATTTGGACATAATTCCAAATCCAACCGTTAGATTTCTAATTTCTAATATTCGTTAGAAAGCTCTTTTCGATACGAACCCAACGGTTCCGGTTTTAGGAGAATCCGACGGTCGGATCTCCCGTAATGTCCGTTTGAAATAAATGGTCGAAATTCACGAACTGCCGCGGCGCGGCACGTTCTATTCAGGCCATTATATTATATATATAATATATATAATATACACTTCGTCGATTTCCATTTAAAACGAATTATATAAATAGTTTTAAATTCGTTTCAAAAGCAATTTCAACTTCCTTTTCAATTCAAATCAAAATTGAATTCTTCTTTATAAATTCGTTTTAAAATTCATTTCTATTCAATTCAAATTTCAATTCAATTCACTTTCAATTCAATTCGAATTCGTTTTCAATTCAATTCATTTCGAAATCGTTTTCAATTCAATTCATTTCGAAATCGTTTTCAATTCAATTCATTTCGAAATCGTTTTCAATTCAATTCATTTCGAAATCGTTTTCAATTCAATTCATTTCGAAATCGTTTTCAATTCAATTCATTTCGAAATCGTTTTCAATTCAATTCATTTCGAAATCGTTTTCAATTCAATTCATTTCGAAATCGTTTTCAATTCAATTCATTTCGAAATCGTTTTCAATTCAATTCATTTCGAAATCGTTTTAAAATCGATATAAATATCGTTCACGTCAAAATGGCGTCAATCTAATCATCACGGCTTTACAAATTTCTATTTTCAAATATTCTATTTCAAATATTTCCTATTATCAAAATTTTTGTTATTATCAAAATATTCTTTATTTTCACGATTGGAATGAGGCCCAATCAATCACCATATAAAGTTAATTATATGGATTCCATACAACACATGTATATAATATCATTGAAAAATGATCAACCATCAACCAAAGTGCACTACACTGTATAAGCATCAAATATAGATATCTAACGCTTATAACAGCCTGTCAATCGATCGATCGACATATTTAATCAATCAGGATGAGTGAACTTCAAATTTCATCCCAACACCCGTGTGGGGTTTCAAACAATCAAACACATATTTTATTTGTGCTGTTGGGCGATGTGTAAAATTTATCGTCCCAATCAATGTCATTCAAATAGGTGTACATAAACAAACCGTCCGGTTTATAAATGAATATTTTATTTTATTCACTTCACGTTAAAATTATATTTTTAACGATAAAAATTTTTATTTCAACCTATGAATTTCTATTCAATTCATTTACACAATAAAATGATATTTTTATTTTCTAACATATTTTAGAAAATTTCGGCGGCATAACGGCACGATACTAGAAACGGGACGGGGCCTAGCCTTATCCCCGGTCTAGTGAAGGCCCACGCCATTCACACATCAATCAAAATCACCAAACAACCAAATTCAAATCAAATCATATAACTAATCTATGCAACCAAACAAACAAGTCCATGGTCTGTGGACGATTGTGTCGGGTGCTACTAAGCACCGTCTGCATCCTAGTATATATATATAAATAGAAATGAAATGGAAAGGTGAGAAATTCTCACATATAGCTATCCAATCATCTCGACTCTTCTTTTGTCGAAGTCTTCGCCTTTTTGTCATCTTCGTTGCCCGTAGCCACTACATATATAAAAATCACACATTTTTATATTTTGATGTCTTTAAAATAAAAATCACATTTTTATTTATTCACCTTCAATTTAAAAATCATATTTTTATAATTGCTTCATACCTTTAAAAATCGAATTTTTTACTTCGCTATTTCATATATAAAAATCACATTTTTAGTTCGCTATTCAATATATAAAAATCACATTTTTAGTTCGCTATTCAATATATAAAAATCACATTTTTAGTTCGCTATTCAATATAGAAAAATCACATTTTTATTTCGAAGTTCAACATATAAAAATCATATTTTTAATTCGCCACTTCATTATTTGTAAAAATAGAATTTTCATCACTTCAACTTCATAGTAGAAATCATATTTTTACTCCACTTTTCAATATAGAAAAATCGTATTTTTACTACGCTATTCAATATAGAAAAATCGAATTTTTATGGTGCTATCACTTATTTAAAAATCGAATTTTTATTTCAACTTCATATAGAGAAAAATCCGACCTTTTATATAGATAAAAATCCTTATCTTTGTTAATTTAAAAATCTAAACTATACTAATTTAAAAATATAACCTTTTATACTTTTTTCATATATAAATATCGTATTCCTAAAACAAAGATCATATTTTTACTAAAATCTTTTCTATAAAAATCATAATAACTTTTATAAATGAAAATCAGAGTTTATATACAATAAAAATCAGATTTTAAAGGTATATAAATTCAGAAAAACTTACATTGTTTGTCGGAGGAAGGGGGGAGTGCGCCGTTGAGGCCCGCTGGCGGCCTGATCAGCGGCGGGGTGGTGGTGCTGGGCGCCGGTAGGCCCACGGTGGCAGCTCGTCTGGTGCTAGGGCGCGGGTTTTGGGTCATGGGGCTTTGGGGGTTTTCGGCATCTCGAGGGGATTTGGCGAGGGCGGAGCAGCCGAGGGGCTCGCCGGAGCTGGCATCGACCGGGGGGGGGGGGGGGGGTTCGGCGAAGCATCGCCGCCGACGGCCTGGGCTCGAGCGCGAGGGCGCTCTTTTTTTTTTTTTCCTGATGAATTCGAAGAATAAAGGGGGGGCCAACGTATAAAGGAGGAAGGGTTTTATTTTTTTTATTTTTAATTATTTTAATTTCTAAAAGTTGACTTTTGCATACGACCCCGAAACGAGGCCCACCGCCTGTCGTCCATAGCTAATTACCCCCATTCCGAACACAATGGGATATGTATCGTAAGCTGATTCGATCGTTTCGATCAGTTTCCGTTGAATTTACATTTAAATCATTATATTGAATTTTAAACGTACATTTCAAATTACCGGGGTCACATAACAACTCTATAAATTCCATAAAAATATTTTCTAGCTTCGTATTGACGATACGGTCCTAACAAAACTAGTTTCGTCGAATTCTGAGACCGTTTGAAAAATGGCCAATTTCCAGTCGATTAAAATCAACTAAAACTGTCAAACGCGTTTTCCTTTGCCACGCTCACATATTGATTCGAAAAATTATAAAATTTGAAACCTAGCAATAACTTCACCTCCCGGACCCAACAAAACTGGTTTCGTCGAAATCCGAGGTCGTTTGCAAAATGTTCATTTTTAAGTGCCTGAATTCCATAGCGACTATTCAGAATTTTCAACTGGACATATCTTTTGATTCCCACTATGAAATTTTGATTTTTCGGATTCGCTGGAAAGATATTATCAATTAGATCCCATTATTTTTAGTTTCACTAAAATCCGGATTATTTTGCACCCGGTACATTCAATTGAAGTTTGAAATCGAATTATCGAACTACCACGCCATTTTCAATTCCTTTTATAATTGTATATAGATATTTATATTCTAACGACGACGCGTATAAATATATACGTTCGAATTATATTCAAAATAAATTTCTTGTCGATATTATTTAAAATAATTCATTTTAAATAATCAAAATTCGCTAAAATCGCCAAAATAAAAAATTTAAACTGGCCCAGATTTTCCGGGTTATTACATCGTCCTTCTTCGAGATTTCAAACTATTTATACAATTGCTGATACAAATTAAAAGAAAGGGTTGTTTCATGTCTTTTCGAGAGATGCATTGGCAAGGGGCCGGGGTTGAGGAAAATCCTAACCAACATTTACGAAGGGAACAATAACTGATGTAGTTTCAGTAACTTGAATAGAACTCCCAGCTTCACTGGACATAGTTCCTTCTTTGGGATTCTGATGAAACTGTTGTCGTGTTAACATTTCTACACAAATGGTTATTTCTTAAAATGGATCATGAGTATAGCACAAATGGAAAGCCTGATAGTTGACAAAAGATCCCAACCAAAAGGTGAGATTATGCCTACCCCATAGGGGTCGAACATGCTCGCGCCTACACAAGTTGAGCACGACCGGCCCTATAGGGGTCGAGCACGACCGGCCCCATAGGGGTCATGTGACACCCCACGTCCGTTAATGTCACTCTTTATCAGAATGCATTAAGTTTCATGAAGCGTTATAGATAAACAAAAATAGAAACATTACAAGATAGATATAAAATAACAACAGAATTAAAACTTTATTCAATAGAAAAACTTCGTGGTTCAAACCCAATTACATAATAAGTCTGCTATACTGAAAACATAAAACTTCTACCTTGTACAAAAATCATCATCAGAGTAAAATAATACGTAAAAAGAGCATAATCCCCAAAAATGTAGCCATAGTACAGAAGATACGAAATCGAGCAGTACATTTAAGCGGCTCCAAGCAGAATGAAAGCAGAATCCTTATCAAGCTTGAGTATTCCCACCTGAGAACCTTGGGGGGAGGGAAACGGAAGAGAAAGAAGAGGAAACAAAATGGGTCAAACATAAAGTATGGTGAGTCTAGTTACTTTTAGTATATAAATAAATAAAAGAAACATGACAGGCATATAAGTCGAAGAGAGATAACAGTGTCCTATGGCCGGTATGACAAGGTAAATAGGATAAACTGAACAGAACATGCATTGCGCTTCTCTAATACTTTTCTCTGCACCAATACTAGTATAACAAGAACAAGATGATCCCAACAAGTACAAGATGGTAGACGCAGGTATACTTCTAGTGAGAGGTATAACCCCATACAATAATAGGCAGCCTAATAAAACTGACAGGTGTAAACCCCCAAAGACAAGAGCGGGCTCCCAAACAAGCAAGACTAGATGTACCCTAATTACTACCCCCAATCGATCGGCTCCCTAATTTGTAGATACCCTATGCTAGCCCCATAGTAGGATGCATCACCTCCTAAAGTGGAAAACCTTAGTATTACTCAATTTAATAGATTCATGTAATCCTTATGGATCCAAACAGGTTAAGTATTGCTAATTCATCACCATTTATTCAATTATGGTTACAATGTACTAGACCTCCCACATTAAGCCTACAACTTGTCGATGTTGGATATGCCGGTTAGGTCCGGGTAGACTTCTTATACAACTCTGACTTAACCTCGTGTCTTAGCGTGCTACGTGTTTATGCACTTAGGCCCCTCACATTAGATTCACCATTTGTGGACGCTGGATATGCTGGTCGGCTCCGGGCAGACTTCTTCCATAAGTGTAATCTTACCTCGTGTCTAAGCGCGGTTACATTTTCTAATTACTATAAATCTAGGCATTTTCGTTGTTAACCAATTTTCATGTTTATTATGCCCCAAATCCCCGTCTAATTTACTGTACAAGTTATTCCCCGATTTAGATTTAGGCCAAGATATAGATTATGCCCCCAAATCCCTAGTTTTGGCTCAAAGTATAAATTATGCCTAAAATTCCCAATCATGTTTTACCATAAGAATCATGCCATAAATTATCATTCTCAATCGTTCCCAATTTCGTGCGTTCGCGTATTTCAGCGATAGGCCTTGTCTCAAAGGTAGCCTGGCTATAAAAACCAGAAAGAGATAAAAGGGGAAGAAGAGAACAAGAATAGGCATAGCAAATAAAAACTGGCATATAATGATAGAATTGGTCATTCTAACAAAATATGCATAGTGACATGATTAGGCAAACCAACATATTAGGCATACAGTGACATGGTTAGGCAAACTAACATAATAGGGATTCATAAACATGTATGATGAGATCTAAACTGTGAATTAGATATACAATTAATAATAGATCTGGTATGATTTCAGATTACTAATAGGCATAGGCTTAGATCCAAACTTCTAGGCATGTCAAGATTACATTTAAGTGTTTATATCTAAAAATAACGTGGACTCACTCTGGTTGGATCTAAATAACAAGGAATTGACTGAAGCACATATATCTGAATATGAATAACTTGTTTATTGAAGAAGAAAAGGCTACATCAGACTGAATTGGGGTAGCACCTTGTTGTCTCCATTGATTTAGATGAATAAAAAAATGGGATTAATGTCCTTTATATAGCCAAGGGTTAATGAATCTGGTCAGAGAACAAGTCCACGTACGCAGAAATTAATCTGGCTCGGATTTGGGTGTCGACACCCCTGTTGTGGTGTCGACCCATGGTCGACACCCATAGGGTTGGGGTCGACCCCCAACGGGCCGATTTTCTTCCCTTCCCCGCCTTTGATTTTCTAGAATTATATATTTACGTATTTAGCTTATATATATGTATATACTTTAAACCTTAATATCTCCTTCATACAGTGTCTGTTTTGCGCAAACTCGAGTCTATCTCAAGCAGAATTCCGAGAGAACACAATGGCGTAGTTCATTTTACTTAATTCTCCATATTTAATTAAGTATAATTCATTTTGTCATTATAATGTTCTTTAAAATTATGGGGTGTTGCATCCTCCCCTACTTAAAGGATTTCGTCCTCGAAATCTCTAAGTTAAGAAGAATGTATATCCTAACATCCATCATCCATCTAACCATCCTCCAATCACAGGCATACATTGTCCTTAAAAGATTTCTAATGCTTATATGAACATATGCAAAGGTGTGTGTATATGTCCCTATACTACTGCAAAAGATCAGGCGGTATACTGATTCAGTTGACCTCCTTAATGCAAGATATGTTAGTGCCATGAGTCCAACATGTATTCAAATAATCCTAATATAACATGTAAGTTATATATACATGCGCAATCATTAATCCAAATACAACATCCATATGATGATACACCCATTTTCGTCCATTAAAAGAAGAAAAATTCACACACATTCATATGTTGTATGAGAGTGGTTGAGCCGATCTAGTGTCTAATGTGTGTGTGTGTATGCATCCACGAGCAACCACCAGCAACCACTTGCATCCATCAAACATAACATGTCTCAAACACATGTTTACATCCATAGGATTTCTACCTAAAGGTCGAAGATTCAATCGATGGGATATACTTAAACAATAGAAACAAACATGAATAAAAGCTATGGAAAAAGAAATTAAGAACATACCCTTGAAAAGAAAAGGGTACGAAGCGCGAATCTTGTCTTCAGTTTCCCAAGTTGCATCCTTTTGGTTATCTCCCCAATATACTTTTATCAACTTGACCTCTCGGTTGCGTAGCCCCTTAACTTATGATCCAAGAATACGGGTAAGAACACGTCTAACTGTCGCCTCCTATTGCACCTCTAATTCCTCAAGCATACTCGGCTCAACTACTTTTGAAGTATCATGGAAGCATTTCCGTAAATGAGAAACGTTGTAAACATCATGAACGTCGGACAGTCTCTCTAGTAGCTTTAATATATAGGCCAATTGGCCAGTCCTTTCTATTATGGGAAATAGCCCTACAAACCTTGGCGCCAATTTAAAATGAACCACATTCTCAAGGGTGATACCTTGATGAAAACCATGTCTCCAACCTCAAACTCGATGTCAGTCCTTCTCCTATCTGCGTAGGACTTCTACCTGTCCCGAGCTGTCCTCATACACCTACAGATGAGATCTATTTTCTTTGAAGTTTCTCTAACCATCTCAGGTCAAAGTAGAAGCCTTTTTGTAGATTCCCACCAACAAGTCGGTGATCTACAGGGTCGTCCGTACAATACTTTGAAGGGTGCCATACCAATACTAGCCTGATGAATATTGTTGTAGGTGAACTCTGCCAAAGGAAGATGCTCTTCCCAAGTCCCTCTGAAGTCTAGGATACACAGTCTCAAAAGATCCTCAAGAACTCTGTTACCCCTTTCCGTCTGTCCGTCGGTCTAGTGGTGATAAAAGATGCTCAAACACAACTGTGTACCCAATGCCTCTTGCAAGCTCTTCCAAAATTCACTAGCGAAAATAGGGTCACGATCACTTATGATACTGGAATGTACTCCATGTAGATGGACTATCTCACGAAGATAAATTGTTGTCAACCATGTTGTCGTCCTCTTACTCTTAATAGAGATGAAATGAGCGCTCTTAGTAAGCCTGTCAACTATAACCCAAATATCGGCGTTGCCTTTCCTCGATCTAGGCAAACCAATAATGAAATCCATCAAAACGCTCTCCCACTTCCACTATGGGACCTCCAAATGATGAAGTAAACCATCGGCAACTTTTGCTCAGCCTTGACTTGCTGGCAAATCAAACATTGAGAAATAAACTCCGCCACATCTTTCTTCATCCCAGCCCAAAAGAAAACCCTCTTCATATCTTTATACATCTTATCACCACCTAGATGAACAGTCATCCTAGAATGATGGGCTTCCTCAAGGACTGTCTGCAACAAACACCCAACTCGGGGAATGCAAAGCCTTCCATCTTGTTGCAACCACCCTCTATCAACTGTAGAATATCTGCTGAGCTGACTAGAAGTCTCTCCTCTACTTGGCCTATCCTAGATATCTGCTAGCTGTGGGTCCTCTCGCTGTGAAGTCCCTATCTGGACCAATAGAGTAGGTCGCACCTCCAATGATGCCAATAAGCTAGGTGTAAACTCGTGGAGGATCTAAAATCAAAATTCGATATAAACTCCATGCTCTTCCTCTCCACAAACAGAGGACTCAATGTCATCCTTTGCCTACTCAATGCATCTGCAACCACATTGCCTTTGCCAGGGGTATAAGCAATCTCAAAATCACAGGACGCTAGGAACTCCATCCATCTTTGTTGCCTTAAATTAAGATCCTTCTGCGAGGACAAGTAATTGAGAGATATATGATCGGTGTACAACTCGAACCTCTCTCCAAGCAAATAATGACGCCAAGTCTTAAACGCATATACTATTGCAGCCAACTGTGGATCATGGGTAGGGTAGTTCTTCTCATGAACTCTTAGCTATCTACCTCCATAACATACTACCCTTCCCTCTTGCATCAGAACCGCACCAAGCCCTGTACCACATGCATCAGTGTATATTGTGAACACTTTGTTCCCGTCAGGCAAGGTCAAGATTGGGGCTATTGTCAGAGCCCTCTTCAATCGCTGGAAAGCATCGTCACAATCTATATCCCCCGAAAATGTCAGATTCTTCTTTGTCAGTCTGGTGAATGGGGCTGATATCTTTGCAAAGTCCTTAATGAACTTCCTGTAATAACCCGCTACACCAAAAAAACCTTTCACCTCTGTTGCATTCTTTGGGATCTGCCAATCTGGAACTGCAACTACCTTCACGGAATCCACTACTATCCCATATTTAGAGACCTTATGTCCTAAAAATCTCACTTTTTTCTCCAAAAATGACATTTGGAGAACTTCGCCTTAAGTTGGTGTGCACAGAGAGTTTTCAAAACTTCGCTTAAACGTCAGGCGTGCTCTTCCTCGTTATTCGAGAAGATCAAGATATGATCAACAAAGACCACCATGAAATTATTTAGAAACTCCCGAAACACCCTACTCATTAGATCAACAAAAGAGGCGGGTGCAATCGTCAACCCAAAAGGCATGACGAGCCACCCGAAGAAACCATCTGGATTTCTAAAAGCGGTCTTGTCTATACTGTTCTCGGCCACCCTCAACTGATGAAACCCCGTGGCCAAGTCTAACTAAGAGAAAACAGATGCACCAACAAGCTGGTCAAACAGATGGTCTATCCTCGGAAGTGGGTGCCTATTCTTCTTAGTGAGTTTATTCAACTCTCTACAATCCACACATAAGCGAAGCGAACCATCCGTCTTAATGGAGAATACCACTAGAGCACCCCATTCAAATTTGCTTTGCCTAATGAACCCTTTCTCAAGTAGCTCCCCTACTTGCTTGCTGAGCTCCCTCCTTTCTCTTGGAGCCATATAGCGCACAGGAAATACAACTGGCTTTGCATTGTCCACTAAATATATACGGAAATCAATCTCGCGCCTCGGAGGTACGCGTCGAACCTCCTAAAAAACATCAGGATATTCACAGACTACTGGTACAGATCGTAAATCATCAATAGATGCATCAAGCGACTCTAGGAAACTAAGCATGGCAGACCCTTTAGGGTCACAAGAAATCTCGAGAGTCCTCCCATGGAAAGTCATAAGTCTAACGACCATCCTCTCACAGTCAAGAATGGCACCATACATGGCCAGCCAATCCATCCCTAGAATCAAACTATATCCCATGAAACCAAGAACATACGCGTTGCATTCAAACTCGATGCCTAACATAGATATTCTCAAACCCCGACAAATCCTAGACAAATGAGTCGTACCACCAATGGGGTTTGAGACAACTATGGGATCCAAAACCATACTAGTACTAAGGTGCAGAGACTTAACCATAGAATAATATATAAAAGAATGTGAAGCGCCAGAATCAAAAAGAGTTCTAACTTGACGATTGGAAAGAGAAATCAAACCTTCGACAGAAACTTTCCTACCTCTATCTGGTGCACCGGCCACGAGAGCATGCACCTGCCTTCCAGAAGATCCTGCTTTTTGACCCTGTCGTTGCCTCTTTGGGCAATCCTTAACAAGATGTCCAACCTCTCCACAATGAAACAAGCGTTCTTCCTTTTCTTGCAATCCTTGATCACATGATCTCCGCGTCCACAATGGTGATATTTTCTCTTATCTCGAGCCATGTCGTTCTTACCGCCCTTCTTTTGTTGTTGTTGTTCTTTCTTGGGCCACACTTTCTTGTTTTGTGTTTCCTTAACCTCTAGTCTCTTTCTTCTTGCCTTTATCTTCCTCATGCATAAATGCTATACCATCGAGCTTTTCAAAAGTTGCTCCCATCGAAATATGATACAAAGCCAACCCATGGAGGGGTTCATTCAATCCTTTAGCAAACCTCAAAGCCTTCTTGTGCAGGGTATCCACTAGCTCCAACCCAAACCTCGCCAGTTGATTGAATTTGTTAACATACTCTTTCACAGACATGCTTCCTTGCTTAAGCGCCAAAAACCTTTCCATTTGCATGCTTTGCTCGGCTTGGGAAAGAAATTTCATTTCGAATCTCTATCGAAAATCAACCTAAGTCTCCACTGGATGCCCTTCTTGCATCACTTCCCACCAGAATGAAGCCTCATCTTTCAGCTGCCAAGCAGCTAACAGAATCTTTCTACGATCGTCAACTTCGAAAATTTCAAACAAATCCTCTGTCACTTTTAGCCAATTCCTTGCCTCTACGAAAGTCTTAGTTCCTCAGAATGGCTTCTCACTCATAGCAAATAAATCTTTTCATATCTTTGAGAAATTATCAACACGCAGAGGAGGAGGAGAAATGACGGTTGCAGCTGGGGAAGGGGCGTCTTCTTGACCTCCAGTACGCATCGTAGCATCAAGATACCTATGGAACCGACCCGGTATCGTAACGCCCTCAAGAATATTAGGTTCCCCAAACATGCTGAAAGAAAAAGGAAAAAGGGATTCAAACAGAGAATCGAAAGATGTTTCCTATGGCTTTGGGGAATATGTTTTTCAAAACAGACATTTCTTTTGAAAATGCTTTCTTTTAAAACCTTTTAAAAAAACAATTTCAAAATCTTTTATCTGATCTGGTAACCTTCGGCTCTGATACCAAATGTAACACCCCACGTCCATTAATGTCACTCTTTATCAGAATGTATTAAGTTTCGTGAAGCGTTATAGGTAAATAGAAACAGAAACATTACAAGACATATATAAAATAACAACGAAATTAAAACTCTATTCAATAGAAAAGCTTCGTGGTTCAAACCCAATAACATAATAAGTCAGGAATACTGAAAACATAAAACTTCTGCCTTGTACAAAAATTATCATCAGAGTATAATAATACATAAAAAGAGCATAATCCCCAAAAATGTAGCCATAGTAGAGAAGATACGGAATCGACCAGTACATCTAAGCGGCTCCAAGTAAAATGAAAGCAGAATCCTGATCAAGCTTGAGTATTCCTACCCTCAGAACCCGGGGGGAATGGAAGAGAAAGAAGAGGAAACAAAAATGGGTCAGACATAAAGTCTGGCAAGTCTAGTTACTTTTAGCACATAAATAGGTAAAATCATTATGATAGGCATATAAGTTGGAGAGAGATAATGGTGTCATAAGGCAGGTATAATAAGGTAAACAGGATAAACAAAATAGAATATGCATTGCTCTTCTCTAATAGTTTTATCTGCACCAATACTAGTATAACAAGAACAAGATGATCCCAACAAGTACAAGATGGTAGGCTTAGGTGTAACGCCACACCTCCGCTAGGGTCACTCGCAAAGGAATGCACTAGCTTTAGAGGGGTATTATTGGTAAACATGTACAGAAATATTACAAGACAAAACATATATATATATAAAACAGCGGAAGTAAAACAAATTTCATTACCTTATAAAATAAGGTCTAAAGCCTTTTACATCAGAATACATCAAAACCTGTCTTGCAACAATAAAGAAGCATAAAAACCTTTTCATAAATTATTTCCCAAGTAAAACAGTAAAGTAGCCATAGCCAAGAAAAGTCCGAGCCATACATGATGACCTTCAAACAGGAGAAGTCCGAACTAACAATAGCATTTCCTCCCTGTAACCTGGGGGGAAACGGAAGACAAGAGGCGAAACAAAACGGGGTCAGTCATAAAGACTGGTAAGCCCTATCTACTATTAGTATATAAACTAGTAAAGTTAACTGGCATGAGGAACTGAGATGAACATAAGTATGATGACAAGACAGATAAGCTAAACCAAAATAAGAGGATGAACTACTTTACCAAGATACATGAGTGTGTCATGATAAACTACGGTGTCAAGATAAATCAAGGTATCACATTGTCAGGTTTCTATCAAGTATACTATCCCAAGGTATCTACCCTGTATAATGTCCCACGGTATCTATCATGTATATTTCCCCTGGTTTTAACATGTATATTTGCTCTGCACCCCTCGTACTAGTATCCCAACCCGCGTCATGTGTTAACTATGAATGTCCCTTGCCCAATGTCATGTAATGGTCCATGTCAACCTAATATATAGCATATGTAGGTTTTCCCAACTCGTATGTTTCTTTCCATGTATAAGTTCAGTCCTTTGCCGTAGGCCATACGGGCTTTCCCATGTAAACGTTTTATCCTTGAGGTTATTTTGGACTGCTACCCTTGATCTAGTTATGTTTCCTTACCATGAACTATCGCGCGTTCACTTAGGATTTATGCCACCTAGGACCACTAGGGATTATGCTACCTAATGAACGTTTCCGTGTCTCGGTTTGGGTTCAGCCACCTAGGGCCACTAGGGATTATGCCACCCGTCAACCGCGCCCTTTATCCCACGTATGTATCGTGAATCGTTTTCCATGTCTAGATGCACATGTTCCTCAATGTGCCATCCGAGTTCCGTGCCAGGGCAAATCAAGAAATACGGAACTCGGTCGGGAGCTTTAAGTCGTCTGCTGATGCAGATATCAAGGTCTATTTTTGTACCCGTGGCTATGGTCCCACGTGACCCCTCCCTCAACTACTGAAAGGCAATCCAAGAAAAATCATGTATGAGAACTACACTAAGGCCCATCGATGCCCACTTCCAGATAGCCAACCTCACCCATAACTTGATAGCTAGTATATGGTCTTTTGGGAGTTCACTGCCTTTCCGTACGTACACGATTGACTAAAGATGGTAGGTAGTCAGCGACATGATATCCCGGGGCAAAATCAAGTATCGTCGACTCCACGCTAATCCATCCCAGTCTTTATGTCGCTCGCATAGCAACCAAGGCATACTCTTGGCTCTTCTACCGCAGACCTTAACCCCTGTGAGGCCGGGTTTCATGGACCACTCGCCACCTCACAGAGGGATACCGAGAGTACCCTCACGTTCCCCGAAGCTTTCACTTCGTCACCCAGTTCGCTGGAGCTTTTATCCTAGTCAGATAACTTGCTCCTCCTCGTATACTAAGCGATGACCTATCGTACCAGGTTACTCATCTCTTTATGAACTAGTCCCATGTCCTTAGCTAAGAATTATTACTTAGTTACCCTTAACTAAGGTTTACCACTTAGCCCCTCTTTCCGCTATCCTTGTTAACTACGATTTCCAACCTAGTCCTCTGAGCTAGGGTTTTGTCAAATGGGTTAGGTGTTGTTATCCAAGTTCGTGACTTGACCCGCCCACAAATCATGTCAAGATTGGCTAAGTACTCAAGTTCAAGGCTTAGCCCTACAAGTTGGTTAAGTGCACCAAGAAGCTCATGACTTAACCCTATCAAGTCAAATTGGTTAAGTATTTATTTGCCTTAACCCCATCAGATTTTCATGTTAGATTGATTAAGCATGGATTATCTTAATCTCATCAGATTATCGAGTCGGATTGGTTAAGTATGGGTTAGCTTAACCCCATCCACTAATCGTATTGCAATGGTTAAGCCTAATCTTAAAAGGTCTTGTGACTTAACCCTTATCAGGTCCACCTATTAGATTGGTTAAGTATAGGTTACTTAACCTCATCAAATCATCACGTATAATTGGTTAGGTATAAGTTACTTAACCCCATTAAATTATCATGTTAAATTGGTTAAGTATTGGTTACTTAACCCCATTGAATAACCAAGTTTAGATTGGTTAAGTGTTTAACTTAACCCCATCGAATTCCCGTGTTTAGATTAGTTAAGTATAGATTACTTAACCCCATCTAATTACCGTGTTTAGATTAGTTAAGTCTTAGTTACTTAACCCCATCTAATTACCGTGTTTAGATTAGTTAAGTGTAAATTACTTAACCCCATCCCCTAACTGTCTTGTATGGTTAAGTGTCAATAAGGAACCAAGTCCGGTTTAACTTAACCTACCCATTCGTGTCATATCGGTTAAGTGTCATTAGTCAAATTTACTTAACCTTATCATGTGGCATTAATTTAATTAATGCACCCTCAACCTCTCACATTAGACCTTGTTGTGGTTACTAGTTAAGTCGGGCGGGTCCGGGTAGTTTTACACCACAACTTAGTCTAACCTCGGGTCTTAGGCGCGACATGACCAACTTCTCACATTGGGTCCTATTGTTTGTAGCCACTAGTTAAGCCGGGAGGGTCCGGGTAGATTTATGCTACAAACTCAACCCAACCTCGAGTTGGCCACTTTCATATTTGGTCTAGTGTCATATTACACTTACAACCCTCCCACATCTAGTTCAAGTTCCATGTTTACCCTACATGTCATGCCCCCATTTTGGTTCAACTTACATGTCGTGTTCACATGTAACCTCAAGTCAAGTTTTCATGTCATTATCTTGTTTGCCTAACTACCCCAAATCGTGTTTTCACTTAAGTAAAAACGAGTCAACATAGTAGGTATACTATGGCTACATATAGACCCCAAAGCATGCACGATGCCACAAAAGGGATTGGCTCCGAACATGCATGGTATCCTAAGGGGGTTTGACCTCAAACATGCATAACATCAAAAAGGGATAAACTTGCACATGTTTCTTATGTCATCTAAAGGGGTAAACTTGCATATGTATGCATGTCATACAAAGGGGTAAACTTGCATATGTATGCATGTCATACAAAGGGGTAAACTTGCATATGTATGCATGTCATACAAAGGGGTAAACTTGCATATTACATTATTAAGCCCCAAAAACATGCATAATCCCAAAATTTAGCATATAGATGAATCATGGTGATAGATGACATAGAAAAATGGCTAGAAGTTCGCATCTAGCATTCTATGCAAGTTAACTTAAGGGATAAGAGAGTTCTTATGTTGCATAAGGCAACATTTCAATATAAAGCTTATAGCTTTTAGCCCACAAAATCAAGGTGGTGACTTTACGAATATGCATAGGATAAATCTACACATAACATGATAGTTTCTAAGCATGTAACCTACTCAAGTTCAAACCCAAAACTTGCAACATGAACATTTAACTTCATAGTTAATATCTAAGAGTAGGAGGGGGCTTACAATGCTATGAAGGCACAAATCAATATATAAAAAGATTGAGACGAAGCCACACTAGCAAAAACCCCAAATCAATAAGCTCCAATAAAACCCTTGAGAAAATAATAAGAAAGATCCTTGCTTTGATGAAGATTTGCCATGAAATCAAGTTTAGAAGCTCTCATATGAACATAGAAACTCTCATACACTCATATGATCATGTAATCTCTCATGGAAATAGGCTTAGGAATTTTAGCATGAGAGTGGAGGCCATTAGAGGAACAAATTTGACATAGTTTAGTTGTAGGATTGAATAATGGTGATTTAGGCTAGGTTTAGGGGTCTTTTTATAGAGGATTAGGATAGTATTAGCCATAGGATTAACCCTAGATTCAATCCAAGCCATCAAAGCATGTCTTGGGGAAGAAGCCAAGTGTAGGAACCATCTAGGGCCTTTAGATTAAAGCTGAACCATGAGAAACATTCAAATGCAAAATCTGCATTTGAGCGAATCGGCCCACGGGTTGACAGCCAAACACCCTGGATTAACCCCTAGTCGACCCAGCAAGCTTGGGTCGACCTCAAAAATCGGCCGGTTCGGTTATTCCTCTCTCCCAATTCGCTGTTTTGAACATTTTTGCATATTTATTTATTTAATTTTCAATTATATATATATATATATATATCAATATATATATTTCTCTGCCCAACCCATTTCACTTAATTAAGTATACTTTAATTTGTGAATTTTTATGTTCAAATTATGGGGTGTTACATTCTCCCCTCCTTAAAGGATTTCGTCCCCGAAATCTCCAAGTTAGGAAGAACGTATCCTACTATCCATCATCCATCTACTCAAAACATCATCCACAGGCAACCATTGTCCTTAGACGATTTCTAATGCCATATGAACATATGCAGAACGTGTGTGTATATGCTCCTTAGCTAATGCTAATGATCAGGTCTGAATGATCTTTCTAATGCAAAATATGTTTAGTGCCATGAGTCCAACATGTATGCGAATAGTCCTAGTCATATAAGTACTATATGCGTGCACAAACATTCATTCATATGCAACATCCGCATGATAACACATTCAATTTCATCCATAAACAAGTATAAATACTCGTGCATATGCAACATGAAACGTGACCGCGTCAATCTAGTATCTAATGTGTATTCGCGCATCCACGAGCAACCACTTGCAACCATTTGCAACCATATAAATCATAACTTGTTTCAAATACATGTTTACATCCATAGAGTTCTATCTAAGGTTCCCAAGATAAGACCGAGGAGATAAACAAGACAAACTCCTTACGGGGTTTGTAACAGAAACAGGACCGAGAGGATATCCACCAAGCGATAGCATGCAAGTAAGCCCTACAGGTGAACCAAGGATCAAAGATACACTCTTAAAAGGAGACATGATGCGCGAGTCTGAGCCGCATTTCCATGAACTTAATTCCATTGTGCCTTGACCGCCTTTGACTTCATGATTTCGTAGCTCCTTGATTCCTATTTCCAAGGTATGAGTCGGAACTCTTTTCACTGTCGCCTCTCGTTCCACTTTCATTTATTCTTTATTCCTTCCCTAGTATACTTGGCTCAACCATATCTACGTACTCATGCAAGCTCTCCAAAATTCACTAGTGAATTCTGGATCTCGTTTACCGATGTCAATCCATGTTAACACGTGCACTTACTAGGGTGGTTCCTATAACCCATGCTCAAGTGGAATAAACCATCCGTCTTATTGGCGGACGTTACTCGATTGGATCAGAGATTTCCGATAAATGCATCAAGATATTCTAGGTAACTAACCATGACAGAACCCAAAAGGTTACACGAGACCTCGAAGGTATTACCAAAGCAAGCCAAGAGTCTGACTACCTTCTTTTCAAAACCGAGAATGGTATCCCTTACTGGAAAACCACTTTACCCCTAGAATCCATCCATGGCTCAACAAATAGAAGAATTGCTTCTAATCTCAACACTTGGCGTAGACGTTCTCAAATCCAGCAAGTCATGAATAAATGGACCAACTCTCCAACCAGATTTTGGGACAAAACTGGGATCCTTTACCATGCTAGTACTAAGGTGCAGAGACTCAACTATCCAAGCAGACTTAAATGATTCGATGATCAAGACAAAGTTTGGACGGGATGATAGAAAAGAACGACTAAACCTTTACCAGAAACGGTACCATTTCTTTTATGTACCCTAGAAATGGGAGCGTACAATTGCCCTCTCCGATGATCTTGTCCTTGTCCTCCTTGATGGACTAAGCCATAGCAACAGTTGCTTATCCTTAAGCTCGCGTCCTTTATCCTTACTCTTATTATCCTTCCTTATACCACGGCAACAGGTCTCTCGAGAGCCACCTCCATCGCACGGGAAAATACTTACGTAGCTAGACAAGGATTAGTCGCAGTTAGAACTACTGTGACTACAGATGGAGGGAAGAAAGGAAAAGAGATTCGATCAAGGAAACAAAGGACAGTGCTAATGGCTTTTGGGGAATAGCCTTTAAAAACTTTTCTTGAAAAATGCTTCTTTGTAAACGGTTTTTCAAATAGTTTTCAGAAGGTTTTAAAAACTTTTGCCCAGTCTGGTAACCTTCTGCTCTGATACCAAATGTAACGCCCCACCTCCGCTAGGGTCACTCGGAAAGGAATGCACTAGCTTTAGAGGGGTATTATTGGTAAACATGTACAGAAATATTACAAGACAGAACATATATATATAAAACAGCGGAAGTAAAACAAATTTCATTACCTTATAAAATAAGGTCTAAAGCCTTTTACATCAGAATACATCAAAACCTGTCTTGCAACAATAAAGAAGCATAAAAACCTTTTCATAAATTATTCCCCAAGTAAAACAGTAAAGTAGCCATAGCCAAGAAAAGTCCGAGCCATACATGATGACCTTCAAACAGGAGAAGTCCGAACTAACAATAGCAATTCCTCCCTGTAACCTGGGGGGAAACGGAAGACAAGAGGCGAAACAAAACGGGGTCAGTCATAAAGACTGGTAAGCCCTATCTACTATTAGTATATAAACTAGTAAAGTTAACTGGCATGAGGAACTGAGATGAACATAAGTATGATGACAAGACAGATAAGCTAAACCAAAATAAGAGGATGAACTACTTTACCAAGATACACGAGTGTGTCATGATAAACTACGGTGTCAAGATAAATCAAGGTACCACATTGTCAGGTTTCTATCAAGTATACTATCCCAAGGTATCTACTCTGTATAACGTCCCACGGTATCTATCATGTATATTTCCCTTGGTTCTAACATGTATATTTGCTCTGCACCCCTCGTACTAGTATCCCAACCCGCGTCATGTGTTAACTATGAATGTCCCTTGCCCAATGTCATGTAATGGTCCATGTCAACCTAATATATAGCATATGTAGGTTTTCCCAACTCGTATGTTTCTTTCCATGTATAAGTTCAGTCCTTTGCCGTAGGCCATACGGGCTTTCCCATGTAAACGTTTTATCCTTGAGGTTATTTTGGACTGCTACCCTTGATCTAGTTATGTTTCCTTACCATGAACTATCGCGCGTTCACTTAGGATTTATGCCACCTAGGACCACTAGGGATTATGCTACCTAATGAACGTTTCCGTGTCTTGGTTTGGGTTCAGCCACCTAGGGCCACTAGGGATTATGCCACCCGTCAACCGCGCCCTTTATCCCACGTATGTATCGTGAATCGTTTTCCATGTCTAGATGCACATGTTCCTCAATGTGCCATCCGAGTTCCGTGCCAAGGCAAATCAAGAAATACGGAACTCGGTCGGGAGCTTTAAGTCGTCTACTGATGTAGATATCAAGGTCTGTTTTTGTACCCATGGCTATGGTCCCACGTGACCCCTCCCTCAACTACTTAAAGGAAATCCAAGAAAAATCATGTATGAGAACTACACTAAGGCCCATCGATGCCCACTTCCAGATAGCCGACCTCACCCATAACTTGATAGCTAGTATATGGTCTTTTGGGAGTTCCCTGCCTTTCCGTACGTACACGATTGACTAAAGATGGTAGGTAGTCGGCGACATGCTATCCCGGGGCAAAATCAAGTATCGTCGACTCCACGCTAATCCATCCCAGTCTTTTGGTCGCTCGCATAGCAACCAAGGCATACTCTTGGCTCTTCTACCGCAGACTTTAACCCCTGTGAGGCCGGGTTTCATGGACCACTCGCCACCTCACAGAGGGATACCAAGAGTACCCTCACGTTCCCCGAAGCTTTCACTTCGTCACCCAGTTTGCTGGAGCTTTTATCCTAGTCAGATAACTTGCTCCTCCTCGTATACTAAGCGATGACCTACCGTACCAGGTTACTCATCTCTTTATGAACTAGTCCCATGTCCTTAGCTAAGAATTATTACTTAGTTACCCTTAACTAAGGTTTACCACTTAGCCCCTCTTTCCGCTATCCTTGTTAACTACGATTTCCAACCTAGTCCTCTGAGCTAGGGTTTTGTCAAATGGGTTAAGTGTTGTTATCCAAGTTCGTGACTTGACCCGCCTACAAATCCTATCAAGATTGGCTAAGTACTCAAGTTCATGTTAGATTGATTAAGCATGGATTATCATAATCCCATCATATTATCGAGTCGGATTGGTTAAGTATGGGTTAGCTTAACCCCATCCACTAATCGTATTACAATGGTTAAGCCTAATCTTAAAAGGTCTTGTGACTTAACCCTTATCAGGTCCACCTATTAGATTGGTTAAGTATAGGTTACTTAACCTCATCAAATCATCACGTATAATTGGTTAGGTATAAGTTACTTAACCCCATTAAATTATCATGTTAAATTGGTTAAGTATTGGTTACTTAACCCCATTGAATAACCAAGTTTAGATTGGTTAAGTGTTTAACTTAACCCCATCGAATTCCCGTGTTTAGTTTAGTTAAGTATATATTACTTAACCCCATCTAATTACCGTGTTTAGACTAGTTAAGTCTTAGTTACTTAACCCCATCTAATTACCGTGTTTAGATTAGTTAAGTGTAAATTACTTAACCCCATCCCCTAACTGTCTTGTATGGTTAAGTGTCAATAAGGAACCAAGTCCGGTTTAACTTAACCTACCCATTCGTGTCATATCGGTTAAGTGTCATTAGTCAAATTTACTTAACCTTATCATGTGGCATTAATTTAATTAATGCACCCTCAACCTCTCACATTAGACCTTGTTGTGGTTACTAGTTAAGCCGAGCGGGTCCGGGTAATTTTACACCACAACTTAGTCTAACCTCGGGTCTTAGGCGCGACATGACCAACTTCTCACATTGGGTCCTATTGTTTGTAGCCACTAGTTAAGCCGGGCGGGTCCGGGTAGATATATGCTACAAACTCAACCCAACCTCGAGTTGGCCACTTTCATATTTGGTCTAGTGTCATATTACACTTACAACCCTCCCACGTCTAGTTCAAGTTCCATGTTTACCCCACATGTCATGCCCCCATTTTGGTTCAACTTACATGTCGTGTTCACATGTAACCTCAAGTCAAGTTTTCATGTCATTATCTTGTTTGCCTAACTACCCCAAATCGTGTTTTCACTTAAGTAAAAACGAGTCAACATAGTAGGTATACTATGGCTACATATAGACCCCAAAGCATGCACGATGCCACAAAAGGGGTTGGCTCCAAACATGCATGGTATCCTAAGGGGGTTTGACCTCAAACATGCATAACATCAAAAAGGGATAAACTTGCACATGTTTCTTATGTCATCTAAAGGGGTAAACTTGCATATGTATGCATGTCATACAAAGGGGTAAACTTGCATATGTATGCATGTCATACAAAGGGGTAAACTTGCATATGTATGCATGTCATACAAAGGGGTAAACTTGCATATTACATTATTAAGCCCCAAAAACATGCATAATCCCAAAACTTAGCATATAGGTGAATCATGGTGATAGATGACATAGAAAAATGGCTAGAAGTTCGCATCTAGCATTCTATGCAAGTTAACTTAAGGGATAAGAGAGATCTTATGTTGCATAAGGCAACATTTCAACATAAAGCTTATAGCTTTTAGCCCACAAAATCAAGGTGGTGACTTTACGAATATGCATAGGATAAATCTACACATAACATGATAGTTTCTAAGCATGTAACCTACTCAAGTTCAAACCCAAAACTTGCAACATGAACATTTAACTTCATAGTTAATATCTAAGAGTAGGAGGGGGCTTACAATGCTATGAAGGCACAAATCAATATATAAAAAGATTGAGACGAAGCCACACTAGCAAAAACCCCAAATCAATAAGCTCCAATAAAGCCCTTGAGAAAATAATAAGAAAGATCCTTGCTTTGATGAAGATTTGCCTTGAAATCAAGTTTAGAAGCTCTCATATGAACATAGAAGCTCTCATACACTCATATGATCATGTAATCTCTCAAGGAAATAGGCTTAGGAATTTTAGCATGAGAGTGGAGGCCATGAGAGGAACAAATTTGACATAGTTTAGTTGTAGGATTGAATAATGGTGATTTAGGCTAGGTTTAGGGGTCTTTTTATAGAGGATTAGGATAGTATTAGCCATAGGATTAACCCTAGATTCAATCCAAGCCATCAAAGCATGTCTTGGGGAAGAAGTCAAGTGTAGGAACCATCTAGGGCCTTTAGATTAAAGCTGAACCATGAGAACCATTCAAATGCAAAATCTGCATTTGAGCGAATCGGCCCACGGGTTGACAGCCAAACACCCTGGATTAACCCCTAGTCGACCCAGCAAGTTCGGGTCGACCTCAAAAATCGGCCGGTTCGGTTATTCCCCTCTCCCAATTCGCTGTTTTGAACATTTTTGCATATTTATTTATTTAATTTTCAATTATATATATATATCAATATATATATATATATATATATATTTCTCTGCGCAACCCATTTCACTTAATTAAGTATACTTTAATTTGTGAATTTTTATGTTCAAATTACGGGGTGTTACATTAGGTGTACTTCTAGTGAGAGGTATTACCGCATACAATAACAGGCAGCCCAATAAAACTGATAGGTGTAAACCCCCTAAGACAAGAATGGGCTCCTAAACAAGCAAGACTAAATGTACCCTAATTACTACCCCTAATCGATTGACTCCCTAATTTGTAGATACCCTGTGCTGGACCCACAGTAGGATGTATCTCCTCTTAAAGTGGCAACCCTTAGTTTACACAACCATATCCACATATGTAACAGTGTCTTATTTTCCTTAGCAAGTGGAACCATGCATGCACATGACCCCGTTGGAACGCACAGTCAACACCTCCGCTCAAGTGACCTCAGCTCAGTAAGCGTGCCCAGACCCTGACCTAGTTCGGGGTTCCCCGTTTGATACCAAGATGGGTTACTGACTGAACGGGTCCCACACCAGATGATACAAGCTTCCCCTTAGGCTTGCATCCCCACTACTAGGATTTCTACAGGTTATGCCTACCAGCTTAACAGGATTGCATAACCTCAACAGGTTAAGTTTGTGGGCCTATATATATATATATATATATATATATATATATAATACCCACCGCCTCAAGATTTACTTAACCAACCCACTGTTTCAAGCAAGTTTACTTAACTCCTACTCAATTTAACAGGTTCATGTAATCCTTATGGATACAAACAGGTTAAGTATTACTAGTTCATCACCATTTATTCATTTATGGTTACAATACACTAGACCTCCCACATTAAGCCTATAAATTGTGGAAGCTGGTTATGCCGGTTGGATCCGGGCAAACTTCTTCCACAAGTCCGACTTAACCTCATGTCTTAGCACGCTACGTGTTTATGCACTTAGACCCCTCACATTAGATTCACCATTTCTGGGTTTTGGATATGTTGTTCGGCTCCGAGTAGACTTCTTCCGCAAGTGTAATCTTACCTCGTGTCTAAGCGCGGTTACATTTTTTGATTACTGTAAATCTAGGCATTTTCATTATTAACCAATTTTCATGTTTATTATGCCCCAAATCCCCGTCTAATTTATGGTAAAAGTTATGCCCCTATTTAGATTTAGGCCACGATATAGATTATGCCCCTAAATCCCTAGTTTTGGGTCAAGGTACGAATTATGCCTAAAATTCCCAATCATGTTTTACCATAAGAATTATTCCCCAAATTATCATTCTCAGTCGTTCCCAATTTCGTGTATTCGCATATTTCAGCGATAGGCCTAGGCTCAAAGGTACCCTGGCTATAAAAACAAAAAAGGGAAAAAAGGGGAAGAAGAGAACAAGAATAGGCATAACAAATAAAAACTGGCATATGATGATAGAATTGGTCATACTAACAAAATAGGCATAGTGACATGATTAGGCAAACTAACATAATAGGCATACAGTGACATGGTTAGGCAAACTAACATAATAGGGATATCATAAACAGACATGATGAAATCTAAACAGTGAATTAGATATACAATTAATAACAAATCTAATATGATTTCAGATTACTAATAGGCATAGGCTTAGATCCAAACTTCTAGGCATGTCAAGATTACATTTTAAGTGCTTATATCTAAAAATAACGTAGACTCGCTGTGATTGGATCTAAAGAACAAGGAATTGACTGAAGCACAGATCTCTGAATATGAATAACTTGTCTATTGAAGAAGAAAAGGCTAGATCAGATCGAGTTAGGGCTGTACCTTGTTGTCTCCGTTGATTTAGATGAATATAAAATAGGATTAAGGTCCTTTATATAGCCTAGGGTTAATGAATCTGGTCAAAGAACAAGTCAACGTATGCATAAATTAATCTAGCTCGGATCTGGGGGTCTCAACATGGGTGTCGACACCCCTGTTGTGGTGTCGACCCATAGGGTTAGGGTCGACCCCAAATGGGTCGATTTCACGCCCTCATAGGGTTAGGGTCGACCCCAAATGGGTCTCCTTCATACGGTGTCCGTTTTACGCAAACTTGAATCCATATCAAGAAGAATTCTGAGACGAACGCAATGGCACAGTCCGTTTTACTTAATTCTCCATATTTAATTAGGTATTCTTTAGTTTATTTTTATAATGTTCTTTAAAATTACTGGGTGTTACAGGTCAAGCGTACTCGAGCAGAGATTGGGTCGAGCACACTCGAGCCTAAGCTGGGTCGACCCCATAGGAGTCAAGCATGCTTGAGCCTAGATGGGTCGAGCCTAAGCCGGGTCGAGCATGGTCGACCCCGTAGGGGTCGAGCATACCCAAGCCCAAACTTGGTCGAGCATGCTCGAGCCTAAGCTGTGTCAAACATGACCGACCCCATAAGGGTCGAGCATGCTCGAGCCCAAGCTGGGTCAAACATGAACGACCCATTATGGGTCGAGCATGCTCGAGCGTAGGCTGGGTCGAGCATGACCACACAGGTCAAGCAGGTCCATTAAGAATGGCATGAAATTGTGTTACGACTTGAAGTAGCGTATCCAAGCTAAATCGCGCTAGAGTTCAACTTAAGCTTTCCACACAGCAAACACAACAAGTATGAGTTCAAATGCTATGCACACAGACTATATTTTTCAAGTTTAAAGACAAATAACAAGACAATCGAATTCAGATGTGCAAGAAAAGCAACAAAGTGTGGACAGTTTCACGGTTCAAGCATTTCACCGAACACATCATGGGCATGCAATTTAAATCAGTATTCGAGGGATTTTACATAGTTTGAATTCCAACAATCACAACTCTAGAGCATTCCAATGCAATCCATCATAATTTCCAATCATTACAACCTCAAAAATCACCAAAAGTTCAATTCCAGCTCAAACCTTACGCCATGGCCATTCCAATTCAAGACTGTAACTATTTACAAATCGAATCAATACAAAATAAAAGGAGGATCACTTGTAGAAGGCGCAGCACTTCAAATCGAAAAGGGGTTATTCTAATTTGGTTCAGAATCAATGGAATTTGCAGCTGGAGCGGGTATCGCCGCAAATCTTGAGCCTCCAAGTGATTGACAGTGCTGATTCAATTAGAAGAGGAGTGAAATTGCTTTGTTTGGACGCGGAATTTTTCAAGAAAGTGCAGTCGCCATTAAAATAATTTTCTTCAAGGAAAAGAAGTGAAATGCCGAAATGAGATAATAGCAATATAAAGAAGACAAACGGGCTTGATCCACCTCTATTGTTGGGTTAGACTCGGACATTCGAGCCCAAGCCGATCGCTCGTGCCCATGTGGGCTGCTCGACCACGCCGTTATGTTGACATCGACCGAACTAAATTACTAATGCACAATCCACAATAAAACCAGAGCTCTTGACCCATGGAAGATCAAGATTTAATGGTGTTATATTCACTCATTTCGAAGCTCGTAAATTTTACAAAATAAGAATTACAAACTTCGAGGGGTAGTTGTTTATCAATCAAAAATCATGCACTTATTAACAGAGAGAGCATATACCAAAACTATGGGTCAAGCACTAGAATGGTTCAAACGTTAGTAAGGCTCGAGCACCCCAGGGTCACACATCAGAGGTTCATACACTATGAGGAGCTCAAGCGCTAGTGGTCGGTCATGCACGTTCAATAAAAATGGGTCGCACAACATTGGTGGGTCGAGCAAATATTGGTCGAGCGCAGATGGGCTTGTGCAACTTCTTGGTCGATCGTTCACCATCCGGGTCGGTCGCGCAATGGTCCAGTCGAGCATCTCAGGGTCATTCGAGCAGGGTAGCTAACAGTGACATTTTCATAATTACCAGCATGAACGAACCGTAGCCTGAACATACAAGTTTCAGCTCTCCACTTCATTCCAACCTCTCATATAAATACCCTATGACCTTCACTTTAATGGGGATCGATTTCTAAGATCACAAAGGGATGTCCAACTATTTTCTCCACCATTCCAAGTGATTCTAGCATCATTAATCATCTCCAAGCAAATATCTTATGCCAAATCCGCCATGGAATCCGCCAAAATCAATCAAGTGCCCGAGAGATTGTAGATCCACCTTCATACTCCTCGCACTTAGAGAGATTCAGCCTTTCCTTCACTGATTTGTAACGAATGAAGTGAAATCATTGTATGAAAGAGAGAATGAATGTATTTAGATATAATTCAAGCCTTCTACATCTCAAAATGATAATGAATACTCTTGTCATAGTGGATTTAGGCTTTTCCTTAGCCGAACCACTCTAAACTTTGTGTTCTCTACTTTTTCAACTTATTTTGTGATTGTGGCTCCTTTTTCCCATTTCTAACCATTTGGTGAGGTACTCTCGAGGTACCTTTGGTGTTGTAGCCATTTTTTGGTTATAATATATAAAATATATATACATTGTTTTGATCATTCGCAAGCCTCAACAGAGAATTCAAGTGCCAAATTAGTGCATGAACTATTTCAAAAAATCTACTATGAGAAAATGGAATTTTCATAAGTTATTTTGGAAAATATTAATTTCAACATACAAGAATTCTTTTACACAGGAAAGTGCAAGAAATCATTTTTCCAGAAATCATAATACTGTTTTTAGGCAAGAGGGCAATATCAATTGTTTCTAGAAATTCCAGGTTTGGCAAGAAATTATATCAAAACAGCAGGTTTATAGAGGAGGATAAAAACATTTTCAGATTCATCACATACATTTGGCAAGATAATTTAGTTTTTTTCCAAAAATTTTGGCATGTTCAAATTCAAGTTTTTGGCAAGAACAATTCGCAAAACAATTCCAGAAATTTGCAACACAATTTTGGTAAGATATCAATTTCGAGATGCAAAGAATTGCTAAAAAATCATGTGCATTTTTGGAACCTAGAAAGTCATATATTTGTTTCCGGTTTTTTATCAATTCAAAGTCATGGACATTATCTTTAAATCATGCAACAAAATATCTCAAGAATCATTTTATACCATGGACATTCATCATAAGATTCACGCTACAACATCATGAAGTCAGAACCAATCATTTGCCGGGAAATCAGAGGTTAATTTCAGGGTTTCTAACCCAATATAGTTTCACCAATTCATCATTGACAAGAGATCGAAAAACAAAAAGGCATCAATTATAAAACAAATCAAAAATTATTTAGAATACTCACGATATATGGATGTTTTCGGTCGCAACCCCAAGCAAAAGAAATCGAACAAGCGCATCAACCAATTTAAGCTTCTAGAGTAGATTTCCAGAAAACCAAATTTGAAATCGCATCTAGTTTTTGGAAAGCAGAAGAACCCTAATTTCTAATTGGGTCGGCCAATATTGCTATAGGAATAAAAGAAATAAAAGGAGTGGTCGACCTATGTTATACCATTGTAAATGGGGGGTTTTATTTTATTTTTTATTATATTGTTTTAATTCTTTTGTAACCATCTAAAACAGTTTTCTAGTTTGTTTGTAAAACTAAGATTTTACTACTTTGTCACTAAAACTAGGGTTTACCAGCTACATATTTGTAGCTAGGGGAAAATCTGATCTTGGGGATAAAGACCGGTCTAGGGTTTTGAGTGTAGGATTAGAACATGAGCTAGGTTGGCGATTTTACAGGGTTTTGAAAGTGGGATCTGTTTTAATACATAGTAAAAATCTTGGAATGCAGAAGTAGGCAGGGTTTGCGGAAGTTGGGTCAAAACTGTGTTATTTACTTCTGCATTTATATTCTCTATTATTATCTACGTTGTGATATTTTTTAATATCTAGAATTAATCCAATAATCCCTATTCACCCCCTTTAGGGTTAATCTAGATCCAATAGGAATTATCAGTTTTAAAAAAGGGAATAGTTAATGTGGGCACTATGCCAAGAGTATTATGTGGAAGGTGTTGATCAAAAGGATCCAGTAGTGGAAATGGACAAAAGTTGTTGAAAGAAGTGTTATATTTCTCTTGTTCTTTTAGTTCACTTATTTTGTCTAATTTAGGAGTAATATATTCCTTTATCTTTGATTCATTAGTCAGGGGTGGCTACATGGAGCCATAACCACTTTGATACGAGACGGACCATGTAAGGCATCTGTATTATAAGCTTGACAAAGCTGTCCTTTACAAATATAGTAAATCCTTGAGTGTGCAATAGTTACACTACTTGATTTTTTACACATAGGCTCTTTTCTATGCCTAGTAGTAGTTTCTCTACCCTGTAGGAATATCGACAAGGTTATCTTTGATAAATCAGGGTTTGAAACTAAAGATTCTAGATATGCGGGATTCTTAGGGCATTTTCAAGTATGGGTTGGTTTTGATTTTAGATGGATAAGCCATATAATTTGTTATCTCATATTTTGACACTAGTAGTAAAGCCTGACTGTGATGCTTTACGTTTTGAGATTTTTGAGATAGGAAAATTTTGTGGATGGATTAGTTTACCACATATGCGATTATTTTGACTGCAAGAGGAGACTTATTGGGGTAGGACATGCAACGGATGAGCTCTTGAGATCTCTTGCTACCCGAGGATTCAGTCATGTTGATTTCCCTATTTTCCTTAGTGTGTCTCTAAGAGATATTGATCCTATTCCCGTTGTGCGAGATTTTCCGAATATTAGAAGAGGATGGAGGGTTACCTCCTTGAATGGAGATTGGTTTTCATATTTATATTTATGATAATGCTAAACCTGTAGCATTATGAGCAAAACGCATAATCCTAAGGGAAAGAAGAGGGTTGAGCTTCGTAACCATGGTTTGAAGCTTTTCAAGATATGGAGTGATGCTTATAGCATTACTAGGTACAAATTGGTTTAGAGTTTAAATATGTTAGTTATATGGTGAGCCATCTCATACATTGAGAGAAGGATGGTTATGGGGGGGTATGCGTCATAGACACACCCTAGGATTGACCTGTGAATAAATAATTGAAACTAATTGTATTACTCCTTTGACCTACCCTTAGGTAGAATGCGTATGTTACTAGTGATATGAAATTTCCGCATTTATTTTGAGGAAGTCGTTAGACTTCAGCCTCAGTAGAAAGATTATGGGAAAAAAGTTAAGGAACTTTTGGATAAGGTTGGTAAGAGTAAGCATTCTTGGATGAGAGACATTACTTGCCTTTGCTATAAAGATGAGTAGTTATTTTGGCTCGATAGTGATCATAAGTAAATTATTTTGGTATAATATTACTCTTTACCTCATGTAGATGGTCTCTTTGATTATTTTATAATCTATGAATTTTTTAAAACGTGTCCAAAATTCTTATGTACAACCCATTAATATTTTATAAATTTATTATTGTTTTTTTAATTTATATTTAATTTAATTAATTGTGTCTATTCAAGGTATATTTTATGAGGTGTTACACTGATGGTCACCAAAGGCCTCTCACAGTCTACCACCACTCCATACAATTAGAGCCAATCAACTCCAAGATAATACCAAACCTACTAAAACTCAAATTAAATCAATTAAAAGTGCATCCACGATTTGATAAAAACAACCAATGAAAAATCAAAACAAAGCAATCCTTATAACAGTATTTAATTAGTAAATCTGTCAATAAATTTTAACCATGGTAAGTAGAGCTTGTAGCACGTACCAAGTTTTTATTGTCCACTAACTTTTCAAAAGAGGGATATTGTTACATAATCCTAAATTGAACTAATACGTTATCACCCACTTGTTATGTTATGAATTAAGTACCGGATTTATTAAAAAGACATAAATAACCGAGTTAATATTCGTTATTCCAACTTGTTGAGTTCTTTTTATTTTATATGAACTACTAAAACTAAAAAAAGAAAAAAAATTTGTTTAGTTGTTCAAAATAATTTTGACTATTCTATAGTGTAAATATACTTACATTACACTCAAATTTGGGTTATATTACATTGAAAGTGACTTTCTCTATATCAAAATTTGCTTGCATAGTATTAAAACGTGTTCAAAACTTAGATCATATTAAAGGTTGTTTCTTTTTATTCAAATTTCCATATTTTATAAATTTATTAAAACATGTCCAAAATTCTTATTTTAGTCCACTAATATTTTATAAATTTATTATTGATTTTATTATTTATATTTAATTTAATTTCCATTGTCTTTTCAGGTTTTTTTTATTAGGCGTTACACTAATGGCCAACGAAGACCTCTCACGATCCACAACCGCTACATACATTTACAGCCAATCAACTCCAAGATAATACCAAACCCACTAAAACTCAAAACAAAGTAATCACAATAAAAAATGCATCCATCATTCAATAAAAACAACCAGTGAAAAATCATGAGAAGGCTAGTAGAGCTACCAATTGTGTTTGTCACAACCATTGTCGGTCAATAATTTTGGATTCAAATCCCAACTTATTTGCCAGGTCACTAAATATGAAGGAATGAGAATCCCTAGTATTAAACAAAACTCGAACATGAATTGTATAAATGGAAAGCATACCTTGGATAACAATGCCCTTTCCCTTCTTCACCGCTGTTGGGGAATTTGATAAAGAACGAATAGCGTTAATAGCATATGCTTTCACCAACTGCTTCTCTTTCAAGGGCTCTGGACTATCTTTCTTGAGGTGCCCTTCCTTATTACAATTGAAGCACTTCCCTCGGTTAGACTTAGTCCTACATATTAATATAATGGACCATCTTTCGATCCCCATAGCAATCTAGTTTAGACTTAGCTTTTTTTTTTCCCATCCTTGGCTTGGATGGGCTTCCTTTTGTTAGGCTACTTTTCTTGCCTCCACCACCCATCTACAGTTTTGTTTCCTCTTTAGAGAAAAGGGAAATTTCGTCTTTTGGCTTAGAGTAGAGGCTTTCCAATTTAAGATATTTCTCGATGATGGAATCAAAAGTCTCATCGATATGATTGATGAGCCTCTCCCCTAAGTGGTTGTCCAAGTTAGTGATGAATTGCTTGTTTACTTCTCGAAAGTGTTGATGAAGGGAATCCCATTTTTAGATAGAGTGTCGAATTCAACAATATATTTAGAGACAGTCCTACCGCCTTGCTTTAGCTCAGCAAATCTCTGAAAAATTCCAACTTCTGGGTATCTAGAATAAGCTTCCCACAGAAATGAGCCTTGCATTGATCCCAAGTGAACTGGTCCTCAGGGGTAGCAACCTTAGTGGCATCCCACTAGTTTATCACTCTACCATGAAGTTGACGCGAGGCCAACCTCCTCTTCATAGCATCGTTAAATTCAAGATCTTCAAAGATACGCTTATGAGTATCGAGACAATCCTAAACTTCAATAACTGACTTCGTTCCTTTGAATGGTTTACATACAGACTGATAAAATCCATATTATGCTTGGCAAGTCAGCTCTGGCGCCTACACTAGAGAACCACCACCCTCAGCAGCATCAGGAGAAGCTCCTTGAGCATTCCTTGTAAAAGAAGTGAACATGGTCTGAATGTGGGGATTGTTATCATGGGTGGATCCCGAGTCGGCTCTTTCCTCAACTCCAGAAGTAGAGTTCCTAACAGTATTCCTTTCTTGTCGATTCATAATTTAATCTGCAAAGAAGACAATCAATCACTTTTCCAAATAATCCTACTTAGCGGTGCATTGTGCAGTGCGACTTCATCCTTAAATATATATCAATATTATAGTATAGTTTTGAAAACCAAAATACCAAAAGTACACGCTCTCGTATAAGTATACCCAGTTCCCAAGAATTCCCACTTAGGTTAACTACACAATCTAAGCTTTGATACCAAATATGACGACTTCCCTATACTGTCAACACCAAATAGGACGCCTATGGCAGCGATCATCAAGGTTAAGATAGGAGAAACAGAAGAATGCAACCTATTACCTATCATATATCTCATAGCGCATAGAACAAAATATAATAATAATGTAGAACAATATTAAACATGTAAGACAATATGAGCTAAAAATGAATTAAAAGCATTAGGGCAGTAGATCCACATCACAACACAATATCTTATAAGTCGTATATATATATATATATATATATGTATATAAAATACTATCTCTACATAAAACATTATTATTCCCAAAGACTTGAACAACGGAAGTAAAACAGGGCAAAAGAGCACATATAATAGTACATGGAAAGCTACTTGCTCATCTCTGGTCAGCTACTCGAGCACACCCTACCTGTCTATAGTCTTCTCATTTAAAACCATCCAGAGTAATAAGAATCAATGCATAAAACTCCAAGTCATCCAAGTCAGACAAGGTCTGATGTGAGCGATAGTAATCTCAATTGCTAATAAAGTTAACACTATAGGTAAGAAGAGTTATACCCCAGCTGTCTCTGCATCAAAGAGTTGGTACATACGATAATGTAATATACTCTAAGGTCATCACAATACTGAGTGTAAATGAAAGTGTGCATGATAATGGAATAGGAAACATCTAAACATAGAATCTATCCATATGTTCACTTACTCGGTGCATTGAGCAAGCGGTACCCGATACTTCGATCGCCAAATCCATTGAGACACTTGTAGTCCCCAGTGCATGAGCCCCAACAAATTATCACTATGTCATAGTGCATGGACTACAACAGACTACCCAACCTAGTCCTCACTTATTAGGCTTCGGGGACCACGTTAATCATTCCACACTACATTTGGCTCTGATCCATCCTCGTTCCACTCTCTTAATAGCGTACCGAAGTTGCAATTACCAATGGTGTAACACCCCGTAATTTTAAAGAACACTATAATGATAAACTAAAGAATACTTAAGTAAATATTGGGAATTAAGTGAAATGGACAGCGCCATTGCGTTCATCTCAAAATTCTGCTTAAGATAGACTCTGAATTTGCGTAAAACGGACATTGTATGAAGAAGTTATTAAGGTTCGAAGTTTGTATACAAATATGTAATATATATATATAAACAAGTCAAGAAAATCAAAATCAAAGAGCGGGAAATGGAGGGAAATCGACCCGTTAGGGGTCAACCCCATTCCCCATGTGTCGACCCCTACAAGGAGGTGTCGACCCTCGGGTCGACCCCACCCAGATCTAGGGCATATCCATTCTGTGAATCGGGACTTGTTTCTTGACCAGATTCGTTGACCGTAGGATCTGAATAGGACCTCATTTCTCTTGTTTTGTTCATCAAAAACAATGGAGACAACGAGGTGCTGCCCCAACTCAGATTGATTTAGCCTATTATTCTACAACACTAGCTTATATGTATTCAAGAATCTCTGCTACAACATCAACAATCAATTCTTTGTTCTTTAGATCAAGTCACAGTGAGTTTATGTTGCTTATATAAACATTTAATAAGCAATCCTGACATGTTTATAAGTTTGGAACTAAACCTATTGAAACACCACCTCCGTTAAGGTCACTCACAAAGGGAATGCTTTAACTTTGGTGGAGGGTTATAGGTACAAGACACAAAAAAAAACTTTAAAAGACAGATAAATATAAGCAGCGAAATTCAATCATTTATTTCATACGTGGTTCAATACAAAAGCATTACATCAAATTGTCTCAAAATAACTTCCAAAACATTACAACATAATCTCTGTCTTGATTATTCAATAAAGAAGCATAAACCAAAAAATAAAAGTGCATAAATCCCGAAGGATAATGTCCAAGAGCCATAGCCAAGGGAGAGAGAGTCCAAATCATACATCTACTCTCTTAAAGCTTGCAAAGAGTCTGACTAAGCTGCAGTATTCCCTCCCTGTGGACCGGGGGGGAACGGAAGAAAAGAGGACGAAAGAAAACGGGTCAGACAATAAGTCTGGTAAGTTCGGTGTTTACTAGTATTTAAACAAGGAAATGGATCATGACAGTAATAACAGAACATAGGACAATACCCTAATATAAGATAAGAGGAACGTGTGATCGCACCCATTAATATAGTCTCTGCACCTACTTAACCACTGGTTCAACCAGCTCTACGTGTTCATAACAAACGATCCCCTTAATGATCGGCTCCTATTCGCATGCATTCATATCCTGTGTCATTCGGCCCCACTTGACTATAGATACCTATGATGGTCCCACCATGGGGTGTATCAGTCCCTCTGGTGGCAACCCGACACGATTCAGGATGCACAGTGTATACTATTGAAGCCCAGTGCCTGATTTTTCCACTCCGGAGTACGTGCACGCCCACGCTCCATCGGAACCTACACTGGCCCACCAACCGCCGACGTTTTGACCGCTTATACTCAGCCTACTAATCGTGCCCTACCCTGCCTAGTTTCAGGATACCATAATACATCTATGTGGGTTACTGCTGAAACGGGTCCCCGTTACTAGGGTTTTCTAATCAACATGTTTATTTGGTTAAGTGTCCAAGTTTACCTAACCCCGCCCATTCGTTTAGTTAACATGTTGAATTGGTTAAGTGTTTTCCTAATTGACTTAACCCTACCAATCCTGACTTAGCTTTAATTTATTAAAGCACCAACAACTCACATTAGACAGGTCTTATTGTGGTCACTGGATGTGTCGGTCGGTTCCGGGAAGATTTACACCACAACTCAGTCTAACCTCGGGTTCTTTTTGGGCTCGATGCACTAACCACCCACATTAGACAGGTCTTGTTGTGGTCACTGGATATGCCGGTCGGTTCCAGGCAGATTTACACCACAACTTAGTCTAACCTCGGGTTAGGCATATTCGTCTTTTTCTAAATTCACATTTTTATACATATATATCTAATTTCTTTATGTAAATTAAATTAAATTTAATCATGCCATAATTATCCTTTGATTATGCTCTCATAAATGGTATATCAAATATACCATTTTATGAACAAATCTATGCCATGAATTTTCATATTTTCCCATTGCTACCCCCGTAGAATGTACGCATGAATCACATAAAATGTTGGGCTAGTAAATTAGCCCAACCCACATAAAAGAAAAGGAGTAATAAACAAGGGACATGAAATAAACATAAAATAACATACATTTCAATTTTTCATGTGTAACTTGGCATAGAGGTATCATTAACTTTAATTAAACGGGTAAGACTAAGTTGGGTCTAATTGTCATGTAAACGCGACAAAGGTCTAACATGGAGGTTTAACATATAATCACAGTTTCAAACCAAAACTTAGCATATTAACTTATGTATGTCAAAACATAAGAAGGCTACTATAATCATTTTTAAATTGCAACTTAGCACGATAACTTATGTGTGTTAAACATAAGAGGGTTGTTATAAACATGTTCGAATCACAATTTAGCATGATACTTATGTGTTAAAAACATAAGAGGACTACAATTCCAAATTCTACAACATAATTAGATTCAACCTAACATGAATATACATGAGTGTTGATCTAACATATAAGCATGTGTTTTAGATCATAGACTTGCAAATAACCACCAATTTATAACTTGACATGTTTTACCATTTAATTGGCAAAATAAATCCATTACCCAATCATATAGAGATGATTAATATACAATATGTTCATCACCACAAGCACGTAGACATGATTAATATACAACATGTTCATCGCCACAAATATGTAGACATGATTAATATACAACATGTTCATCGCCACAAGCATATAGACATGATTAATTACAATGATACTTTTAGATAAACGAGCATCAAATCTTATACATAAGCATCATTCTATATCCAAATTACAACATGTCATGATTCAAATTGAAAAAAAAAATCTACATAATAACCAACTTACAAACTAAAAAGGAATTCTTGCGTTCTGAAATCTGAATTCTGAAATTGGTAAGCTCGCCTTTAATGTTGATCGTTGAATTTGATAATCTTTTAATTTGATTTTTGATTCAAGTTCTTATCTTGTCTTTGAATTGGTGACGGCTACTCCAAGTTCTCAATTGACAGCAAGATAGTTCTAGGATTATTTTTGTGTGATTTTTAGGTTTGAGCATTGGGTTGTTTATATAGAATTTCAACTCAATTTGAGCCGTCGGATGATCCTAGGGTTAACCACAACCATCCAGTGAAGATAGGGTGACACCTCAGCCCTAGTGACTCAGCACTGAGTCACAAAATCGTTACCTTTCAGATCTTCCCGGAGGGGCAGGTCAACCTGTAGGGGGGAGGTCGACACTAGGGTAGACCCCCTGGTCGACCTGGGTCCTGGGCGGGAATTTTGCCGCCCAGCCCGCTTCTGACTTCTGATTTGAATTTGAATTTGTTTTCGAGCTGTTTGAATTTATTTGAATTGTCTGGAAACTTCCGACAGCCATAACTTCTTCATACGAAGTCCAATTTATGCAAACTCAGACTCTATCTCGACCAGAATTTCGAGACCAATACAATGGCGTAACTTGTTTTCCTTAATTCTCACGTTTTAAATTAAGTATTATTTAATTTGTTACTATACCGTTAACAGAAAATACGAGGTGTTACACCTATGCTTGTTAATAACCTGAATCATAACTAAACAGATCTGCCACTACTTGTACACTTGATCCTCTATTTAGTTCTCATATGCCTATTCCTGATATGCCTATTCTGTTATTATGCCTAATTATGTCAATATATGTCCATTCTACTACTATGCCTATTTCTGTCATCATATGCTTATTTATGTTCTCTTCTCTCCCTCCTTCCCTCTTATTTTTATAGTCAGGCTACCTTCGAGCCTAGGCCTATTGTTGAAACATGCAAGCGAGCAAAATTGGGAATGGTTTGAAATAATAAATTGGGGCATAACTTCTACTGTAAAACATGACTGGGATTTGGGGACATAATCAATACCGTGACCTAATACTTTAATTTTAGCATATCGTACATAATGATTTATGACTTGAGGGTAGGGGCATGGAAAACCTGTAATGAACATGAAAAATTGTTTAAGAATAAATATGCCTAAATTTACAGTAAATAGAATCTATAACCGCACTTAGGCACGAGGTTAGATTACACTTGTGGTAGAAGTCTGCCCGGAACCACCCAACAAATCCAACATCCACAAGTGGTTAATCTAATGTGAGGGGTCTAGTGCGTAAATTTACACATAACGGTGCTAAGACACGAGGTTAAGTCCGACTTGTGGTAGAAGTCTGCCCGGAACCGCCAGGCATATCCAGCATCCACAAATGACCGACTTAATGTGAGAGGTATAGTGCATTAACAGACATGAATGGAAAAATGTTAACAACATGTTAACCTGTAATACTTAACCTATTTAAATCTGTGCGGGTTATATGAACCTATCAAAATTGTGTAATGGTTAAGTAAACTTGCTTGAATCAATGAGGGGTTAAGTAAATTTGTTAAATCTATGGGGCCGGGTTAAATAAACCCGACAAAGTTAACCTGTTTTATATGGTGGGGTTATGTGAGCTTGTTAAATATGTTAGGCATAACCTGTCAAAATCCTAGTAGTGGGGATGCAAGCTTAAGGGGTGGCTTGTATCATCTATTGTGTGGGATCCGTATTAGTCAGTAACCTATCTTGGTATCAAAAAGGAGGACCTCGAACTAGTAGGGGTCAGGGCACGCTTATTGAGCTGATTATAAGAGGTTCATCTGAGTGGAGTGCTGATGGCGCATTCTGTTGGACTCATGTGCGTGCATGAATCTAACTGCTTGGGATAATAAGACGTTGTAGCATCAGTAGATATGGTTGTGCTTCTCGAAAAAAAGGGATTGCCACTTTAGGAAGTGATACATCCTACTGTGGGGCCAACACAGGGTATCTATAGGATAGGGAGACGATCGATTGAGGTAGTAATTAGGGTACATCTACTCTTGTTGTTTAAAGGCCCGTTATTATCGTTGAGGGTAACACCTATCATTTCTATTGGGCTGCCTGTTATCATTGTTGGGGGTAAAACCCATCACTAGAAGTACACCTAAGTCCACCATCTGTTTCTGTTGGGATCATCTTATTTCTGTTATACTAGTATTGGTGTAGAAAAAAGTGCTTGAGAAGCGCAATATAATTTGTTCTAGTTGTTCTGTTTATCCTGCTCAGTTTGTTACACCTGTCTTATGATACTGTTATCTCTCTCATCCAGTTTATATGCATGTCATGATGCTTTTACTTATTTATATGGTAAAAGTAACTGGACACGCCAAACTTTATGTTTGACCCTTTTTTTCTTTTTCTCTCTCTTCCTTTCCCCCGAGGTTCTCAGGGTGGGAATACTCAGGCTTGATTAGGATTCTCTCTTTCGTTCTGCTTGGAGTTGCTTAGATATACCGCTCTGATTTCTTGTCTACTCTGATATGGCTCTTTTTGGGGATTATGCTTTTATATATTACTGTACTCTGATGATTTTGGTACAAGACAGATACTTTAATTTGATGTAATGGGTTTTCTGTACTTCAGATGACTTATGTTGTAACTGGGTTTTGGACCACGGTGTTTTCAATTTGGAAAACAAAGTTTTAAATTCAGCTGTTATTTTATATTTGTCTTGTGATGTTTCTATTTCTGTTTACCTATAACGCTTCACGAAATTTAATGCATTCTGTTAAAGAGCGACATTAACGGACGTGAGGTGTCACAAGTGGCTCCTTTGCATACGTGTCCGCAACATATTCCATCTTAGGAGTCACCGTTATGGTCCCCACTTAGAACCTTCTTGGCAACTCTCTCTTTGACTTCCTTCGCATCTTGGACTAAACTTAGTCATATTAAAGTTCATTCTCTGAAGAGTAAAATCATCACTACAAAGATGCGCCACTGCAAGAAGAACCCTATCCCCTTAGATATTTTCCAACTCAGCCACATCACTCGAGCCCGGATCCACGTGATCGAACCGGCTTGGGGTTAGTGTGTGACCCGAGTTTGGTTTGACTACCAAACCGGGGATCGGTTCGTATGCCGATTCAGATTGGGATCGGGCATACCGATCCGGCTTGACCTACCAAGCCGAAGGCTTCCCCTCCTCTACTTCCCTATTCCATCCAAGTCTTCTATTTGCTGAACAGGGATCATCTCCCTATGCCAAATCAGAAGTGTTGACTCCATAACTTGGTCTTTGGGACTCTAAATGATTTAAAACTTTGTCTAAAGCCTCTTGGGACCTTCCTTGTTGTCCCCTTAAAATATCACACCGATCCGGACTATGCTGGACCTGATTCTGATACCCCTACCAAATGACTTCCTAATTTTCCATTCGATGGCATTTGCACCCATTTTAGCATTCTTAGGAAAGGTTATGACATACAAAACATACTCAAACAATATTTAAATCAAACAAAACAAGATAGAGTATCCAATAAAGGAGAGAGCATGTGTTCATATGGTAATACCCAACCCTCCCCTTAAATCTCGGGTTTCACAAACATTGAACAAATCATCCAAATTTACATATGAGTGATAATATGATTATTCACAATTATTTGGTATTTTTCCTCATTTTTAGAAGGTGATTATAGGCTAACGAGCAAACATACTAACCACTCACCTTCAAACCCCAAGCTTTGTTAAATCCAAGATTAGTAGTGTTTGTCACGGATTCGAAAGTTGCAGCAGTTGTAACCTTGATTTAATGTTGATTTGACTTAATCTTCACTTAATGATGTGTTCAGCTAAATAAATTAAGGTTTAGGGATAATTTTAGAAGATGTAAGCCATTTTTGGGTGTAGGATATATTTTGTGAGTTATGTAATGAGTTGGGGATGATTCTCCCACTCATTTCAGCCCCAACTAACCCAATTCCCAAATGGATCTTGGACCCAGCCACAAATGATCTCTTTTGGCTCATTTAAACCGTTTAACCCTCTTTAAACCTTAATTCGGCCATTTCTCCCAAACGATAAGTCCGTTTGCTTATTGTGAATACTCTACGAAATGGAAAACCATCATCTAGATCAAATAGAAGTTCCAGGTCTGGATTCCTTTTCGGTCGAAAGTCATGAGAAAAAAAAGATTCTTCAAGGGTAAAATGATTACAATAAAATTCGACAAAAATAGTGAAGGTAGATAGGAAATGACACTAGTAGTCATTTTTCAATGTTATAAGATCATTCAACCACATATACGAATAATATAAATATTCTATTATCATTCGATACGTAAAATACGCGTTGTTACGATACCTGAAAACTAATGTTTTCCAACTTTGTTAAGTGGCGATGCATTTACAATACCTGAAACTAGTATTTTGTTGATAGTAAGCTATGAAGTAGCTAGGAAGCATGTTTAGCTGTTGATTAGGTTGAACAGACTGATGGTGATGGCTAGAATAGTGAAGGAATGTATGGCTCAGATGAGTACCAATAGAAGAATGTTGCAAGGTGTATACCTTGCTTTATTGTGCAATTATTGCATTATGAATTATGATGAAATGTTATAAGGATATGATATTCTTTTTATCTAAAGCCCGTGCACTAGGATGTAACTTTGGCCATTTGTTTCTTCATGCTTAGGTGGCAATGCAAGTTGGGCTAATTTGCCAACTATTGATGATATGAAGAAAATATGTAGATGACATTGAAAATATCGAGGGTGCAAATTGAAACGGTATATGGATTATGGATCAGTGCAAATGGCATGAGTTATTCAAAAGTTTAGCTTTTTTTGTGGCTATTGAAACTACATTGGGGTGCACCAAGCATTAGTTGTCTTGATGTGATATTGAACTGATGAGCTGACATGATTTTAAAGTAGACTTGGGAAGGCAATCCAAGTAGCCTGGCCGACATGCACCAACCATTGGCTAGTTTTCTGGAGATCGGCCTGCATCTGACCTATCTTGGACTAGACCAGGACATCCAAGAAGGCTTGATCTACTTTCCCACAAAAACATAAAGTAGCACTATGCCATTAATATATGATATTAATGTTATGATACATATTACCAAAGAACCTATAACACATTAAAAGTTGACAAATATACCGTAAAAAGTTTCACATAATAGAGATAGTATGCCAATGTCGGAGGCAGTCGATCGATAAAGAAGATAATTAAAGCAAAATAGCTAGTGTATACTAGTTCGGAAAGAGACCAACCCAATCGTTTTTGGAGAAGGAGTTTGGAATAAGATTCCACAATTTAATCTATAAGGAAAAATAAAAGATTGATAGAGTTACAAATATGTCATGGGCTAATCATATAACTATTTACATTCATTTAACTCGATAACCAACCTAGTTTAAAAGGTGATGGTTGCATCGATCTATTTTCATAATTGGACCTTTGTATAAAACCTAAATCTTTTGTTTTCTTTCTAAATTAAAGATTTGGTATAGAATCATGAACTTTAAATTACACTTTCACACAAAATTTCACTATTCCTTAATTGAGACTAAAATTATAATTGTTTATTCTAAATTTAAAACGTAAAAAATAGTCAAAATTAACACATACACACACATATGTGTGTGTGTGTGTGTTGTGTGTGTATATATATGTACTTATATACATATTCCTACATACTTGATTAAAACCTTTTAGAATTAAGACATATGTAAATGGACAAATGAGTTTGTTGTGGCATAAATCCCAACACACATTTCATATTTTTAGCACCTGCAATACACACATATAAGGGTAAAGTATGCTCATAGATTAAAACATATAAAAACGCAGAACAAATTAGATAAAAATAAATACTTCAATTTAAAATATATTCGATCAGACTAATAATCCTTCGAACTGCATTGGCCCGATGGAAAGTCGAAGTAAGCTTACTCTCTACCTTTTGATTAGCCTAGTTTCTTTATATTTATATTGATGGTACACATTGTTGGAAGTATGAATAAGTGTTTGAGGCAAACTAAGTCCCGCATCGGGGAAATCTATGCCTTAGATCACTACTTATACTAAGCCTTGATATGTTATATCAAAAGAAAGAGGAGATAGAAGTGAGAGAGAGGCAATGGCATAATAAAGCATTCATGTTAATATTTAAAAGTCAAAGATTAGGGCCTTGGGCCTTTGGGCTCTTGGGGTCTCGTGATCGATTGGGCTTCCAAATGCAGATGGTCGTGCTACGATGCGAAATCGTTATTTTTGATTTTAGCCGCGCAGATGCCAACGAAAATATCAGTTGGTAAAAGGCCGCAACCTTTCCTACAAACATTACCGTTGCAATTCAAACAGAAGCAACCATTCCTGAATAGATGTCTCTTCCTGGCTATATAAAGGGCTCCGAAAATCAAATCAAATTTAATTTCTCATTGCTATTTTACTCTTCTCCTCTGTATATTCTGTTTTTGAAAAAATACATTCTTGAGTTCGTCAGGCTCCGTACTATAGCGCATCGGTACAGATTGTGGTCCATTCAACCTTGGGAGGCGAATTGCTGATCAACTCTTATGCACGGGTAGGGGAGCAATATCGCTTTAAGGGAACAGTATACGGTACTGGGATCGGAAAAACAGTACGCAGGTGTACTGTAGACATACGGTACTGCTTTGGTTTTCACCTTTTCCTTCTTCTACGTTTTATCCAGTACTCATTGTTGCTTGTACACATCGTACTTGTTGTTCGCAGTAAAGCCTGGATTACAGATCTGATATACTCAGACTAACAATCTTAAAGCGATATTTTTGTTTTTCTAAGTGCTTTCTTTGCCTCCCAGACGATGGCTAAGGACAACGATACCTCGACAAGCAAACCTATTGTGACCGGATCTCAAACAGCGCCACTGGTTACTCCGACTGTCACATTCTCTCATGGAGAATGACCAGAAAAATTCACTGGTGTTGACTTCAAACGATGGCAACAAAAGATGCTGTTCTATCTGACCACTTTAGGATTGGCTGCTTTCCTTTCAAAGGAACCTCCTAAAGTCGATGAATTGGAGCCTGACGCTACAAAGGTCGAGGCACTCACTGCTTGGAAAAGTTTTGACTTCATATGTAAAAATTACATACTGAACAGCCTGGATAACAGTCTGTACAATGTGTATTGTACAATCAAGACATCGAAGGAACTCTGGATGTCTCTGAACAAAAGTACAAGACAGAAGATGCTGGCATGAAGAAATTCATCATCGGTAAATTTCTGGACTTTAAAATGGTAGACTCTAAAACAACGATTAGCCACACTCAAGAGTTGCAGGTTATTATACATGAGATACATGATGAAGGAATGTCTCTAAGTAGGTCATTTCAAGTGGCTGCCACAATAGAGAAATTGTCTCCGTTATGGAAAGACTTCAAAAATTATCTGAAGCACAAACGAAAAAAGATGGCAATGGAAGATTTGGTTGTGCGACTCAGAATTTAAGAAGACAACCAAAAATATGAAAAGAAAACAACTAATACCATTGTGGTAAAAGCAATTATGGTCGAAACTGAAAAGAACAACAAAAGAAAGAGGGAAAACAAACCAAATGCAAAGAAGGCAAAGATGTTCAAGGGAAATTGCCATAATTGCAGGAAGAAAGGACATAAGGCAAGCGAGTGTCGAGGCCCAAAGAATCTAACAAGAAGAAAGACCAAATTAATGTTATGAAATTCGAAGAGCTTTCAGAGAATGTCTCTGAAATGAATTTGCCACGGTGATCTCAGAATGCAACATAGTTGCCAACACAAAAGAATGGTTTGTGGACACTGGTGCCACGAAACACATCTACGCCAACAAGTGGATATTTTCCGACTATAAACACGCGACACAGGAAGAGCAACTCTTTATGGGAAACTCCTCTACATCAACGGTTGAAGGCAAAGGGAAAAGTGGTTCTTAAAATGACTTCTGGAAAAGAACTTACTCTAAATGATGTTCTACACGTTCCAAATATCCGTAAGAACTTGGTTTCAGGATCATTGCTGAGTAAAAATGGCTTCAAAGTGGTCTTTGTTTCTGATAATTTTGTATTGTCTAAAAATTAAGTTTATGTTGGAAAAGGGTATGTGAGTGACGGTCTATTCAAAATGAATGTAATGACTGTTGTACTAAAAGATATTGATAATAAAATAGATTCTTTGTTTATATCACCGAATCATTTAATATATGGCATTTTAGATTAGGCCATGTAAACTTCGATACATTGTGAAAAATGATAAACTTAGAATTTATACCTTTACAATGGTTTCCAATTAAAAATGTGAAACATGTGCCGAATCAAAACTAATTAGAACTTCTTTTCATCAAGTTGAAAGGAATACAAAACCTCTAGACTTAATACACACAAATGTGTGCGACTTAAAAATGTGTCATACTAGAGGTGGAAAACGGTATTTTATTACCTTTATTGACGACTGTACTAGATATTGTTATGTATATCCCCTTAGAAGCAAGGACGAGGCATTCGACGTATTTAAACAATAGAAAGCAGAAGTTGAAAATCAACTTAATAAAAGATAAAATCATTAGGAAGTGATAGAGGAGGAGAGTACAAATTTCCTTTTGAGAAGTTCTGCGCCGAACATGGTATTATACACCAGACAACGACACCATATTCCCCTCAATCAAATGGGACAGCAGAACGTAAAAACCATACACTAAAAGAAATGATGAATGCTCTACTCATTAGCTCTGTTTACCAGATAACTTTTGAGGAGAAGCTATACTTTCTGCTAATCACATTCTTAATAAAGTGCCTCAAAAGAAGACTACTAAATCCCACATGAATTGTGGAAAGGTAGACCACCATCCTACAAATACTTGAGAGTGTGGGGGTGTCTTGCCAAAGTAGAAGTACCAAAACCAAAGAAGGTCAAAATTAGACCAAAGACTATAGATAGCATATTTATAGGATATGCTCATAATAGTGCTGCTTATCGATTTTTGGTGTACAAATATGAAATCTATGACATTCACGAAAACCCATTATCGAATCTCAAAATGCTAGATTCTTTGAACATATTTATCCACTAAAAACCTCAATTGAAACTGTTGTTCAAGAATAATCTAGAGATTCAGATACTCAAGAGGATAATGTTGATCAAAGAACATGTAAAAAAATGTTGAAACAAAGGTAGAGGAACCAAGAAGGGGCAAATGACATCGGATCTCTAAAAATTTTGGACCCGATTTCTATGCATACATGATAGAAAATGAACCTCTAACCAATCAACAAGGAATGTCATCTCCAGATGCTACTTACTGGATGGAAGCTGTCAACAATGAAATAAAATCCCATTTTGCGAAACCATACATGGGAACTAGTCGATCTACCTAAAGGATCAAAATCACTAGGATATAAATGGATATTTAAGAAAAAACTCAAGGCTGATGGCTCAATAGATAAGTATAAATCTCATATAGTAGTCAAAGGATCCAAACAGAAAGAATATCTGGATTATTCTGACACTTACTCACCAGTAACCAGAATAACATCCATTAAGATGCTTATTGCAATCGCCTCTATACTAAATTTGAAAATACATCAAATGGATGTAAAAATAGCATTTTCGAATGGTGAGTTAGAGATAGAAATATACATGCTGCAACCTGAAGGTTTTGTAAGCCCAGGAAATGAAAACAAAGTGTGTAAATTTGTGAAATGGCTTTATGGTCTTAAACACGCACCAAAACAATGGCATGGGAAATTTGATGAAACTATGTTATCAAATGGATTCACTATAAATGAATCAGATAAATGTGTTTATATAAAATACATACATATTGGATATGTCATTGCATGTCTCTATGTTGATGACTTATTGATTCTAGGAAATAATAAGGCCATAATAATATAAACAAAAGATATGTTATCCTCTAGATTCGATATGAAAGACCCAGGACTGGCTGATGTAATATTGGATGTCAAAATTGTGAGAACAACACAGGGATATGCATTATCCCAATCACATTACATAACCAAGATACTCGAAAAATTCAAGCAATACAATATGACTATTGCAAAATTGGCAGTAGATATGAACCAAAATTGGGTAAGAACACTAGTGACAATATATATCAACTTGAATACTCTCGTATATTAGGAAGCATCATGTACGTAATGAATTGCACAAGACCAGATATTGCATATGCTGTAAGTAAGCTTAGTAGATTTACTAGGAATCCTGATAAACATTATTGCAAAGAGATAATAAGAGTTCTTGGATATGAAAAATATACACAGAACTTTGGTTTGCATTATACAAATTATCCTTCTGTATTGGAAGGATACAACGACGCAAATTGGATAACTGGGTCACATGATACTAAACCCACAAGTGGATACGTACTCAAATCAGGAAATGGAGCAATTTCATGGAAATCGTCCAAGCAGACGTGCATAGCAAGATCAACAATGGAATCAGAATTTATTGCACTGGATAAAGCTATAGAATAAGCAGACTGACATCGAAATTTTCTGCAAGACATTCCAAATTGGAGCAAACCCGTGCTTCCAATATGTATACATTGTGATAGTCAATAAGCTATTGGAAGAGCCAATTGTACACTATACAATGGTAAATCCAGACATAATCGTCGTAGACATAAAACAATTAGACAACTTCTCTCTAATGGGTCTCATGATCGATTGGGCCTCCAAATGAAGATGGGCTTGCTACGATGGGAAATTGTTATTTTTGAATTTACCGCGCAGATTCCAATGGAAATATCTGTTGGTAAAGGTTCGCAACCTTTCCTACGGACGTTACCGTTGCAATTCAAACAGAAGCAACCATTCCTGGATAGATGTCTTTTCTTGGCTATATAAAGGGCTGCAGAAATCAAATCAAATTTAATTTCTCGTTGCTCTTTTTCTCTTTTCCTCTGTATATTTAATTTTTGCAAAAATACCTTCTTGAGTTCGTCAGGCTCTGTACTGTAGCGCATCGGTATAGAGTATGGCCGTTCAACCTTGGGAGGCGAATTGCTGATCAACTCCTGTGCGCCGATAGGGGCAATATCGCTTTAAGTGAATAGTATACGCTATGAGGCTCGGACAGACAGCACGCAGGCGAACTGTAGACATACAGTACTGTTTTGGTTTTTACCTTTTCCTTCTTCTACGTTTTATCCAGTACTCATTGCAACTTGTACACGTCGTACTTGCTATTTGCAGTAATACCTAGATTGCAAATCTGATATGCTTAGACTAATAGTCTTAAAGCGATATTTTTGTTTTTCTAAGTGCTTTCTTGGCCTTTCAGGTGATGGCAAGGACTGCAATACTTCGACAAGCAAAACTGTTGTGACCGGATCTCAAACAACACCATTGGTTCCTCCGACTGTCACATTATCGCATGGAGAACGACCAAAAAAAATTCACTGGTGTTGACTTCAAGCGATGGTAGCAAAAGATATTGTTCTACCTGAACACTTTAGGATTAGCAAATTTCCTCATAGTGAAACCTCCAAAAGTCGATGAATTGGAGCCTGGCCGCTACAAAGGTCAAGGCACTCACTACTTGGAAAAGTACTGACTTCATATGTAAAAAATTACATATTGAACGACCTAGATAACAGTTTGTACAATGTGTATTGTACAATGAAGATATCGAAGGAACTCTGGACGTCTCTGGACAAAAATTACAGGACGGAAGATGCTGGCATGAAGAAATTCATCATCGGCAAATTTCTGGACTTTAAAATGGTAGACTCTAAGACAGTGATTAGCCAAATTCTAGAGTTGTAGTTTATTATACCTGAGATACATGATGAAGGAATGTCTCTAAGCGAGTCATTTCAAGTGGCTGTCGTGATAGAGAAATTGCCTCCATTATGGAAAGACTTCAAAAATTATCTGAAGCACAAACGAAAAAAGATGACAACGGAAGATTTGGTTGTGCGACTCAGAATCGAAGAAGACAACTGAAAATCTGAAAAGAAAGCAAATAATACCATTGTGGAAAAAGAAAATGTGCTCGAAACAGAAAAGAACAACAAAAGAAAGAGGGAAAACAACCCAAACGCAAAGAAGGCAAAGAAGGTCAAGGGAAACTACCATAATTTTGAGAAGAAAGGACATAAGGCAAGCGAGTGTCAAGGCCCAAAGAATCAGAACAAGAAAAAAAACCAAGTTAATGTTACGCAATTCGAAGAGATTTCAGAGAATGTCTCTGAAATGAATTTGTCAGCGGAGATCTCAGAATGCAACTTAGTTGGCAACACGAAAGAATGGTTTATGGACACTGGTGCCACGAAACACATCTGTGCCAACAAGTGGAAGTTTTCTAACTATAAACATGTGACACAGCAAGAGAAACTCTTTATGGGAAACTTCTCTATGTCAAAGGTTGAAGGCAAAGGAAAAGTGGTTCATAAAATGACTTCTGGAAAAGAACTTACTCTAAAAGATGTTCTACACATTCCAGATATCCATAAGAACTTGGTTCCAGGATCATTGCTGAATAAAAATGGCTTCAAATTGGTCTTTGTTTCTGATAATTTTGTATTGTCTAAAAATGGAATATATGTTGGAAAAGGGTATGTGAGTGACAGTCTGTTAAAAATGAATGTAATGACTGTTGTACCAAAAGATATCGATAATAAAATAGATTCTTTTGTTTATATCACCGAGTCATTTAATATATGGCATGCTAGATTAGGCCATGTTAACTTTGATACATTGCGAAAAATGATAAACTTAGAATTTATACCTAAGTTTACAATGGATTCCAATTACAAATGTGAAAAACATGAGCCGAATAAAAACTAACTAGAATTTCTTTTAACCAAGTTGAAAGAAATACGGAACCTCTAAACTTGATATGCACAGATGTGTGCGACTTAAAAATGTGTCATACTAGAGGTGGTAAACGGCATTTCATTACCTTTATTGACGACTATACCAGATAGTGTTATGTATTTCTCCTTAGAAGCAAGGACGAGGAATTCGACATATTTAAACAGTACAAAGCATAAGTTGAAAATCAACTTAATAAAAAGACAAAATCATTAACAAGTGATAAAGGAGGAGAATACGAATTTCCTTTTGAGGAGTTTTGCGCCGAACATGGAATTATACACCAGATAACGACACCATATCCCCGCAATCAAATGGGATAGCAGAACATAAAAACCGTACGCTAAAATAAATGATGAATGCTCTACTCATTAGCTCTGGTTTACCAGATAACTTTTGGGGAGAAGCTATACTTTCTGCTAATCACATTCTTAATAAAGTGCCTCAAAAGAAGACGTCTAAATCACCGCATGAATTGTGGAAAGGCAGACCACCATCCTACAAATACTTGAGAGTGTGGGGGTGTCTTGCCAAAGTAGAAATACCGAAACCAAAGAAGGTCAAAATTGGACTATAGATACATATATATAGGATATGCTCAAAATAGTGCTGCTTATCGATTTTTGGTGTACAAATCTAAAATCGATGACATTCATGAAAACACCATTATCGAATCTCGAAATGTTAGATTCTTTGAACATATTTATCCTCTAAATACCTATATTGAAACTGTTGTTCAAGAAAGATCTAGGGATTCAGATACTCACGAGGATAATGCTGATCAAAGAACACATAAAAAAATGTTGAAACAGAGGTAGAGGAACAAAGAAGGAGCAAACGACAATGGATCTCTAAAAACTTTGGACCCAATTTCTATGCATACATGATAGAGAATGAAGCTCTAACCTATCAACTAGCAATGTCAAATCTACATGCTCCTTACTGGAAGGAAGTTGTCAACAATGAAATAGAATCCATTTTACAAAACCATAAATGGAAACTAGTTTGATCTACCTAAAGGATCAAAATCACTAGGATATAAATGGATATTTAAGAAAAAAAATCAAGTCTGATGGCTAAATAGATAAGTATAAAGCTCGTATAGTAGTCAACGGATTCAGACAGGAAGAAGATCTAGATTATTTTGACACTTACTCACCAGTAACCAAAATAACATCCATTAGGATGCTTATTGCAATCGCCTCAATACTAAATTTGGAAATACATAAAATGTATGTAAAAACAGCATTTTTGAATGGTGAGTTAGAGGAAGAAATATACATGCTGCAACCTGAAGGGTTTGTAAGCCCAGGAAATGAAAACAAAGTGTGTAAATTGGTGAAATCGCTTTATGGTCTTAAACAAGCACCAAAACAATGGCATGAGAAATTTGACGAAACTATGTTATCAAATAGATACACTATAAATGAATCAGATAAATGTGTTTATATAAAATACACACATATTGGATATGTCATTGTATGTCTCTGTGTTGATGACTTATTGATCCTAGGAAATAATAAGGTCATAATAACATCAACAAAAGATATGTTATCCTCTAGATTCGATATGAAAGACCTAGGACTGGCTGATGTAATATTGGGTGTCAAAATTGTGAGAGAACCACAGGGATATGCATTATCCCAATCACATTACATAGCCAAGATACTCGAAAAATTCAAGCAAACCAATATAACTATTGCAAAAACGTCAGTAGATATGAACCAAAATTGGGTTAAAAACACTGGTGAAAGTATATATTAACTTGAATACTCTCGTATATTAGGAAGTATCATGTATGTAATGAACTGCACAAGACCAGATATTGCATATGCTGTAAGTAAGCTTAGTAGATTTACTAGCAATCCTGGTAAACATCATTGGAAAGCGATAACAAGAATTCTTGGATATCTAAAATATACACGGAACTTTGGTTTGCAATATGCAAATTATCCTTCAGTAATGAAAGGTTACAGGGACACAAATTGGATAACTGGGTCACGTGATACTAAATCCACAAGTGGATACGTATTCACATTAGGAAATGGAGCAATTTCATAGAAATCATCCAAGCAGACTTGCATAGCAAGATCAACAATGGAATCAGAATTTATTGCACTGGATAAAGCTACAAAAGAAGCAGATTGGCTTCGAGATTTTCTGCAAGACATTCCAAATTGGAGGAAACCCGTGCCTCCAATATGTATACATTGTGATAGTCAATCAGCTACTAGAAGAGCCAATATTACACTATACAATGGTAAATCCAGACATATTCATCGTAGACATAAAACAATAAGACAACTTCTCTCTAATGGAGTTTATCACTATAGACTACATATGGTCAAAAGACAACATAGCAGATCCACTAACAAAAGGCTTGCCAAGAGAGAAAGTTCAAACCTTATCGAAGGGAATGGGACTAAGGCCTATAGATTAAAAGTTTTTCTAAAATGGAAACCCCACCTAATTGATTGGAGATACCAAGATCTAGGTCCAAAGGGACAACTAAGTTCAAGAAAAACTTGAAAGCACTATTACTCACTAACCATTCCTATGATAAGTCAGTGCATTATTTCGGAGAATATGATAAGTATTAATACTTTTAATGGTCTCTATACTTGGTAAATACTAAAGAGCCAAGTGGGAAATTAAGAATTTCCTTTCACTACAACAAAAACACCATATTACAACTTTAATTTTACAACGGTGGTAAAAGTACCGTTGTAATAGATGTTTTTTTACAACTGTTCATTCCCTAAAGTTGTAGTAAACGTATTTTTAACAACTTTTCATTTTGTTAGTTGTAATAGATGCCTATTACCAACTTCATGTTTATAATATTTATATTTAATAACTAATTATATAAATATTTAATTATAATTAATAATAAACTTAGGAATTAGTGTATCTCTTCTTTGTCTGTTGTAATCAATTTTTGATAAATAATAATCATGAATTCTAACATTTTATTAAAAGTTTATATAAAATTATTTCCAATAGCTCTTTTTCCTTCCTAGTTTTAATAGAGGCCTACTGTGTATTAATAATTACTGATATTCTATGGTTGATATTTAATTATTAAAAATATGAATAATTAATAATTTATTTTTAATAATAACATTACAATTATATCTTAGAATAAAAAATAATATAATTAAAATAATATTTAATAATTAAGAATAATAACATTACAATTATTTTTTAATATAATATTCAATTATATCTTAGAATAAAAATAATAATAATTGAGAAGTAATATTTAGTACTTCAGTAAAACTAGTTTCTAAGAAATTCATGTCCCATTCACTATATATACTCACTTATTAATTATAACTTAAAATATTCATTTTTTTATTTTGTTCTACATTCCAAACAAAAGTTGGTGGTAGGTGGCACGAAATTTAAGCGGGAATACTGAAAATTTGGCTCCAAAGCAGGTCACCTGTTACTTTTCCACGCCCTCGCGCGGGCTTGCTCGTATCCCATTTGCTCATCAATCCTCTTCCATAATTAGAATCAATCCTCTTCCTCCTCTCAAGCAAAATTCCGCCTCAAAAAATTAGAGCCGCTACTCCAAAAATATCAATCGTCTATTGCGGAGATCTGGAATTGACGATTCTATAACAATCGACCAGTGGATGTATCCTTCATTTCTTCGAGTTAATCGTGCTGCTTGAAACCGAAACAATTTCCTAAGATGATCGTCTAGGGTGTAGGCTTCCGATGATTCATATGTTCACCTAAAAGCTTATAAGTGCCGCTTGAATCTGGATCTGGGTGTTGCTATTATCGAAGAAGTCGCCATCGCTTGGATCTGGATGTCGTTTTCGTTTCAAGAGGTTGATAACCGGATGTGAATCATTTGCGGCTGCCTTGCTATTGGTTTGCGTCATTCTGGTCTGAAGTAAAGCTAATTTATCCCATAATTTTAATTTAGAACCATGTATAATATCAACTGTTTATGCTAAGAATGTTGGCTTGTTGGCTGTTGGATTGGTATGTCTCTTTTTATTTCAATGGGCAGTGCATAGAGAATATTTCTAAGGTAGTAACTGGTACGTGTATACATATATAATTTTATATAATACCATTTAGTGATGCTATAATCTATGGAACTTAATTGCTTTTTTGCAATCCTTGTTCCAAAACAGGTTTATTTACTGCAATTGTTACTATTATGAATAATTGATTTTGTGAAAGCATGGATTTATATTCATAAAAGCATGCATGTATCTCCCCATGTTATTACTTCTTATTACAAAAATCTGGGGAGATATAGTTTGAGTATAAATAAATGAAATAACATTGGAATAGACAATCGAAATTAAAAGATTTAAATGCAGATGGTTCATCAACATCTCACTTTTAGAAGTTGAAGCCTCCTTACTTCCTTTTACTTGATTCTTGCTCATGGTGTTAGGTAGAGATGTTCGCAAGATCTTCAACATCCTATTAAAAATAATTATTTCAGAACTTATTGAGATAGTATATTTGTTAGATGTGAAATTTCTGGTACTTTTATAGTTAATGTCATTTAATTTCGCTAATGTCAAAAGGAGGTTGTGTCTTCATTGATCAAGCTATTATTGATACATCAACGAATGTGTATGCCAAGGTTATTACAACGCCAAGTCGAGCCAAGTCAAGCCACTACCGTCTAGAAAACTAGTCGACAAGTCGTCCGACTAGTCGTGACTAGTCGACAAGTCTTTTATATGCATATATTTATTAGACTTAAATATATAATATAATTAGATATAAAGATAACATAATAATATGTTCAAATTCAAAAAAGATGACATAATAATAGGTTCAAATTCAACAAACATTTGAACCGCTGTGAATATAATTAAAAGTTAATAACAAATCAGTTAATTAAAAACAGTTTAGTAAAAAAAACAGTTCAGGAAAAAAAAGCTGCTACTGAAATAATTCAGTAATTAAAAATAATTCAGTCCAAAGAAAACAATTCAGTAAAAAACAGTTCAGTAAAAACAAAAGCTGCTGCTGAAATAATTTTCTTCGATGGAAAAAAAAACACAAATCGATTAACATACCTGGGCTGGCGGCAGACGAGGAAGGAGCAGCGGTTGAAAATCGAAGAGGAAAATCGAAGTTGAAGTCGACTTCAGCTAATTAAGGTTTTTTTTTTAATCGATGCTCGTTGAACTGATTAATGCATTATACGAAGAGGAAAATCGAAATCGACATCAGCTCAACTAGGGTTTTTGGGCTCGAATTAGGTTCTGGGCTCGATTTGGGCCCACCATCGTGAAATTGCACAAGTCGAGAGTCGTGGAATCCCTCCAGGCGACTTCTCGACTAGTGGACGACTAGTCGTCGACGTGATAACAATGGTGTATGCTATTGCAACTCAGGCTTTCAGTTATTCGTGACATTTAGAAATTAGTTTCAATGTAAAATTTCATTTGGAAAGTTGTAGTGCAGCTTAAGTAAACTATGGGTAATTATCAAAATACCAGCTCCATTAAAATGCCATTGGCCTTGATCTATGAAACGTTTGAAAAGTAAACCCCGATCAGTTGTACCTGGTTTCATAATGAAATACATTTGCAGTTATAAGAGAACTATGGCCTTTTTTATGTTTCTGAAGTGATGATGATAGAGATAATGTGTGGGTTCGGTAATGGAAGTTATGTCACAGTGGTAGGTTATGTTGTGATAAGGATTGGTGGTGCATTAAAAAGATTGTTGATTATAACGATAGGGAGGTTGGTGGATGGACAAAATTGAAGCCTAGTGAGGCTTTGTTTATCAATGGGCATTATTTTAAAAATACTTAACAGTTTACAAAAAAAAAAAAAAAACCGTTGCAACAAAATGCTTCCAGAATCTGAGTTGCACTAGTTCTTGCATCCATATACATTATATATGTAAATGTAAAATGCAGTTCTTGCATATACAATATATATGTAAAGGTAAAATGCAGTTCTTGCATCCATATACATTTAGGATAATGGAGGTGTATTTACATAAACATTATATATGTAAATGTAAGATGCAAGTGCATCCATATACATTTAGGATTGACAACCAGTTCCCGCATTTTATAGATTGTTTATATCTACTTGCGCATGTTATAACCAATAAAATATAAGATTTTCTCATAGAATAATGCATTTTTCCCATATGTTTTCTATATTTATTTCTTGTTATGTTTGTACTTTATAATGCACTTCTGACCTGTTTGTTTATATTCATGATCAGATAACTTAAGGTAAAAAAGCTTGAGATTTACATTAAGAAGCTGTAGAAGAACAAGGGAAAGACTGCTACTTAACTTTTTATATTTACATTTGGGAATGACTATGTTTTTTGTAATGGTTTAGTTGGTGATGTTAATGATTACTTTAGATTGTTTTGTTAGATATGTATTGTATTTTTTATCAAATACTATGATTATTAATAAATATGAATGAATCCGATTTAGTTATATTTGTTGCAATGATATGTGAATTATATTATTATATATGAATGAATTATATTATTATTAGTATATGAATAATGGGTAAAATATTTTATGGATATTTACAGCTATAAAATTATAGTTGTAATAAAATATATCACAACGGTTGTAAACAGTAATAAAAATTATAACAACAACGGTGCATAACAGTTGTAATAAAGTTTATTACAACGGTGGAAAAAAGTTGTAAAATATACATATAACAACGGTGTCGCAACGGTGCAAAACAGTTGTAAAAGAATTTAGTCTATTACAACTTCTTAATATACGAAAGTTACCCCATCGTTGTAAAATGTATTTTACAACGGTGTTCCACCATTGTAATATGGTCATTTTGTTGTAGTGTTTATAGAATTACCTACGTAAATGCGAAGGCGCTGCTTCAGAGTGAATTGTGAGGCCGAATTCTCCAAGCACTTATGAGGCCAAGCTGGTGTTCATGGCAAAAATGAACACAAACAAAGAACCAAGAGGATAAGAAACATTTATCATGTGTTATTTTTATAAACTTACACAAAAAGGGCTTACAGTTCAAAGATAATCTAGTCCACTGATTCGCCAGTAGGTTATAACGATAAAACACTAGGAAAAGTTCAAGGCCATTGTGCTACTTTTACCATATGATAATGTTACTCAAAATTTCAAAAACAGATTAGACAACCACTCATTCTTGTGGGGGATTGTTGGAAGCATGAAAAAGTGTTTGAGGCAAACTAAGTCTCACATCGGGGAAATCTGTGCGTAAGTTCACTGCTTATACTAAGCTTTGATATGATATATCAAAAGAAAGAGAGATAGAAAAGAGAGAGAGGCAATGGCATGATAAAGCATTTATGTAAATATTTAAAAGTCAAAGATTAGGGCCTTGGGCCTTGGGGCTCCTAGGGGTTCGTGATCGATTGGGCCTCCAAATGCATATAGGCTTGCTACGATGCGAAATCGTTATGTTTGAATTTAGCCACGAAGATGCCAACGGAAATATCTGTTGGTAAAGGGTCGCAACCTTTCCTACAGAAGTTACCGTTGCAATTCAAATATAAGCAACCATTCCTGAATAGATGTCTCTTCCTAGCTATATAAAGGGTTGCGGAAATAAATTCAAATTTAATTTCTCGTTGCTCCTTTTCTCTTCTCATCTGTATATTCTGTTTTTGCAAAAATACCTTCTTGAGTTCGTTAGGCACTGTAATGTAGTGCAACGGTACAGAGTGTGGTCCATTCAACCTTAGGAGGCAAGTTGTTGATCAACTCCTGTGTGCCAGTAGGGGAGCAATATCGCTTTAAGGGAACAATATACACTACTGGGCTTGGACAGAAAGTATGCAGGCGGACTGTTGACATATGGTATTGCTTTGGTTTTTACCTTTTCCTTCTTCCGCGTTTTATCCAGTACTCATTGCCGCTTGTACATATCATGCTTGTTGTTTGCAGTAATACCTGGATTGCAGATGTGATATACTTAGACTAACAACCTTAAAGCAATATTTTTGTTTTTCTAAGTGCTTTCTTTGCTTACCAGACGATGGCTAAGGACAGCAATACCTCGACAAGCAAACCTATTGTGATCAGATCTCAAACAACGCCATTGGTTCCTCCGACTGTCACATTCTCGCATGGAGAACGACCAGAAAAATTCAGTGGTGTTGACTTCAAACGATGGCAGCAAAAGATGTTGTTCTACATGACTACTTTAGGATTGGCAAATTTCCTTATTGAGGAACCTTCTAACGTCGATGAATTGGAGCCTGACGCAATAAAGGTCGAGGCACTCACTACTTGGAAAAGTTCTGGCTTCATATGTAAAAATTACATATTGAATGGCTTGGATAACAGTCTGTACAATGTGTACTGTACAATCAAGACATCGAAGGAACTTTGATGTCTCTGGACAAAAAGAACAAGACGAAAATGTTGGCTTGAAGAAATTCATCGTCGGTAAATTTCTGGACTTTTAAATGGTAGACTTTAAGACAATGATTAGCCAAATTCAAGAGTTGCAGGTTATTATACATGAGATACATGATGAAGGAATGTTTCTAAGCGAGTCATTTCAAGTGGCTACCGCGATAGAGAAATTTCCTCTGTTATGGAAAGACTTCAAAAATTATCTGAAGCACAAACGAAAAGAGATGACAATGGAAGATTTGGTTGTGCGACTCAGAATTAAAGAAGACAACCAAAAATCTGAAAAGAAAAAAACTAATACCAATGTGGCAAAATCAATTGCGGTCGAAACAGAAAAGAACAACAAAAGAAAGAGGAAAACAACCCAAACGCAAAGAAAGCAAAGAAGTTCACGGGAAACTGCCATAATTGCGGGAAGAAAGGACATAAGGCAAGCGAGTGTCGAGGCCCAAAGAATCAAAACAAGAAGAAAGACCAAGTTAATGTTACGCAATTCGAAAAGCTTTCAGAGAATGTCTCTGAAATGAATTTGTCAGCGGTGATCTCAGAATGCAACTTAGTTGGCAACACGAAAGAATGGTTTGTGGACACCGGTGCCACGAAACACATCTGCGCCAACAAGTAGATTTTTTCCGACAATAAACCTAGGACATACGAAGAGAAACTATTTATGGGGAACTCCTCTACGTCAAAGGTTAAAGGCAAAGGAAAAGTGGTTCTTAATATGACTTCTAGAAAAGAACTTACTCTAAATAATGTTCTACACATTCCATAAGAACTTGATTTCAGGATCATTGCTGAGTAAAAATGTCTTTAAATTGGACTTTGTTTCTGATAATTATGTATTGTCTGAAAATGGAGTATATGTTGGAAAAGGGTATGTGAGTGACGGTCTGTTCAAAATGAATGTAATAACTGTTGTACCAAAAGATATTGATAATAAAATAGATTCCTCTATTTATATCATCGAGTCGTTTAATATATGGCATGCTAGATTAGGCCATGTTAACTTTGATACATTGCGAAAAATGATAAACTTAGAATTTATACCTAAGTTTACAATGGATTCCAATTAAAAATGTGAAACATGTGCCGAATAAAAACTAACTAGAACTTCTTTTAATCAAGTTGAAAGGAATAAGGAACCTCTAGACTTAATACACATAGATGTGTGCAACTTAAAAATGTGTCAAACTAGAAGTGGAAAACGGTATTTCATTACCTTTATTGACGATTGTACTAGATATTGTTATGTATATCTCCTTAGAATCAAGGACGAGGCATTTGACGAATTTAAACAATACAAAGCAGTAGTTGAAAATCAACTTAATAAAAAGATAAAATCATTAAGAAGTGACAGAGGAGGAGAGTACGAATTTCCTTTTGAGTAGTTTTGCGCTGAACATGGTATTATACACCAGACAACGGCACAAAATTCCCCTCAATCAAATGGGATAGCAGAACGTAAAAACCGTACAATAAAGAAATGATGAATGCTTTACTCGTTAGCTCTGGTTTACCAGATAACTTTTGGGGAGAAGCTAAACTTTCTGCTAATCACATTCTTAATAAAGTGCTTCGAAAGAAGACTTCTAAATCAGCGCATGAATTGTGGAAAGGCAGACCACCATCCTACAAATACTTGAGAGTGTGGGGTGTCTTGCCAAAGTAGAAATACCGAAACCAAAGAAGGTCAAAATTGGACCAAAGACTATAGATTGCATATTTATAAGATATGCTCATAATAGTGCTGCTTATCGATTTTTGGTGTACAAATCTGGAATTGATGACATTCATCAAACACCATTATCGAGTCTCGAAATGCTAGATTCTTTGAACATATTTATCCTCTAAAAAGCCATATTGAAACTGTTGTTCAAGAAAGATCTAGAGATTCAAATACTCATGAGGATAATGCTGATCAAAGAACACATAAAAAAATGTTGAAACAGAGGTAGAGGAACCAAGAAGGAGCAAATGACCATGGATCTCTAAAAACTTTGGACCCGATTTCTATGCATATATGATAGAAAATGAACCTCTAACCTATCAACAAGCAATGTTACCTCCAGATGCTCCTTACTAGAAGGGATCTACCTAAAGGATCAAAACCGCTAGGATATAAATGGATACTTAAGAAAAAACTCAAGGCTGATGGCTCAATAGATTAGTATAAAGCTCATATAATAGTCAAAGGATCCAAACAGAAAGAATATCTAGATTATTTTGACACTTACTCACCAGTAACCAGAATAACATCCATTAAGATGCTTATTGCAATTACCTCTATACTAAATTTGAAAATACATCAAATGGATGTAAAAATAGCATTTTTGAATGGTGAATTAGAGGAACAAATATACATGCTGCAACCTGAAGGGTTTGTAAGCCCAGGAAATGAAAACAAAGTGTGTAAATTGGTGAAATCGCTTTATGGTCTTAAACAAGCACCAAAACAATGGCATGAGAAATTTGATGAAACTATGTTATCAAATGGATTCACTATAAATGAATCAGATAAATGTGTTTATATAAAATACACACATATTGGATATGTCATTATATGTCTCTATGTTGATGACTTATTGATCCTAGGGAACAATAAGGCCATAATAACATCAACAAAAGATATGTTATCCTCTAAATTCGATATGAAAGACCTAGGAGTGGCTAATGTAATATTGGGTGTCAAAATTGTGAGAACACCATAGGGATATGCATTATCCCAACCACATTACATAACCAAGATACTCAAAAAATTCGAGCAATACAATATAACTATTGCAAAATCGCCAGTAGATATGAACCAAAATTGGGTTAAGAACATTGGTGACATTGTTTATCAACTTGAATACTATCGTATATTAGGAAGTATCATGTATGTAATGAACTACACAAGACCAGATATTGCGTTGCTGTAAATAAGCTTAGTAGATTTACTAGCAATCCTAGTAAACATCATTGGAAAGCGATAACAAGAGTTCTTGGATATCTAAAATATACACAGAACTTTGGTTTGCATTATACAAATTGTCCTTCAGTAGTGGAAGGTTACAGCGACGCAAATTGGATAACTTGGTCACATGATACTAAATCCACAAGTGGATACGTATTCACATTAGGAAATGGAGCAATTTCATGGAAATCATCCAAGTAGACTTGCATAGCAAGAAGAACAATGGAATCAGAATTTATTGCACTGGATAAAGCTACAGAAGAAGCAGACGGCTTCAAAATTTTCTGGAAGACATTCCAAATTGGAGCAAACCCGTGCCTCCAATATGTATACATTGTGATTGTCAATCAGCTATTGGAAGAGCCAATAGTACACTATACAATGGTAAATCCAGGTATATTCATCGTAGACATAAAACAATAAGACAACTTCTCTCTAATGGAGTTATCACTATAGATGGCATACGGTCAAAAAATAACATAGTGAATCCACTAACAAAAGGCTTGCCAAGGGAGAAAGTTCAAACCTTATCGAAGGGAATGGGACTAAGGCATATAAATTAAAAGTTTTTCTAAAACGGAATCCCCACCTAGTTTACTGGAGATCCCAAGATCTAGGTTCAAAGGGACAACTAAGTTCAAGAAAAACTTGAAAGCACTGTTACTTACTAACCATTCCTATGATAAGCCAGTGCATTATTTTGGAGAATAGGATAAGTATTATTACTTTTAATGATCTCTATACTTGGTAAATACCAAAGAACCAAGTGGGAAATTAAGAATTTCCTTTATAGAATCACCTACGTAAGTGCGAAGACGTTGCTTCAAAGAGAATTGTGAGGCCGAATTCTCCAAGCACTTATGAGAATAAGCTGGTGTTCATGGCAAAAATGAACACAAATAGAAAACCAAGTGGATAAGAAACATTTATCATGTGTTATTTTTATAAACCTATACAAAAAAAGGCATACAGTTCAAAGACAATCTAGTCCACTGATTCGCCAGTAGGTTATACCGATAAAACACTAGGAAAAGTTCAAGGCCATTGTGCTAGTTTTACCGATACGATAAATGTTACTCAAAATTTTAAAAACATATTAGACAACCACTCATTCGTATGGGGGATTGTTAGAAGCATGAATAAGTGTTTAAGGCAAACTAAGTCCCACATCGGGGAAATTTGTGCCTTAGTTCAGTACTTATACTAAGCTTTGATATGTTGTATCAAAAGAATGTGAAGATAGAAGAGAGAGAGGCAATGGCATGATAAAGCATTCATGTTAATATTTAAAAGTCAAAGATTAGGGCTGTGACGGCCAGCCTCGTACCAGCTGACATTTCCCCGAAATGCGTTGTAACAATGTCCAACTAGCACGGAACAGTCGTCAAAAAGGAAAGGGTTGGAATGATGAACCACCAAGAGCATGTAGCATATCTCACGGCGCATGGAATGAAATATAATAGTAACAAAACTTGATGTAAAACAGGAGAGACAGTGCATAAGCTGAAAATTAAGTCATCATAGCAGCGGAATCCAAAATATAACTTATGATCCATACCATCATTATTACAACTTCAAAATACTATCTCTAAAGAAAAATAGAAAAGGTACACTACTAATTCCCAAAGCAGTGACCAACAACAACATAGGGAGAATATATGTAAATAGTACGTGGAAGCCTCCTGCTCGTCTCCAGATAGCTACTCGTGCATAACCACCTAACTTGTCTCTAGTCTGCTCATTTAGGAGCACTCAGAGTAATAAGAAAGAGACATGAAACTCTAGGTTAGACGAAAGTCTAGTATGAGCGATAGCAACAAAATGAAGCAATAAGAGGTATAAATAATCATACCTAAACCTGGACCTGCAACCAAAGAGTTAGCACAACAAGGTGTACAGTACTCTAAGGTAACACTAACATATAGTGTAAAATAGGAGTGTGTGTCATGGTGATAACAGACATCAAACATAGCAATCATCCTCACATCTCTCACTCAGTGCGCAAAGCATACGATATCCACCGCTTTGATTACCAAATCTATTAGGGCCATGACTGGTCGATGCCCTTCTGGACTTCGTACAACTATTGCTATGACCATGCCCTTCTGGTCTATACTCAATAACCCTTCCCAGTCCAAATTTCTCTGGCTCTGGGGTACAAGCCAACCAGTCCATACATCCTCTGGCTCTGGTTCGTCTACATGCCCCTCTCTCAACGGTGAACCAAAGTTATAGATATCAATAACCCCTTTGCACACGTCCAGCAGCAGAGCCCAACTCTAGAAGTTGACTCGTTGGCTCCCAGCTGGACCCTGGGTTATAACTTCTCATTTCGACTTCCTTTGAATCTCGGGTTTTTGGTCGGATTGGAGTTCGGTTCTCTAGTTCATGTCTTTCGGTACGGTTCGAATATGAAGTGCTCAAGCTCTCCAGTTCGATTCGAATGACGCGGTTCAGTTCTGGTGTGCTGGTTCATGGTCCACTCTATTTCAGTTTTGTTTGAGTTCTTCGTCACGTCTCGGTTCGGTTCACGTATGCTTCTTTGGTTCGGTTCGGTCCTTCTTTTCCATGCTCAAGCTTCCGTCCGGTCTGGCCATCCTCCTCCGACCCGACCCCAGATTCCGATCCGACCCCAGCTTAGATCACGTAGCCCTCCTTGTTGCCGCGCCGATGAAGATGTCACCACTCCAATTCGGTTCATTCTATTATCCAGACGCCCAGTCCGATTCGGTTCGGCTATACTGATCCGCTCCTTTATCCGATCCGAACCGGATCCCTACAACATTTCCAACAAGTTATGTTTCGTCTACTCTCGCCGTACGATGGCGTTTTCAGCCATTCTAACTTTACTACTAAATCATAAAACATTTCTAGCAGTAGCAGCATATAGGATCAATCAACAAGGTCAAAACATCAAGCATATAGGTTATTCATATCAAACATACCAAAAATTCATGATTTTCCCCTTAATCCCCTTAACCATGTTTCAACTATAGGATTAGCAAACTTAATCAAAATTAACCCAATTTTTAACCAATAACACAAGATAATATTTCAGAATTTCTACATTTTTTTTTGATGTGTAATTTCGCTAATTATCACTAAGCACCCCTAATTAGTCGTAATTAGCGTATAAAAGTGGAAATCAGTCACCTTAGCCACAAATGAATTTCAAATCTGAAACTCTAACTAATTTGGCACGAATTAAAATGTATTCCAACAGCTCTATCCCGATTTCTATGCTAATCCGCCTTGATTTGATGTAGATTTGCTTAATAGGTGATTAGAAAGTGATTATGGATGGATTTAGAAGATGGAGGCCATTACTAGGGTTAGAGGAAGGTAAGTGGTGGCTAAAAAACTAAAATGAAATGTTTTCCCAAACGCTTTCATTCCTCCCGCAACCCTAATCCCGAAGTGGGTAATGGGTCTAACTTCTAATTACCCTGTTAAGCCCAATTAAGTTGTTTTTCCATCTTCAAACCTTATTTCAGCCATATCTTCCAAACGGTAAGCCCGTTTGATTAATGTGACCACTCTATGGAATGGTAAACCATCATCTGAATCCAATGGAAGTGGTTTGAGGTCAAGACTCCTTACCAGTCAAATGTTATAGGCAAAACAAGATTCTCCAGGGGCAAAACGGTCATTTAAAATTCGGCAAAAATCGTGAATGTGGGAGATGACCCCAATAGTCGCTTCCCATAGTTACACGACCATATGACTTCGTGTGAAAATAAAATAAATATTCTACGATCTTCTGATAAGTAGAATGTGGGTCGTTACACTCTCCCCCTCTTAAGGAATTTCTCCCCCAAAATTCCTTGATTAAGAAAACATACAATGGTGTCCCGCATGCTTATCAACCATTTACAAACAATCAAACATACACAATAACAAAACAAGCTTATCCTAGTAGGCGGTTTACTAATCAATAAAATAACTAAATCGCAACAAAAATCTTACCAAGCAAAGAGTTCTGGATATGACTTCTTTATGTTCTCCTTGGTTTCCTAAGTACAGTCATTTTCATTATCACCCCACAGGACCTTAACCAGTTTCACCATCTTCCTCTGAAGTTGCTTTGTATCGTATCCGACAATACGAATCGGTCTGCGGTTCCCAACTGCCTCAGGTTCTACCTCGATATCATCCAACTGATTGGAGAATTTTTTTATCACATCAGAATCGTGCATAAACTTAACTAAGAAATATGAAATACGTTGTGCACTCCCGCCATCTTGTCAGGTAATCCAACTTTATACGCTAAATTCCCAACTTGCTCAAGAACTGGAAATGGACCAATAAATCTTGGTGCCAATTTACCTCTTCTACCAAATCGAATTACATTCTTCACCGGAGAAGTCTTGACGAATACCAAGTCGCCAACGAAGAATTTCAAATCTCTTCGCTTTTTATCAGCATAACTCTTTGCCTATCTTGGGCAACCTTCATTCGCTGTTAAATAACCTTGATCTTATTTGAAGTTTCTCTTATTACATCTGGCCCAATCACAAACTTCTCACCGATCTCCAACCAACATGATGGTGAGTTGCACGGTCTTCCATACAAAGCTTCAAATGGGGCCATACCAATATTGGATTGATAACTATTAGAATTCAACCAGATGCAAATGGTCATCCCATGACCCTCCAAAATCCAATATACAAGCTCTCAAGTGATCATCTAATACACGATTCACCCTCTCTGTTTGACCGTCGGTGTGGGGATGATATGCAGTACTGAGATGTAATTCTGACCCTAACACCTCTTGTAAGCTCTTCCAAAACCCACTAGTAAATAACGGATCTCGGTCACTTACAATACTCTGGGTACTCCATGAAATCTCACTACCCACTTCATATACAGTTCTGCTAACTTAGCTGTCGTTCTATTCGACTTGACCGGTATAAACCTTGCACTTTTGGTCAATCGATCCACAATCACCCAAATACTATCATTACCTGATCTAGTCCTTGGTAAACCATCAATGAAATCCATTGAGACTTGTTCCCATTTCCATTCGGGGATTTCCAGCGGTTATGACAAACCACTAGGCTTCTTTTGCTCGGCTTTAACTAACATGCAATTCATACACTTGGATATAAAATTCCCAACGTCTCTCTTCATCCCTTCCCAGTAGTAGATCTGCTTCATGTCTCGATACATTTTGTTACCACCGGGATGTATAGTCAGTTTCGAGTGATGACATTCTCTAAGCACTTCATCTCTCAATCCATTAACATTGGGTACAACTAGTCTCCCATTCTTTCGAATCCATCCTTCTCGATCAAGATCATACTTGTTCATTCTCTCGCCGTTGATACCCATCTCCACCTTGGAGATGATTTCCAATAGATTAGGATTGTCCCTTTTATTGGAACCAATCCGCTTAATCAAAGTCGGTCTGATCGTCAAACTTGCTAACATCTTTGGATCCAATTCGTACTTAGGTCTGAAATGATATCCTGCGATATACTCCAATTGCATCCATGCCAGAAACATAGCCCCCAAACTGACATGTCTCCTACTCAATGCAATCAGCTATTGCATTGCCCTTCTCGGCTGTGTATGCGATATTGAAATCATACGAAGCCAAGAACTCTAACCATCTTTGCTGACGAAGACTTAAATCCTTCTGAGAGAAAAGATACTTCAACAACTTGTGATCAGTAAACAACTCGAATCTTTCTCCCAAGAGATAATGTCTCCACATCTTTAACGTGAATACGATCGCTGCCAATTCCAAATTATGGGTAGGATATCTTTTCTCATGCGGTTTTAGTTGCCGACTAGCATAAGCTACAACCCTACCTCCTTGCATCAATACGACACCTAGTCTGGTACCATGAGCACCCGTGTATACCATCATCTCTTCGTTCCCCTTAGGAATAACTAACACTGATGTACACATTAACTTCTCCTTTAGGCTCTTAAACACATTCTCACACCTTTCGTCCCAGACGAAAGCTTGATTCTTCTTGGTCAACTGAGTTACTGGTGCCGCTATCTTAGAGAAGTCTTGAATAAACTTACGATAATATCTAGCTAACCCCAAGAAACTTCTCACGTCCGTTGCATTCTTGGGCGTGTAGACCAATCTTGCACCGTAGCCACCTTCGCAGAATCCACAGCAATACCATTCTCTTAAACAACATGGCCCAAGAATCTCACTTCCCTCCTCTAGAAGTGACACTTAGAAAATTTTGCCTTCAATTGGTGTTTCCTCAACACTTCCATCACTGTCCTTAAATGTTCCTTGTGTTCTTCCTCTGTCCTCGAGTAAACCAAGATATCGTCCATGAACACAAGAACAAACTTATATAATTGATCTCTGAAAAGCCTATTCATAAGATCCACGAAATATGTTGGTGCATTGGTCAACCCGAATGGCTTGACCAACCACTCATAAAATCCAGATGGCATCCGAAATGCCATTTTAGATACACTCTCAACTGCTACTCGGAGCCGATGAAAACCTGTCTTGAGATCCAACTGGGAGAACACTCTTGCTTCATTTAACTGATCAAAAAAATCGTCTATCCATGGAAGAGGATACTTATTCTTCCTAGTCACCTTGTCCAACTCACGGTAGTCCACACATAAGCGAAGAGAACTGTCGGCCTTGGTTGCAAATACAACTGGTTCTCCCCACTCGGAAACACTCCTTCGAATAAATCCCTTCTTCAACAGTTTTCCCACTTTCACCTCGAGCTCTCGCTGCTCCGTTGGCGCCATACGATGAAGAGGAATCACTATAGGTCTGGCAACTTTCGCTAAATCAATCCGAAACTCGATCTCCCGGTGTGGTGGAAGTCCGGTCAATTCCTCGAAGATGTCTGGATACTCGCCAACAATAGGCACATATGATAACTCATCCTGCAAGATGTCAAGGGAATGTAGAAAACTAGCCATCACCCCATCACTAGGTAGGCAACCCAATACCACCCTCCGCCCATTGTTCGCTCTAATGTTCACCGAAGGCCCCTCACAGTCTACCACCACCCCATACCTTTGGAGCCAGTCGACTATCAAAATAATGTCAAACCCAATAAAGCCCAAAACAAAGCAATCACAAGCAAACATACATTCGTGACTCGATAAGAGCAAATTACGGGAAATCATACTAAGGCTAGTCAAACCACCGATCGAGTTTGTCACAACTAAAGGTCTATCGACAATCCCGGGTTCCAATCCCAACCTATCTACCAAGTCACTAGATACAAAGGAATGGGAAGCCCCGGTATCAAACGACACTCGAACAGAAACATCATAAATAGAAAGCATACCTTGAATAAGGACACCTTTTCCCTTCTGCGCCGCAGTTGGGTCATTTGACGAAGTAGGAACGACGTTGATAGCATATGCTTTCACTATCTACTTCTCCATAGGGTGTTGCGGACACTCATTCTTGAAGTGTCCCACTTGGTCACATTTGAAGCATTTCCTCTCCCCCTTCTTCGCTCGACAATCTTTGATATAATGTCCCTTCTTACCGCAGCCAAAGCACTGGGAATCTTTCTTATTCTTCTTTTTCTGATCATCCTTGGTTTGGTTCGGTTTCCTCTTATTCTGGGAATTATTCTTGCCTCCACCGCTTGCCTGCGGCTTTGGCTCCTCTACAGATGTAACATCACCCTCAGTTTTTGACTTTGGGTAAAGGCTCTTAGATCTCAATGCCTTCCCCACAATAGATTCGAATGTCTCATTGATATGGTTTATAAGCCTTTCCCCCAAGTACTCATCTAAGACGGTTATGAGGTTCTCGTTCTTCTTCTCAGCGGTATCGATAAGAGCCAATTCATATTGATAAAGTATCGAATTCAATAATATATTCTAAGATTGCCCTACCATTCTTCTTAAGCTCCAAAAATTTCCTAAACAATTCTGATTTCTGAGCAGTCGGAATAAACTTGTCACTAAAGCGAGTCTTAAACTGATTCCAAGTAACTTGATCCTCGGGAGTGGCCGCTTTAATTGCATTCCACCAATTCATAGCCCATCCTTGAAGTTGAAGCGATGCTAGCTTTCTCTTCACTGCATCATCGATACCCATATCCTCGAAGATGCGCTCACAACTATCAAGCCAATCTTGAACCTCCGTAGCCGATTCCATTCCATGGAATGACTTTCCACCAAGACTAGTATAATCCTTGCAGATCTTGGCGAAATCGGCTCTAGGCGCCTGCGCTACCGCACCACCACCATTAGCAGCATTAGGAACAGCTCCCCGAACATCCCTAAGTGTCTCTCGCATGAAGGAAGTGAACATCGTCTTTATGTCAGGGACATTCCTATCATTGGCCCCTAAACCTGTACTCCTCGTATTTCGGCTCATTGTCCAATCTGTAAAGAGAAAACAATTAACCATCTCTTTATGATGCCAGTGCGGTGCAACTTATCCCTTAGATATACTAATAGTATATATATAGTTTTTGAAAACCAAAATATCACAAATACACGCTCTCATATATGTATACTATCTCTCCCTGGTGTCTTCCCCTAGGTTAAACTATGCAGCCTCGCTCTGATACCAAGTGTGACGGCCCGCCCTGTACCAGCCGAGATTTCCCCAAAATGCATTGTGCCAATGTCCAACTAGCACGGAACGATCATCAAAAAGGAAAGGGTTGGAACAATGAACCACCAAGAACCTGTAGTACATCTCACAACGCATGGAGTAAGATATAATAGTAACATAACTTGATATAAAACAAGCGAGACAGTGCATAAGTTGAAAACTAAACCATCACAACAGCGGAATCCAAAATATAGCTTATGATCCAAACCATCGTTATTGCAACTTCAAAATACTGTCTCTAAAGAAAAATAGAAAAGGTACACTACTAATGCCCAAAGCAGTGACCAGCAACAACACAGGGAGAATATATGTAAATAGTACGTGGAAGCCTCATGCTCATCTCCGGACAGCTACTCGTGCATAACCACCTAACTTGTCTCTAGTCTGCTCGTTTAGGAGCACCCAGAGTAATAAGAAGAGACATAAAACTCTGGGTCAGACGAAAGTCTTGTATGAGCGATGGCAACAAAATGAATCAATAACAAGTATAAATAATCATACCTGAACCTGGACCTGCAACCAAAGACTTAGCAAAACAAGGTGTACAATACTCTAACGTAACACTAACATATAGTGTAAAATGGGAGTGTGTGTCATGATGATAGAAGACATCAAACATAGCAATCATCCTCACATCTCTCGCTCAGTGCGTAAAGCATATTTTATCCACCGCTTTGATTACCAAATCTATTGGGGCCATGACGGGTCCATGCCCTTCTAGACTCCGTACAACTATTTCTACGACCATGCCCTTCTGGTCTATATCCAATAACCCTTCCCAATCCAAACTTCCCTGGCTCTGGGGTACAGGCCAACCAGTCCATACACCCTCTGGCACTGGTTCGTCTACATGCTACCTCTCTCAACGGTGAACCAAAGTTATAGATATCGATAAACCCTTTGCACACGTCCCGCGGCAAAGCCCAACTCTAGAAGTTAACTAGTTGGCTCCTAGCTGGACCCTGAGTAATAACTTCTCATTTGGACTTCCTTTGCATCTCAGGATTTTGGTCGGATTGGAGTTCGGTTCGGTTCTTTGGTTCATGTCTTTCGGTTCGAATACGACGTGCTCAAGCTCTCCAGTTCGGTTCGAATGACGCGGTTCAGTTCGGGTGTGCTGGTTCGTGGTCCATTCTATTTCAGTTCAGTCCGAGTTCGTCGTCACATTTCGATTCGGTTCGTGTACGCTTCTTTGGTTCAGTTTGGCCCTTCTTTTCCATGCTCAAGCTTCCGTCCGGTTCGGCCATCCTCCTCCGACCGACCCTAGATTCCGATCCAACCTCAGCTCAGATCATGTGGCGTTCCTTGTTGTCGTGCTGCTGAAGATGTCATCACTCCAGTTCGGTTCGTTCTTTTCTCAGGACTCCCAGTCCGGTTCGGTTCGGCTATACCGATCCGCTCTTATATCTGATCCGAACCAGATCCCTATAGCATTTCTAATAAGCTATTTTTCGTCCATTCTCGCCATACGATGGTATTTTTAGCCATTCTAACTTTACTAATCATTCATAAAACATTCCAAACATTAGTAGCAACATATAGGATCAATCAACAAGGTCAAAAAATCAAGCATATAGGTTATTCAGATCAAACATACCCAAAATTCATGATTTTCCCCTTAATCCCCTTAACCATGTTTCAATTATAGGATTAGCAAACTAATCCAAATTAACCCAATTTTTAACCAGTAACACAAAATAATATTTTAGAATTCCTACATATTTTTCCATATTTTTCTGATGTGTAATTTCGCTAATTATCACTAATCACCCCTAATTAGCCGTAATTAGCGTATAAAAGTGCAAATCACTCACCTTAGCCACAAATAAGTCTCAGATCTGAAACTCTAACAGATTTGGCACGGATCCCAATGTATTCCGGCAGCTGTAACGACACGCATTTTGCCCGACCTTAATCGATCGATAGATCGACTAAAATCATTCAAAACCCGCATATGTTGACTTTGGGAATACAACACATTAGAACACATAACAGTAGACTTTTATAAACATTATAATAATGTTACATCAGAGTACAGAATATCAGAGTACATCGATAAATAAAATACAGCGAAAGACTAATTACAATAAATTTAATACAATACACAGCAGAATACTTTCTATGCTCTTGACACAGCTTCAAGCTTTGATCCAGAATCCTGCTCAAGAAATAAATATCTGCAAAACAAGCTACTCGACTGCCCGTGTGGAAAATATGGGCACCCGAGTTTGCCAGTGAAACAAACTACAGGTCAGTCATGGGACTGGTATGAGAAATCTAACTTAACTAATCTAATAATAAGGCTAATCACAGGACTACGCCGCTAACGTGGAACGGGTTCACTCCATTGGATTGCCAGTGCATAAAATAAAGTAAATCGTTAAAACAACGCAATGTTTTTTAGAAAAATGAAACCATTATAAGACTCAAGTCCCATCACACAATGCAACGCAAACCGGAGGATAGAGTTTTACCTTATAATGGTCAAAAATGCTTGATACGATAAAAACGGATTTGATATTATTATTAGTGTATATATGTTACAAAAACAAATTCAATCATAATGTATCAATCATAGACGACATAGCTACCATATACTATATCGCCATACTAGTTCTACAATCAAAACCGCATGATGTCATATTGGAAATTGGGTTTCCATCATGAGATCGAGGCTAGGGATCGTCCTCTCCGATTTGAGACACTCTAGCAAATGCCTCAGGATCACACCTATGGGCAACCCTTGGAGCGGTAGGGCCGGTCCCCACTTAACGGTAGCGGATTAGTTATGCCTGAACACACGTTTCCCAGTTCCTTTGAACCTCCAAATGGCCACTAACAACCTATAGATCCGAGGTATCTCATAATCCATCATCCACATAAGTAAAATGCCAGGGCTGGTAGGTCACTGACACCACTCTAGCTAGAAAGAAACGTGTGCACTCCCTACGGTCCATATCCCGTTTTTGACTCATACCGGGGTGTGAGGCTCGCGAAGTCACGCTATACACAAAGCTATGTCTAAATAGGCTATGCTTTGATCATCAACCACAATGCCCTGCTTTTCAACAAAAGCCTTGATCCATGCATCTTGTCATGCCACATTGTCAGTCCATACCATACCATTGATTTCTGCCAATATATAACCTCTAAGCTCGTACGTTTTAGAGAAGGGTGTTAACCACCAAACAGATATATATTTAGTAGAGATCAACGAATACAGTATAAAGGAATACAACGTCAGACATATGATCCATTTACAAGTCCGTTCTGGGTCTGAATGAAACTGAAGGCACCTTATTCCTCGCATATCCGAACAATCAACAATACATCCGAACGGCTACCGCTGACTCCCCTTCAAGGTAGCTACTCCAATCATGGGCCTCAGTAGCAACACATCCATTCGATGTGAACATCATCAGTCTTCAATCACCGTCTTCAACTCTTCGACTGATGTCGTCGTATAATCATTTGAAATGAGATTGAACTCGGACTTTTCAAATGATTCTCGTATATATATATATATATTAAAACCATTTCATATCGTTATTAGTGTTTAATAATGATTTATCGCTATTTTTATATATATAAAAATAACTATATTCATTTAACGACGCTTTGGGTCGATCGGCAGCCCTGACGCTGCTTTTATCCAAATTTGATTTACACTTATCTCGAAATCTAACCATTGGATTTTGACGAGATTTATATCATTCGAAAGGTCTTTCCAAAGCGGTCCTAACGGTTCCAGTTTTGGGAAAATCCGACGGTCAGATCTTTCGGTATAATCGTTTGAAGTTACGATTTCAAATCGCGAACTGCAGCAGTGCGATTTGTTTTATTTAATCTATATTTATATAAATATAATTATAATTCATTCGCTCGATGTTTTCAAATTATTTATTCTTTAAATAATTTTCTACACTTCGTATTCAAGTAATTTTTAATGAACAGAAGTCCTTTTCAAAACATGTACATTTTCTTCATTCCTTACATGATAATAAAAATGTAAATTTTTATTTTTTATCATTTCTATTTCAAACTATAAATATTCTTATTCATTTATTACATTATAATAAAATGTAATTTTTTATTGTTTATCCTTTATTTAATCTTCACTTATATCAAAAAATGTAATTTATTATTTAAATCTTATATTACACTGAAAAATGTAATTTTCCCTTTTATTCTTTAATTACATAGAAAGTGTAATTTTAAAATCTATTCTTTTTATCGCATCTAAAATGACGATAAAAATGTCTCTTTTATTTCTACTCTTTTATCTACATCTAAAATGTAAATAAAATACACTTTTTATTTCTATGTTTTTATTTACATCTAAAATGTAAATAAAAATACACTTTTAATTTTAATCCTCTTATTGTCTTTATTTTGACAATAAAAATATACATTAAATTCTATCTTTTTGATTACATCTAATAAGTAAGTCTAAAATGTCACTTTTATCTCTATGTTTTTAGGGAAACTCTATTTAGACACAAAATGAGGACACAAAATTACACACAATAAATCTCAACCATTGGATCCTCCCATGAATTACACTCTCCACATAAAAACAAACAAATCCAACGGTGGAGGCTTTGTGTCTCTCTCTTTGTGTTTAATTTTGTCTCCAAATAGCCGGCCCCATGTTTTTATTCACATCTACAATGTAGATAAAAATGTACTTCTTTTTCTCATGTTTTTATTTGCAACTGATTTGCAAATAAAATTGTACTTTTAAATTTCAAGTCTTTTATTCACATCTAGAATGTGAATGAAATATTCTTTATAAATTCATGTCTCTCTAATATCATATAAAAGAATATTTTATGTTAACATTCCTAACCTTTCATATTAACATAAAAAGGATATTTTTATGTTAAATCAATTCTAACATTTCAACAAAAACAAATAAAAAGGATAACTCTGTTTTTGTTTACAATTCTATTTCTACAAAAACATATAAAAATGATATATTTGTTTTGTCGACCACTCTAATTCAACAAAACATATAAAGGTTATATTTTTGTTTTGTCGACAACTCTAATTCAACAAAACAAATAAAAAGTGATATTTTAATCAAATCAACATTTTATAACTAAAGTGTTATTTTTATAAATCTAAACATTTTATAAATAGATTGTTATTCTTATCAATCTTAACATTTATAACTAAAATGCTATTTTCTCCAGTCTTAATATTTTATAACTAAAATGTTATCTTCTTCGATCTTCACATTTTATAACTAAAACGTTATCTTTATTCAATCTTAACATTTTATAACTAAAATGTTATTTTTATTCAATCTTAACATTTTATAACTAAAATGTTATTTTTATAAATCTAAACATTTTATAAATAGATTGTTATTCTTATCAATCTTAACATTTATAACTAAAATGCTATTTTCTCCAGTCTTAATATTTTATAACTAAAATGTTATCTTCTTTGATCTTAACATTTTATAACTAAAATGTTATCTTTATTCAATCTTAACATTTTATAACTAAAATGTTATCTTTATTCAATCTTAACATTTTATAACTAAAATGTTATTTTTATTCAATCTTAACATTTTATAATTAAAACGTTATTTTTATTCAATCTTAACATTTTATAACTAAAATGTTATTTTTCCCTAATACAACTTTTAAAATAAAAATGTTATTTCTTTTGCTAATGCAACATTTTATATGAAAATGTAATTTCTAATCAAATGTAACAATTTACAAAAAAAAATAAAAAAAAAATGTACTTTCTAATCTAGTGTCACATTTTACATAAAAATGTAATTTCTATTTCTAATACCACATTTTACATAAAAATGTAATTTCTATTTCTAATGGCTCATATTACAATAAAAATATAATTTTTGTTGTCTACTCTAATTCTAATGGTTTATATAAAAGTATAATTTCTATGTGAACATTTTTCTATGAATTCTAATTATTTTCATGTCTTTTATTTGCAACTAATTTGCAAATAAAAAAGCGTAATTCCTTTCTATGTCTTATTTGCATCTAAAAATGCAAATAAAAAGTATAATTCTTTTTCTTCACCTCATGTTTTATTTACCTAAATGTAAATAAAATATTCTTTTTCTTTATCTCATGTTTTATTTACACTAAATGCAAATAAAGTAATCTTTTCTTTAACTCATGTTCTATTTACACTAAATGCAAATAAAGTAATCTTTTCTTTATCTCATGTTCTATTTACAGTAAATGCAAATAAAGTAATCTTTTCTTTATCTCATGTTATATTTAAACTAAATGGAAATAAAGAAATCTTTTCTTTATCTCATGTTCTATTTACACTAAATGCAAATAAAGTAATCTTTTTTTTATCTCATGTTCTATTTGTTAACAATTTTCTATGAATTCTAATGTCATATAAAAATGATGTTTTATATGTTAACAATTTTCTATGAATTTTAATGTCATATAAAAATGATATTGTATATGTTAACAATTTCTATGATTTCTATTTCATTCTTTACATTTGACAAAATGAATATTTTTGTCATTCAATCTTTTTATCAACAACAAAATGATATATTCCTTTTATTTATTTTATTTTAACCATAATGAGATATTGGTTTACAACAATTTTATAATAACCAAAATGACATATTTGTTTTTCAACAATTTTATAATCACAACAAGACATATTTGTTTTCAATTATTTTATCTTAACAAACAAGAAATATTTGTTTCAACAAAACAAACACGAACTGTTTACTTTCAGCTATCCTATAACAATCAAAATAATTCAATCAAGCAACAGATCGGTATAAGGGAATTCATCAATCCACATCAAATCACGAATAACACAAAATATTACAGCGCATGTGTAACACTAAGATTATAAATAACAAATTTAAATTATATAATTAAAGAAATAGAATTTTTCACATCGATTTGTCAGAACAGTTCAGATCTGAATTTGCTCTGAATTTTGATTTGCTCCATTTCAGATCTAGTTTGATTCATTGTGTAGATCTTGTTTCAAGGATTCCAACGCACTTCGTTTTTTTCAATTCTGAATTTCCAGTAAAAAGTTATAGAGATTAAACATTTTATACTTTAATTATATAATTAATAAAATTAATTAACAATTAGGTTTTAAACCTTCTTCCCAATCATATGCTTCTGTAACCCACGAAACAGTGAAACCCAAACTTCAATGCCCTAGGGCTTCCGACCGTTCAACCTAGAAGCCGCTGGACTTCCATCAGACTTCACCACAACGAGCGTCGCCGCCTTAGCTTCCACCTCCCCCAATCGTGGTCAGCTCGCACTCGTCCTCGGCCCACAGTTCTGCTCCAATTATCAGCGGTCTACAGCAAGAAATCGGCCCCAACCCTCATCAGAATTCGATCTTAGCCGTACCAATGGAAAGAGCAAGGAAAACACCTCGATTTTTGTGCTTTAAATTTCCGAAATTAATTGAGGGATTGGGAGTAAGAATCGAATTAAAATCGGTGTTTCTTGGCCATTGAAATTACAAGGGTGGCGGCTGGTGTATATTAGATTAGGGTTTCGTATTTTGGGCCGTATTTATACAGTATTTTTATTTTATTTATTTATTTATTTCCATTTAAATTCAAAATGACTCCTGTATCGTACCGAACTCCAAATCAAACCCAACGGGTGTCGCCCCTAGCCAAATACCCTTATCCCGGAAACAATGGAATATGTTTCGTAACCCAATTCGGCTGTTACGATATGTTTTTCTTTAAATTAAATTATAAATCATTTAATTATTTAATTCAAACGTACATTTTAAATTACCGGGATCACATACTTGACTCTAAAAATTACAGAAAAATTATTTCTGGTTATGTTTTGACGATACGGTCCTAACAAGACTAATTTCGTCAAATTCCGAGACCGTTTGAAAAATGGCCTTTTTCAAGTCGATTTAATTTGATCGAAACTGACAAAACACATTTTCTTCTGCCACGCTCACATATTAATTCGAAAAATTCTAAAAATTGAAACCTAGCAATAATTTGACATTCCGGTTCTAACAAAAGTGGTTTCTTCGAAAATAGAGGTCGTTTGCAAAATGGCTATTTTTAAGGGCTATATATTATATCAATATATATAAATTCTACAGCGACTTTTCTAAATTTTAAACTGGACATAACTTTTGATTCCCGCTATGAAATTTTGATTTTTCGGATTTGTTCGAAAGATATTCTTAAACAGATTTACATATTTTTGGTTTCACTAAAATCTGTTCTATTTTGCATCTTTTACATCCAGTTAAAGTTCAAATTTTGAAACTGCCGCGCTATTTCTAACTCCTTTTATATTTAAATTAAATTCTTATATTTTAACTTCGATTAAAATAAATTTTTAGTCGTTATTATTTAAAATAAACTATTTTAAATATTTAAAATCCATTCAAATTTCTAAAATAAAAATTTTAAATTGGCCCCAAAATCCCGAGTTGTTACAGCAGCTCTATCTTGATTTCTATGCTATTCCGCCTTGATTTGATGTAGATTTGCTTAATATGTGATTAGGGATGAATTTAGAAGATAGAGGCCATTACTCGGGTTAAAGGAAGGTAAGTGGTGGCTAGAAAACTGAAATGAAATGTTTTCTCAAATCCTTTCGGTCCTCCCATAACCCTAATCCCGAAATGGGTTAAGGGCCTAGCTGCTAGAAGCCCAATTAAGCTGTTTTTCCATCTTTAAACCTTATTTCGGCCATATCTCCCAAACGGTAAGTCCGTTTGATTAATGTGACCACTCTACAGAAAGTTAAACCATCATCTGAATCCAATGGAAGTAGTTTGAGGTCAGAACTACTGACCAATGAGAAGTTATTGGCGAAACAAGATTTTCCAGGGGCAAAAAGGTCATTTAAAATTCAACAAAAACCGTGAATGTGGGAGATGACCCCAACAGTCGCTTCCTATAGTTACACGACCATATGACTTCGTATGAAAATAAAATAAATATTCTACTATCCTCCGATACGTAGAATGTGGGTCGTTACAAGGGCCTTGGGCCTTGGGACTCTTGGGGTCTCGTGATCGATTGGGCCTCCAAATGCAGATAGGCTTGCTACAATGCGAAATCATTACTTTTGAACTTAGCTGCGCAGATGCCAACAGAAATATCTATTGGTAAAGGGTCGCAACCTTTCCTACAGACGTTACCATTGCAATTCAAACAGAAGCAACCATTCCTGAATAGATGTCTCTTCCTAGCTATATAAAAGGCTGCGAAAATCAAATTTAATTTCTCGTTGCTCTTTTTCTCTTCTCCTCTGTATATTCTGCTTTTGCAAAAATACCTTCTTGAGTTCGTCAGGATCTGTACTGTAGTGCATCAGTATAGAGTGTGGTCTGTCCAACCTTGGGAGGCGAATTGCTGATCAACTCCTATGCGCCGGTAGGGGAGCAATATCGCTTTAAGGGAACAATATACACTACTGGGCTCGGATAGACAGTACGCAGGCGGACTGTAGACATACGGTACGGCTTTGGTTTTTACCTTTTCCTTCTTCTGCCTTTTATCCAGTACTCATTGCCGCTTGTACACATCGTACTTGATGTTTGCAGTAATAATTGGATTGCAGATCTGATATACTTAGACTAACAATCTTAAAGCGATATTTTTGTTTTTCTAAGTGCTTTCTTTGACTTCCAGACGATGGCTAAGGACAACAATACCTCGATAAGCAAACCTGCTATGACCGAATCTCAAACAGCTCCATTGGTTCCTTCGACTGTCACATTCTCGCATGGAGAACGACCAGAAAAATTCATTGGTGTTGACTTCAAATGATGGCCACAAAAGATGTTCTACCTGACCACTTTAGGATTAGCAAATTTCCTTATAAAGGAACCTCCTAAAGTCGATTAATTGGAGCCTGACGCTACAAAGGTCGAGGTACTCACTGCTTGGAAAAGTTCTTACTTCATATGTAAAAATTACATATTGAACGGCCTGGATAACAATCTGTGCAATGTGTATTGTATAATGAACACATCGAAGGAACTCTGGATGTCTCTGGACAAAAAGTACAAGACGGAAGATGCTGGCATGAAGAAATTCATCGTCGGTAAATTTCTGGACTTTAAAATGGTAGACTCTAAGACAGTGATTAGCCAAATTCAAGAGTTGCAGGTTATTATACATGAGATACATGATGAAGGAATGTCTCTAAGCGAGTCATTTCAAGTGGTTGCCGCGATAGAGAAATTGCCTCCATTATGGAAAGACTTCAAAAATTATCTGAAGCACAAACGAAAAGAGATGACAATGGAAGATTTGGTTGTGCGACTCAGAATTGAAGAAGACAACCGAAAATCTGAAAAGATAGCAACTAATACCATTGTGGCAAAAGCAAATGTGGTCGAAACAGAAAAGAACAACAAAAGAAAGAGGGAAAACAACCCAAACACAAAGAAGGCAAAGAAGGTCAAGGGAAACTGCCATAATTACTGGAAGAAAGGACATAAGGCAAGCGAGTGTCAAGGCCCAAAGAATCAGAACAAGAAGAAAGACCAAGTTAATGTTACGCAATTCGAAGAGATTTCAAAGAATGACTCTGAAATGAATTTGTCAGCGGTGATCTTAGAATGCAACTTAGTTAGCAACACGAAAGAATGGTTTGTGGACACTGGTGCCACGAAACACATCTGCGCCAACAAGTGGATGTTTTCCGACAATAAACCCACGACACAAGAAGAGCAACTTTTTATGGGAAACTCCTCTACGTCAAAGGTTGAATGCAAAGGAAAAGTGGTTCTTAAAATGACTTCTGGAAAGGAAATTACTCTAAATGATGTTCTACACATTTCAGATATCCGTAAGAACTTGGTTTTAGGATCATTGCTAAGTAAAAATGGCTTCAAATTGGTCTTTGTTTCTGATAATTTTGTATTGTCTAAAAATGGAGTATATGTTGGAAAAGGGTATGTGAGTGACGGTATGTTCAAAATAAATGCAATGACTGTTGTACCAAAAGATATTGATAATAAAATAAATTATTTTGTTTATAACACTGATTCATTTAATATGTGGCATGCTAGATTAGGCCATGTTAACTTTGATACATTGCGAAAAATGATAAACGAGGATAATGTTGATCAAAGAACACGTAATTTTTTTTTGAAACGGAGATAGAGGAACCCAGAAGGAGAAAACGACAATGGATCTCTAAAAACTTTGGACCCGATTTCTATGCATACATGATAGTAAATGAACCTCTAACCTATCAACAAGCAATGTTATCTCCAGATGCTCCTTACTGGAAGGAAGCTGTCAACAATGAAATAGAATCCATTTTGAAAAACCATAAATAGGAACTAGTGGATCTACCTAAAGGATGAAAACCACTAGAATATAAATGGATATTTAAGGAAAAACTCAAGGTTGACGGCTCAATGGATAAGTATAAAGCTCGTATAGTAGTTAAAGGATTCAGACAGAAAGAAGATCTGGATTATTTTGACTCTTACTCACCTGTAACCAGAATAACATCCAATAGGATGCTTATTGCAATCGCCTCTATACTAAATTTGGAAATACATCCAATGGATGTAAAAACAGCATTTTTGAATAGTGAGTTAGAGGAAGAAATATACATGCTGCAAGCTGAAGGGTTTGTAAACCCAGGAAATGAAAACAAAGTGTGTAAATTGGTGAAATCGCTTTATGGTCTTAAACAAGCACCAAAACAACGGCATGAGAAATTTGATGAAACTATGTTATCAAATGGATTCACTATAAATGAATCAGATAAATGTGTTTATAAAAAATACACACATATTGGATATGTCATTATTTGTCTCTATGTTGATGACTTATTGATCCTAGGGAATAATAAGGCCATAATAACATCAACCAAAGATATGTTATCCTCTAGATTCGATACGAAAGACCTAGGACTGGCTGATGTAATATTAGGTGTCAAAATTGTGAGAACACCACGGGGATATGCATTATCCCAATCACATTACATAACCAAGATACTCGAAAAATTCAAGCAATACAATATAACTATTGCAAAATCGTCTGTAGATATGAACCAAAATAGGGTTAAGAACACTGGTGATAGTATATATCAACTTGAATACTCTTGTATATTAGGCAGTATCGTGTATGTAGTGAATTGCACAAGACCAAATATTGCATATGTTGTAAGTAAGCTTAGCAGATTTACTAGAAATCCTGGTAAACATCATTGGAAAGCGATAATAAGAGTTCTTGGATATCTAAAATATACACAGAACTTTGGTTTGCATTATACACAGCGATATTCATCATCAGAAACATCCCAAAGCTTCATCAGTCATCAATTTTCATCAGCCATCAATTTGATTAAAATCAAATTCAATTTGCTTGAATCAATTCACCACTTCAACCAAGTTATGTCTGCCGGTAGCCATTTTCGCATATGGTTTGTTAGTTTTGGTCTACAAATGATTTCTGAATTGTTTCAAATAAAAATTGAATCTAGGTATTTAAATTATATTATTGTAGTTACTAATTTATGAAGAAAAATTTACCTTTGGTGAAACTGGGACTTAGCTCATGAGTAGAGTCAAATAAATCCCGATCCGCCTTATTTTCTATGATTAGGTTTCTCATTTTTTTTTCTTCGTTTACTGACACAATTTATGTTTCAGACGCTACAATTAACATTTTTTTGATTGGTCTTCATTTAGTATGTTTGTTTGTAGTCAGATGTGTATCATGAAGGATGTTCTAATCTTTTTAGAATGCATTTTTCTTCATACTACAATCATTTTTTAATTTTTATATGAGAAAACTAAACTGGGGTTTGTCTAAAAAAATGTGAAGATTCCAGCTTTTAAAGTTTGAATAGTGCAGCATGGGTAAGATATTATCTAATAGAAGTTAACTTAATGTAACATATTTATGAAGACGACCTACATTAACTGATATTTATAAAATTAAATTAATCCTCTTTATGCACCGATATAATTTGCAACACGAAGTAATTATATATTGAAAATTGAAATTTTGATCGAGATTGTTTGAAGTTGGGACACACTAAACTGTACTATTAGAAACTTTGGGGACTCACTTAGTGAATAAGAAGTTAAATCATTTTGTATCATTCTATGGAGATTTGAGATTTGAAGGGCAAAAATTAACTACAATTTATACTCAATATACATTTTAGGACAAGTAGTTTTGGAAGCAAAATAACAATTTTAGATTTGGTTAATATTTCTGTTTTCCCCTTTTGACTAGGGGATTGTTAAAGGGACTCCACATTTGGTTAAGGGGAGGATTATTTTAAGGGGACTCCAGCTTATTTATTTTTTTGTTAAGGGGTGTCAAGTTTATTTTTAAAAAAAATGAAAAAGAGACCTAACTACCCCCGACTCGTCACTTATGTTAAAACCTAACTAACTAAATTCAGTGCAAGTAATAAACGCATGAATTACTAAACATCTCAGTTACACAAATTCAATACATCATATTAAATCAAAATTTTCATTTCTGCATTAATTTTTTATATTAACCATACCAATTCCGATAAGAAATTAAAATTAATTACCTAATCTGATGCCTTTTGATAACCAATGATCTTTTTTATCTCCATTCCATTAACTATATCAATTTTTTATTTTTATGTGCAACATTAAATTTTTAGTATTAATTAAGGTCTAGATTTTATGGTTTGTATTAATAAGGATTATATGGGGTTAACATCGGAACTTTAATTTTAATGTTTAAGGGGAGGCTAATTTATTTTGTACTCCCCATAACAATTATACAATAAATAAATATTGGTCCTCCCATTTGCTAAATGTGGAGTCCCTTTAACAAACCCCTTTGCTAATGCATGGTTTGTTTACTTTTTCCAAAAAAAAGAGGTTCAAAGCTTTTGCAGTGATAATTTTCTACCTTTTGCAGTGATAATTTTCTACCTTTTGAGAAAGTAAATCTTCATTCTCTAACCGCTGATTTCTTTTATGCAAATAGGTATTGGAGATGGCACAAGTAAACCACAATCGATAAGAAAGGAACTCAAGAATGGTGATCAGTTAGTGTATTTAACCTGCAGCGGAACTGCTTTATGTAGTAGTGCATTGCCCTCAATTTGAAAAAAAAAAGTAAATAACATAATTATATCTTTCATGCACATTCTCCTCTTACATGGATACAACAATATAAGACAAAACCAAGCGCCTTCCACCTTTATTTATGTTAACTTACTACTATTTAACTAATTTTTGCTCAGTTGTGCAAGCTATGTTGCAAAATTTGGTTGTTTTGATCTTCTATTAATAGTTTGCGTTTTCATTGATGTTGCCATCAATGGTTTAATTTCATTTGAAGCTAAACATCTCGGCTTTGTTTCAATGTGTTGTCTTCTATGTAATATGTTCAATTAAAAAAATAATGTTTCAAAAATGCTTCGTACATCATATTTTGCCAACTTTTACCTCAGCTTACCGAGCAACATATGAGAGCACATATTACATAACTTCTGTGAAGTTGCTTGTTACATGTATGGATTATTTTATTCTCTAATTTCTTTCAGATATTTAAGCTTTGTTCTTTATCCTACCCCCAATCGCATATTGATTTTAATTTTTTATGGGTAGAAAGTTTTATTGAATGTTTGATTGGTTCATCAAATGTAACCACTTCCATAAGCTCAAATAAAAAAAATGCTTCATATAATGCTAACTAAAATATGAGGTAGAATTATTCTTTCCCGCTATGCTTAAACATTTAGACCGATACCTTTGTGCGTAACACAAGTTCGCTCTACACAAGCTGCACTCAATACACCAGTGTGCGTAGCACGATTTATTATATATTGAAAGATGCAACTTCGATAGACTAATAAATTTTATTTTGACTTACGAACTACGATCAATCAGTGCAAAGCACCAAGTATTTGAAGTCGAAAAAGATGATAAAGCTTATGAATTGCATGGGGGTTATACATTTAAGCATTTCATTTTTAACATGTTTATTGTCTGCTATCATGTTCGGATAAACTTTATCGTTTATTATGATGTTTATTACTGTCCACTACATTGTGTTGTATTTAATATTATTGTTAAAAAATAAGTGGAGATTCAGGGATCCATAAGAATCGAATACATAAGTTATTTGACAGTAATTCATTTACCTTGATTTATAGGGACTGAATAATCTATAAAAGAAGTTGAAATGTTGCCCAACATACATCAATCGATTTTTAACTATAATTGAATAAGTAAACATTCTTCTGTTTATGATTGTGATTTATGAGAGTTTATGATTTATATTTTAAGTTATGACTATTATTTATATTTACTTCCCATGCTCTGATGGATTGTGATTGAGGTAAATAATATATATTTTCTTCCCAAATTGCAAGATCTGACTAGAGTTTCCTCTTTGTTCTCATATCATGTCAAGCAACAAGCACATGTTTTGGATCTTCCTGATGAGTGTTTCATCCTTTATTTATTCTTACATTTTTTTATTTTACTATATTGCTAATTATTTAGTTTTTTTAATTACATATTGTTAAAAATTACTGCCATTTTCTTCTGATTTTAGATATATATATATATATATATATATGTATTCTAAATTTTTATGTTACAGTACCGTTAAACATAAGCATTGAATTGCACTTTACACCCATTGTTCAGTCATGGGGCTGAGAGCAACCAATAATTTGGCAGGTTAATATCTATTTCTAATGTTGTATAATTTTATCATCTACAGTTAACTGAAATGAAAATTTACGCTTTTGATGACTTTTGATCTTGGATGGAGGTGCAGTCCAAGATCTTGTTGTATGTTTTGCATCTGTTACTTTGGCAGAGGATGAATAATGTGCTTACACTAGACAAAATTAGAGCTTGCACAAACAAACAAAATAGTATTCCCTTATAACCACTGCGGACATTAATACACGTAAGAGAGAGATTGCTGCTTTCTCAGGCTAGACTTCCCAAGAAACCATGAGTAACTGATTATTAGGACTAATAATACCTTAGTTTTTTTATGCTTGAAAACCACTGAAGTTTAATTCATAAGCGATAGATTATTTTTGTCCACAATCCACGTATCATGGTAAATGCTTTAATTATTTCTCTCATATGTGCGCCTTCAGCATTTCATTATTAAGAATCTTATATGGAATCCCATATTGTGTCTAAATGTGATGACTATCTTGCATTATAGATATAAATTAATAATTAAGGAAGGTTGTGATGACACATCTGAAGTGTATGGAATGCCATAAATAAGATATGCTTATGACCATTTTGTTATTGTCTCATCACTGTGACTTTTTAGACCATCCTAGGCAATATGAAGAACTCTTCAAGATATGCTTATGACCAAGTCCCTGAAGGCTGTGAGAATATATTTTTTACTATGATTGACAATCCAAAAATAAGAAGGTACAAACACTTTTGAAAGTTACATCAATTATGATATGGATATATTATCATATGATGAATATTTTTATTGTAGTTCACACATTTAACCTTTAGAAACAACATGTGCCATAGGGGTGTTAGTTGTAGTATTAGAAGGTAATTGCATGTGAAGCGACACTAATGATTGGTTAGATGTTAATTCTGAATTTTTTGAACCTCGTTTTGACTCCAATTTAGCATTCACATAAATGAGTCTGGGCATGCATATCTTTATATATTCCTCTTCTTGTGTTCGCCGATCGATAAGTACTTCAAAATGGCATTTTGATATTTGAGTCAGTTTATAATTCCACAAGTAATTCTTTATAAAAAAATATTTTCTAAGCTTCACCTAAGGAATTTATGATTGGCATTACCAAATATTAGTTACTGTGACACCCCACGTCCGTTAATGTCAGTCATTAAGAGAATGCATTAAGTTTCGTGAAGCGTTATAGGTAAACAAATATGGAACATTACAAGAGAAATATAAAAGATAGCAGTGGAATTTAAATTTTTATTTAAAACATAATTCATAACATCATGATACAAAATATCACAAGTCTAGAACTACATAAAAACCATTACAATAACATAAAACTTCCGTCTTGTACTATCAGAGTACAGAAATACATAAAAAGCATTATTCCCTAAAAAAGACAAAGCCATAGTAGTAAAGAAGAGAACTTGAGCAATACTTCCAAAGTAGCTCCTGACAAGATGATAACCGAGTCCTGATTAAGCCTGAGTATTCCCACTCTGAGAACCCCGGGGGGGGGGGGGGGACGGATGAAAGAAGAGGAAACAAAAAGGGTCAGACATAAAGTCTGACGAGTCTAGTTACTTTTAGCAAGTAAATAAGTAAAAGTAGTATGACAGGCATATAAAGCAGATAAGAAAGATGACATCATAAAAGGTAAGCATGACAAGGTAAACATGATGGAGTGTATATGCTTCTCTAATGATTACTCTGCACTAATACTTGTAAAATCAGAATGAGGTGATCCTAACAACTATCAAATAGTATACTTAGGCATACGTCCAGATGTACCCTAACTACTACCCTAATCGATCGGCTCCTTACTCCGTAGATACCCTGTGCCGGCCCCACAGTAGGAGGTATCACTTCCTAAAGTGGAAACCCTTCGTGATGTGCACAACCATATCTATTGGTGTCACGGTCATCTTAGCCCCATCTACCCGACCCATGCACGCACATGTCCCGGGTCGGTTTGCGCCGCCCACACCATCCTCCTCGTTTGGATCTCTTACAATCAACCCAGTAAGCGTGCCCCCAAATCCGACCTAGTTTGGAGTACTCGTTTGATACCTATTAAGGGTTACTGACTGAAATGGGTCCCACACAATATGATACAAACTCTCCCCTTTGTCTTGTATCCCTCTAGGATTTCTACCGGTTATGCTTGCCTAAAAAGGTGTCTTTAATTACATAATCCTACCATTTCTACAAGTTATGTTTACCCTAAAAAGGTCTATTTAATTACATAACTCCAACATTTCCACAGGTTATGCTTACCACTAGGTGTCTTTAGTTACATAACTCTATCAGGTTAAGTTCATGGGCCTATATGTAAATATTACCCACCCCCTCAGATTTACTTAACCCATCCTCTGTTCAACCAAATTTACTTAACCCCAATTTAAGTTCATGTTCATACAATCCATATGGATTCAACTAGGTTAAGTATTCAAGGTTTATTACCATATTTTCATTTATGGTTACAGTATGCTAGACCTCCCACATTAAGCCTACCATTTGTGGATGCTGGACATGACGGGAGGGTCCGGGCAGACTTATTCCACAAATCGGGCTTAACCACGTGTCTTAGCACATCTCGTATTTATGCACCTAGACGCTCGCATTAGATTCACCACTTGTGGTTGCTGGATATGCCGGGCGGTTCCGGGCAGACTTCCACCACAAGTGTAATCTAACCTCGTGTCGTAGGCGTAGTTACAATTTCTAATTACTGCAATCCTAGGCATTGCATTATTAACCAATTTTACCTATGTCGTTATAGGTTATAGGTTTCATGCCTCTTTTTCCCCAATTATGTCCATAGTGAATTATATGTTCAAATTCATATACATAAACATTATTCAAGTTATGCCACTTTTCCCCTTTTCAAGTTATGTCCAACTTTAACGTTTTCCCCCTCGTTCTCTAACTAACGCATTCGCATAATTTTAGCGGCATGCCTAGGCTCGAGAATAGTCTGGCTATATAAAATAAAAGGGAAAGGTGAAGAGAAGATGACAAAGATGATTATTCTAACAAAACTGATATAAGCATATGATGGCATAATGTTAAGATGAACATACAAGAACAGATTGGTGAACTTGTGATAATAAAACAGGTTCTAGCATAGTAGGGATGTCATAATAGGCATGATTAGATCTAAACAAGGATTTAGATGTCCAACTAATGACAGATCTAAATTAAGCATAACATGATAGGTACAAGATGATCTAAATAGTAGATTAGATCTATAATCAAAAAGTAGATCTGACATAATCAGAATATCATAAATTCATCAATTTCAATAGATATGATATGATAAAGATTGAGATCCAAATTGCAGTCATATCATGATATACTTTTAGTTATTTAAATTCAAAATTAACTTAAACTCACAGTGTTCAGATCTAGAACAATAGAAGGAGAAAAGCAGTTGACGAATCATAGATCTACACTTGAATCTCTAAACTTTGATTGTAGAAGAAGAAAGAGATTTGATTCAGTCCAGACATCGAAAGCATTTAGGCCTCCATTGGTTTTCAGTGAAGAAAACAAGAGAAATGAGCCTGTAATTATAGCAGCCAGGCCCCAGAATTCGACTACCACCTCAGCCCTAGGGGGTCGACCTAGGGGTCGACACCCCCCTTAAGGGGTCGACTCCCCTGGGGCGGGAAATTTGTTGCCTCTTTATTTTCGGATTTCAAAATGTTTTTTTCCTTCTGATGTATTATATATATATATATAATTATCTTGCACGTATACAAACTTCGAACCCTCATAACTTCTTCATACGGTGTCCGTTTTACGTAAACCAAATGTCTATCTTGACCAAAATTTCGAGACGGACGCAATGGCGTAGTCCGTTTACTTTAATTCTGAATGTTAAATTAATTATTTTTTGATTTATCCTCTTTAATGTTGTTAAAATTACGGAGTGTTGCAGTTACCATTAAATTTGAGTCTTGCTTAGTTTTAAGATAACAGTGTCCCAGTAGAAAAGTAAGGTTTGAACTACATATCTATCCCCATGCACTGATACTTCAATATTAAGGAGGAATTTAGCCTCTTTTATCATACTGCAAGATCAATTTGGCCAATATGCTTTTATATATGGCGCTATTAATTTTGGTAAACTTTTCTATAATTTTGCAGGTTTAGTGCTTTAATAGTGTATAAAATATATAAATGATATTTTTTCATCCATGAATAATGTCAAATAGAAATGACCAATATAAGAGTACTTTAACTATGACTAAATAATATTTCAATTATTGTGAGTGCTGAGTAACTACTTCAATTCAAATGATAATGCACTTAAACAAAGACTAAACAAGTGTAAAGCAATAACAAAACAAAGTCCAAATTTGGAGTATGAGCATTCTTCTATACCTGCAACCGTGAAGAAAATATTTAACGTACAAGCGTTGTTTTTGACTAAAAGGGGAGCATGGTTGGAACATTTGATGGCATCGTGAGAACTAGAACTGAACCCAGAACTGACTGTCCAGCGTAACTTCCAATTTCTCTTCAAATAAGGCAAAATGCAGCTAATGAAGAAGCTAAGCTAACTGAATTTCAGTAAGGGTTAAATGCAACTTGCTTCGGTTTTAGATGGAGATCATCAACCACTGAATTTTTTTGAGAAATTCATGTAGAAAATGAACGTTAGAGAAAGGATCACATACATGGAAAATGCAGTTAAAAGGTTTTTTGGAACCGTATATTCTGCAAAAAAAAGATGGATGTTGATTTAGAACAAATTGCAAAAATGTGGCCATCTCTCAAATCGCGGATCAAAGCTTCTGCTTAACCTTAGATATTGTAATTAAGTAATTGTATAAGATGATGTGTAAAGCTCTCTTTTCCAACATGGACATTTGTAAGGTAGAAGCTATTGCAAGAATCTTTTAGAATAACTTTTACCGCAATAAACAACTCTTATTATATCGTTCTTACATTTTAGTAAAATGGGATGGATAGAATTGCAACTCATACTGAAGAAAAAAGAGATATGTAGAACACAAGATATATGATATAAGATATAGGCATCATTTTGTGAAGAGAACTCAAATTCAGATATATAACATCTTTTGCTATCATGTTGTGTTTTTGCATGTAGTTTAACAGATTTTAACTATTATAGTTTCTGCCTATCGCATGACCTATCTTAGTAGATCAGGGAGGTAGCCAAAGTTATGGTGGAAGTCAACGGCGTTATGTAAATTCATACACATTGCGGTGTTGTGGCGTTGCATAAATTTTCTTATTCTACTTTAACAATTAAAAAAAACGCATAAATATTTAACTATATTTTTACACTGAAATCATAGTTATGGGCAATTTGCATTTTTATTTTTAAGATGCAACATCTATTTATTTTTATAAAAAGTTGAATTTTTGTTGGATCTCGTTTTTAAGGTATATATTGAAAACATTAGTAGACTCGGTAATACTTGCCTAGATGAATCTTAAATCTGTAAAATAAGTTAGATTTAAGTTGCATTGTTGATATTCGTCGCAATAAACAACTAAATTTCATATGTATCAAGTCTGCGTTGCAATAAAAAGGTAATTAAAGCTTCAAGACTGGGCTATTGGTGTTGAGCATGTCAACATAACAAAGATACATGTAATTTGAGGTTAAAAAAATTAACTATGCATTTAAGTAAATGTTATTGTTTGTAATTATATTTTGTTTTAACGCAGTATATTATGATAATGAAAATTTCTGATTCAACCGCTAAACCTTGGATTACCGTTTTCAATGAACCAGCAAAGGAAATTATAAACGGCATAACTATTGACTTTTATAATTAAAAACCATGAAGGTGAAGATATATATCAACAAAAGCTAAGGGATTTGTGAACGTCTCATCTGTTTAGAGTTAGTGCTACCAACATTGAGCGTATGAACGAAAAATAACTAAAGATCACCTCTATATTGCAATTAACCATCGATTATTCAGTCGAATCAAGATTTTTGTTGGAAGGAATATCAATAATGATAGAGTCCAACGTTTAGTTTTATGTTCAGTATTTTTATTTTAGCAGTTTCAGATTTTTAAATAACATTTAGTTTCACTAATATAATGATATATTATCGACTTGTATTTATTTCATTTTTCCTTTTACGTCTTCAACCTATTAATGATTTAGAGCTGCAAAATAGCCAAACATGAGTATATTGATCATACTTAGTATATAATAAAAATGTATGTATGTACTTGTGACTCATTCAAATAAATACATTTACATGTATAATCCAGTTTAGTCGGACTTACAGTTTTTCAATTATTTGTCATTTTCTCATAAATTACGCTATAATTTTTTCATTAAAATCTGACTTAAAATAAGTTTTAATAAATAATTTAATATTTAATGTTAAATACTATAACGGTCGGTTTTCCCCGCTGTTGTGCGGTGATACTAGTAATAAAGATGTTAATAGTTTCATTATGTAAGATTTCAAATTCCTAATTCACAATGCAAGAATTCAATTTGCTTTCGTTAAATGATCTTTCTTGTTCGTTTTAAATGCACCTTCTATATGTGCCTCTTTCGTGGGCCAGAAGAATCCATCCCTAACATTTATCATGTAATTGACATGTCTTCATTTTGTTAAGGTGTGGACCAAATAGTTTTGTTAAAAGGTAATTTTTAATGCAGATGGTTTATTATTCGCATTGTCTTTGAAATTTTATTCAGATGAACATCATATTTTGTGGTTTTAGAGGAATATCAATTTTTTTCTGTTTTAGTTACACTGAATATATATATATATATATATATATATATATATATAGGAGAGTTCCGCTACACCACTTATATTGCACGTGAACACGTGAATTCTCCCCCTTAATTTCCACCACCCATTTCTCCACTCATTCACTCTCTTTTCATTTTAATATTATTTCTTAGTGGGAAGAGAGAGAATGAGCGGAGAAATGAATAGTGGAGATTAAGGGGGAGAGTTCACGTGCAATATAAGAGGTGTAGCGGAACGCTCCACACACACACACACACACACACACACACATATATATATATATATATGTATGTATGTGTGTATGTATGTGTGTGTGTGGGGGGGGGGGAGGGGTGTGGGTGTATATGTATATATATATATATATATAGGAAAACTCTATTTATATACAAAATGAGGACACAAAATTGTTCATAATAAATCTTAACCATTGGATCCTCCCATAAATTGCACTCTCCACATAAAGACAAACAAATCTAACAGTGGAGGCCTTGTGTCTCTCTCTTTGTATTTAATTTTGTGTCATATATATATACATATGTATATATATATGTATATATATATATATATGTATATATATATGTATATATATATATATGTATATATATATATATATTATAACAATTATTGAAAGATTGTACAGTAAAATATGCATTATCACATATGTAATTTTAGTTAAAAGCCAGTTTTAAAATTTACAAATTAGATATATTATTTATTATAAATGAATGAAAATTAATTTTGAATTTTTCACATGTTCACCAGTAAATCCTAGCGTTAAATGATAGTATTGGTTTAAAAGCTTTGATAGCAAAACGTTGTATGTGGTACCACGTATGCAAGCTGAACAGAGAGAAAGAAATAGATACATTTTAGTAGATGATGTAATCCAAGCCAAAAGTACTTCAAAGCCAGCATTAGATTGTCACTACCGAAACATCTCATACGTTCAATCCTAATTTCAAAGTTTTATCCGTGCACTCTTTAAACAAAATATCTTTTCTCTCTCTTTGTAAAGCAAACAAAAAATGACAACGTAAAAACAAAAAATAAACAAACATTGAAGTAAAGATAAAAGTTAAAGATCATGGCACACAGAAATTGATGCAGTGGGTTACGATTTATAGTGCAGTGGTTGTATTAGAGCAACTCCAACAGCAATTTATTATTACAAATATGTAATAATCGGACTCAGAATGGCTTCCAACATGATGTAGATTTCTGAATACATCCAAAATTCAGTGTTTTTTGTTACAAAAACGTTACCAAAAGAGGCGCTGGTTGAACAGGCGTCTGTTCAACCAGCGCCTATAGATTAAAATAAATAAATAAATAAATAAGCTTCAGACGCCGGTTGAACAGGCTCTCGAGCTCAAGCGTCTGTTCAACAGACGCTTGAAGTTTTTTAATTTTTGACCGAGTCTCGTTTGTTATGCAAAAAATTGCTTTGATATCAATCTGTTATGCAAAAATTGCATGAATGCGGAAGCGCAATAAGCAAGATTTAGATTTGCCAATTGAACATCAATCTAATCTAATAGCAATTATTCTATTACATTAAGCAAATAGTAAATAACTATGGCAGAGAAACAAAAAGACACAATATTTATATTGGTTCCACTATCATCGAGATAGTGTACGTCCAATCCAAAAAAGAGAGATTTTATTCCACATGAGAATTACAAGAGATGAGTCTACATATCCAAACTCAAATAGGCTTGACAAGAAGAGACACTCCATTTGGGGATCGCTGACTCCATGACAGGATGTATTTACACTAAAGTCTACCCCTCAATATATAGCCAACGCAAATTCATGTGAGTCATCAATTACATTACCAACATATGATAATAATATAATGAAGGAAAATTACCATAGCAGCAATTGTGCAAACATAGAAAATAAATCAATCCGTTTCTTTTGCATAGATGGAAGAAATTAATCCCTTCATTTATTTCTCTATCATCAAATGCAATCAATGCATTCTCATTATAAAAATATTTACTTTCCATTCATTGCAAATTTGTTCCAATCAATTTGTGATTTTGTATCACCAAATTTAACACCATTGAGCTTTAGGCGCCTAAGCTAAAATTGTTGGGGAGAAACCCGATTATATTTTGTAACTGGGGTATTTATAATTTTGAATCCTTTTTTTTGTTGGAGATGCTCTTACAATGATAGCGCCTCAACAAAATTTTCCTTAAATTATAACAAATGCTAGCAGCTCACCAAACTATAATACATACATCATATCAACTTTTGTAGCATAGTTTCGGGGAGTTATCATCTTGATCCAAAAAAGCATGGTATCGTAGATCACACCAATCAAGAAACTTAGATTTGTCCATTTTGCAATTAAACTCACATTCTTTTATGGGTTTACTTGCAAAATGGAGATAATCAGGTCCTCCTAATTGGCTGGGTCCACGGAACCACTCTTGTAACACCCCACCTCCACCACGGTGGCTCTTGCAAGCACTCTGACTTTGGAGGGGCGTTTGAATCAGGTAAACATGCATAATGATATATCAAGGCAGAACAAGAACATATGTATATATGTAAACAGAGTAAATAACATAGATAAAACAGCGGAAGATTTCAAAACATTTCAAAACAAGTCTGGTACAACATAGCTTTCCAAATAAACAAGTCTAGATAAAACAACATCAACTGAAAAACTGAAATAAATAAGTGCTATCCCCAATTAAGTGGTAACCATAGCTAGCTTCATGTCGAAACCGTACATGAGCTGAAATCCCACAAGCAAGCAATCCGAAATCCAAGCTAAGCTCCAGTATTCCCTCCCTGAGAACCTGGGGGGGGGGGGGGACGGAAGAAAAGAGGCGAAAGAAAACAGGTCTGAGTAAGCCCTACTACAATCAATGTAAACTGATAAAGTTAACTGGCATGAGCAGCAGGGATGAACATAAGGATAACAATATACTAGCATGATGATTAACCAACAAGGTAGATAAAGGTGTCATCGCATAATCAGGATTAAGGTTTTGCACCACAGGTGTACTAGCAAACTAACATGACTTGAATAAACAAGTATTGATCCCTTGGCCCAAGCTTTGGCCCAATAACATGAAATGACCCTAATACAAGGTCCAACCGAACGGTCTAGTCGATTGGCTCCCTAAGCCTAACCCGTCACGTGTTGGTGTCACTACGGCCCAATCATAATTGTAGTCGAACTGTGCCGGGTCCACCCTTCGGGTGTATCAAGCCCTAGGGTGTCAACCCCTGGACACCATGAACATGAGTGCACAGTCCCGATCTACTGGTACCCGTGCATGTTTTCTCCGGCTACGGACTATGTGCACGACCAGAGTCCGCCCGGAACTACACCGGCGTACCCTCTGTCGTCGCTTTTGGTCACTTACCTCCAGTCCAGTAATCGTGCCCCCACCCTAGCCTAGTCCCTAGGGTCATGATGATACTAACTTGGGATTACTGCTGGAGTGGGCCCCCATTGCTAGGATTTTTCTAGTGGGTTAAGTACGGTTTAACCCTCTTGCTAATCCTGGATTAACTTGGTTAAGTGTAACGATGAGTTCACGACTTAACCCCGATTAATCTACCAAGCCCAAATTGGTTAAGTATTAAGTGGACCATGACTTAACCCTAATCACGAGGCATTAATTAATTTAATGCGCCTTAACCTCTCACATTAGACCTTGTTGTGGTTACTAGTTAAGCCGGGCGGGTCCGGGTAGCTTTACACCACAACTTGGTCTAACCTCGGGTTCAAGGTACAACATGACCAACTTCTCACATTGGGTCCTATTGTTTGTAGCAACTAGTTAAGCCGGTCGGTTCCGGGTAGGTTTACGCTACAAACTCAACCCAACCTCGAGTTGGCCACACTTATCTTTTCTAAGTGTCATGTCCATCATGTTTCCAAAACATGTTACAAGTTTTCAAGCAATTGGGTAGACCTAACTTAATAGGTAAATTCCCAATGGGTAGACCTAACTTAATAGGTAAATTCCCAAGCTTATGTTTTATGTCTTTTAAGTTTACCCAACCCCAAACGCAATCCCATCGCTTACATATCGCAATAGCGCATAAAGGATAGAAAGAGGGAACTTGGCATAATCATGACATAAAGGTATTGAAGCCACAAGCTTAACATGGTGGCATATGAGATGTTCATATGTTCATACACTTGCATATTACATTTTTAGGCCTCAAAAGCATGCATAAAACCAAACTTAGCATATTGGTGATACATGGTGCTAAATGACATGTAGAGATGGCCATAAGTTCGCATTTAGCCTCACATGCAAGTTATCATAAGAGATATGATAACTTACATGTTGCTAAAATGCAACCTTTGGCATAAAGCTTAAAGCTTTATGTTCATAAACCCAAAATAAGCTTGCATAACATGATAGCATGAACAAAATGTTCAACCCAAACTTGCATAACATAACTTGGCATACTTGCATATAAACTTGCATATCACAACATGATAAACTTGCATATAAACTTGCATATCACAACATGATAAACTTGCATATCATACATTTAACTTTAGAGTTTAAGTATGAAAGTAGAATAGGGCTTACAATGCTTAAGAAGTCACAAAAATATGACAAAGCCCTTATGAAATCAATTAAACCCAAAATGCAAGCAAAACCCTTGAGCCAAAATGATCAAGACTCTTTCTTTATGATGCAAATATATAAACTTGAATGCAAGCTAATGATGCTCATACAAGTTTGAAAACACTTGTATGCATGGAAAATCACTTAGGAATTTATTTAGGAATTTTATGAAGAGAGTGGAGGCCATGAGAGGATTGATTTTGCCATAGTTTAGTTGTATGAATGAATAATGATGATTTAGGGTAGGTTAGGGTCTTATTTATAGATTAGGTAAGTGTTTTAGGCCATAGGATTAAACCTAGTTTCAATCCAAGCCATCAAAGCATGTCTTGGGGAAGAAGTCAAGTGTAGGAACCATCTAGGGCCTTTAGATTAAAGATGAACCATGAGAACCATCCAAATGCAAAATCTGCATTTGAGCGAATCGGCCCACGGGTTGACAGCCAAACACCCTGGATTAACCCCTAGTCGACCCAGCGGGCTTGGGTCGACCTCAAAAATCGGCCGGTTCGGTTATTCCCCTCTCCCAATTCACTGTTTTGAACATTTTTGCATATTTATTTATTTAATTTTCAATTATATATATATATATCAATACATATATATATATTTCTCTGCGCAACCCATTTCACTTAATTAAGTATACTTTAATTTGGGAATTTTTCGTGAAACTTCGTGAGGCCATATCTTGGTCATACGGACTCCGATTTTCGAAAACTCGGACTCTATTTCGCGTATTTTTCCGAGACAAACGCAATAGCATAGCCCGTTTCCCTTGATTCAGATTTTACAGTTTAATTCTGCCTCCATTTATGTTATAACATGTTATTCAAAAATACGGGTTGTTACATTCTTCCCTCCTTAAAGGATTTCGTCCCCGAAATCTCCAAGTTAGGAAGAACGTATCCTACCATCCATCATCCATCTACTCAAAACATCATCCACGAGCAATCATTGTCCCTAAAAGGTTCTAAATGCTGTATGATCATATGCAAAGGTGTGTGTATATGTACTTATCTAATGCAAAAATCATGAGGTTACTGATTCAGTAAACCCCCTTAATGAAAAATATGTTAGTGAAATGAGTCCATATGTATGCAAATTCCTAACATAATTTATAATCTCTACATGAGTGCACATAACATTCATCCATATGCAACATCCACGTGATAGCATAACAAGTTTTCATCCATGAATAAGCATAAACACTCATGCATATGCGGTATGAAAGTGTGTGAGCCGATCTTAGTGCCTAACGTGTATTATGCATCCACGAGTATCCACTTGCAAACACTTGCAACCACTTGCAACCATCAAGCATAACATGTTTCAAACACATGTTTCATCCAAAGGGTTTCTACCTAAGGTTCTCATGACAAGATTAACACGATAAACTAGATAAACATGGATAGCAAAGAGAAAGATATGCTAACAAAGAAAAGAGATTGAGAGTGTACCCTCAAAAAGGAATGGATAAAGCCCACGCATCTTCTCCTCGGTTTCCCAAGTTGCGTCTTCTTCGGCTTCACCCCATTGAACCTTCACCAATTTGACCTCTCGATTCCTTAGCTTCTTGGTCTCCGTCCCCAAGATACGAATCGGAGCTCTCCTTAAGGTAGCCTCTTTCTCCACTTCTACATCTTTTAGAACACTTGGCTCAACAATCTCTGCTGATTCATGTAAACACTTCCGGAGATGCGAGACATGAAAAACATCGTGTACTCCAGCAAGCTTCTCGGGCAACTTCACTCTATAAGCCATCTGCCCGATCCTCTCTATAATAGGGAATGGTCCAACAAACCTCGGTGCCAACTTCCCAACAGCTCCAAATCGGACCACATTCCGCAAAGGAGAAACCTTCACGAAAACCATATTCCCAACATCAAACTCCAAATCCGTTCTTCGCTTATCAGCATAGGATTTCTGTCGGTCTTGGGCCGCTTTCATCCGTCTCTGAATCAACTCGATCTTCTCGGATGTATCTCTGATCATATCAGGCCCAAGTATAAGCTCATCTGTAGTCTCCCACCAACATGTAGGCGACTTGCACGGCCTCCCATATAAAGCTTCAAATGGTGCCATCCCTATGCTTGCTTGATAACTGTTATTATATGCAAACTCAACAAGAGGAAGATGGTCTTCCCAAGTACCACCAAAATCCAGAATACAAAGCCTCAACAGATCCTCGAGTACCCTATTCACCCTTTCGGTTTGACCGTCGGTCTGTGGGTGATAAGCCGTACTTAGATTCAACCTTGTGCCCACAGCTTCTTGCAAGCTATTCCAGAATTGACTTGTAAAGATTGGGTCACGGTCACTGACTATACTAGAAGGGACTCCATGTAGTCTCACAATCTCACGAAGATATACAGACGCTAGCCAAGATGCGGTCCTCTTGCTCTTCACCGGAATGAAAAGAGCACTCTTCGTAAGTCTATCCACAATAACCCAAATGCTCGTATTCCCTTTCCTTGACCTTGGTAGCCCATCGATAAAATCCATGGAAATACTCTCCCACTTCCATAGTGGAACGTCTAGAGGATGCAATAGCCCACCGGGCTTCTTCGACTCGGCCTTAACTTGCTGGCAAATGATACATCTAGAGACAAATTCTGCCACATCCTTCTTCATCCCAGGCCAAAAGAAAATGCGCTTCATATCTTTATACATCTTATCTCCGCCCGGATGTATAGTCAACTTAGAGTGATGCGCTTCCTCAAGAACTCTTCTTACTAGATCTTCTACCATTGGAACACATAACCTTCCGTCTCTCCTCAGCCAACCCTTGTCATCAATAGAATATCGAGCGAGATGACTAGACGTCTCTCCTCGAATTAGCTTATCCATAATCTCAACTATCTGAGGGTCTTCTCTCTGCGAAGCCCTAACTTGATCAAGAAGGGTAGGTCTGAGTTCCAGAGATGCTAAAGAACCGGTCATCGACTCAATCGCCAAAGAGAAATCAAAGGTTGCCACATACTCTAAATTCTTCATCTCAACGAATAGAGGACTTAGGGTCAACCTTCTTCTACTCAATGCATCTGCTACCACATTCCCCTTGCCAGGGGTATAAGCTATCTCAAAATCGTAGGACGCCAAGAATTCCATCCATCTTTGTTGCCTCAGATTTAGATCCTTCTGAGAAAAGAGATACTTCAATGACTTGTGATCGGTATAAAGCTCAAATCTTTCTCCCAGAAGATAATGGCGCCAAGCCTTGAGTGCATATACTATTGCTGCCAACTCTAAGTCATGAGTGGGATAATTCTTCTCATGCACTTTGAGTTGTCTATCGCCAAAGCATATCACTCTTCCTTCTTGCATAAGAATAGCTCCTAACCCCGTGCCACATGCATCGGTGTATACGGTAAATAACTTCCCTCCATCGGGCAAAGCTAGAACAGGTGCTGATGTGAGGGCTCTCTTGAGCTTCTGAAAAGCAAGCTCGCATTCTATGCTCCAAGCAAAAACTAAATTCTTCTTCGTCAATTTAGTGAGAGGAGCGGATATCTTTGCGAAGTCCTTGATGAACTTCCGGTAAAAACCCGCAAGACCTAGAAAACTTCTCACTTCGGTTGCATTCCTTGGAGTCTTCCAATCCTGAACTGCCACTACCTTAGCGGGATCCACTGCTAAGCCTTGCTTAGATACTATATGCCCAAGGAATCTAACTTCCCTTCTCCAAAAGTGACACTTGGAGAACTTGGCCTTCAACTGATGCGCTCTAAGCGTATCCATCACCTCCATGAGATGCCTTGCGTGCTCTTCCTCATCCTTAGAGAAGATCAGAATATCATCTACGAAGACCACGACAAACTTGTTCAAGAACTCCCTGAACACCCTACTCATCAAGTCCACGAAATATGAGGGTGCATTAGTCAAGCCGAACAGCATGACAAGCCATTCGAAGAATCCATCTGGAGTTCTGAACGCAGTCTTGTCTATACTATCTTCAGCTACCCTGAGCTGATGGAACCCCGTAGCAAGATCAAGCTGAGAGAAAATAGAAGCACCGACAAGCTGGTCAAAGAGATCATCAATCCTCGGTAACGGGTGTCTGTTCTTCTTAGTCAGCTTATTCAACTCTCGATAGTCAACGCAAAGTCGGAGAGAACCATCCGCCATGGTAGCAAATACCACAGGCGCTCCCCATTCAGATATACTTCATCTAATGAAGTTCTTCTCAAGCAACTCTTTCACTTGCTTACTTAGCTCCCGCCTTTCACGCGGAGCCATGTGCCGAACGGGCAAAGAAACAGGCTTTGCATTATCCACCAGATAAATGCGGAAATCAATCTCTCGCTTAGGGGGCAACCCCCTAACTTCATCGAAAACATCCGGATACTCTCGAACCACTCTCACAGACTGAAGAGTTTCCATTGACGAGTCGAGTGATTCCAGATAGCACAACATGACGGGACCTCTCGGATCACAAGAAATCTCTAGGGTGTTTCCGAGGCGAGTCACGAGCCTCACAACCCTATGCTCACAATCAAGAATGGCTCCATATCTGGACAGTCAATCCATGCCCAATATCAATCCGTATCCCCTAAAACCAAGAACATAAGCACTGCACAAGAACTCTACACTCAGTATAGAGATCCTCAAATCCCCACATATCATAGACAAATGGGCGGAACCCCCAATAGGATTTGAGACACAGACGGGATCATCTACCAAGCTAGTACTAAGGTGCAAACTATCAACAAGATCAGATGAGATAAAGCTATGCGATGCACCAGAATCAAACAAGGTACGAACTGGAAAATCAGAAATATATACAAGGCTCTCAACAGAAATACTACCTCGATCGGGAACTGGAGCGACATTGAGAGCATGAACTTGCCCTCCTGAAGGTCCAGCACGCTGAGTCTGACCCTGGCCTTGCCCTTGCTTCCTCGGGCAATCCTTACTGAAATGTCCAGTCTCACCGCAGAAAAAGCATTCACCATTCTTCCTTTTCCTCTTCTTACAATCCTTAATAAGATGCCCAACTGAACCGCAATAATGGCACTTCCCCTTGTTGTTCTTGCCCTTGTTGTTATTGCTCTTGTTGTTGTTCCCCTTGTTGCCTTGACTCTTGTTCTTGTTCTGATTGCCTTGACTGCTCTGACCACTTGGATTACCCTGATTTCCTTTTCCCTGGGAATCAGTCTTCTTGGCTTGAGTATCATTCATCTTGGTTTCTTTCTTGACATCTCCCTGAAGTAACGCCATATCAATCAAACTCTCAAACGTGGCCCCATGGGGAATATGTGACATAGCCAATCCCTGCAACGGCTCATTCAATCCTCTAGCAAAACGAAGAGCCTTCTTCTGAGGAGTATTCACCATATCCAAGCCAAAACGAGCTAACTGATTGAACTTGTTCACATATTCTTTGACAGACATATCTCCTTGTTTCAAAGTTATGAACCTCTCCATTTGCAGATTCTCCTCAGCAGAAGATAGAAACTTAAGCATGAACCTTGCCCTGAAATCGGCCCAAGTCTCAACAGGCCTAGTACCATTGGTGACTTCCCACCAATAAGCGGCTTCATCCTTCATAAGCCAAACCGCCAACAAGAGCTTCCTCTGATCGTCTAACCCAAAGATAGCAAACAAATCCTCGGTCTCTTTCAACCAATTTCTGGCCTCTACAAAAGTCTCAGTGCCTTGAAAGTTCTTGCCACCCATTGCTTTGAAATCTTTGCAAGTCTTTGCGAAGTCCACTTGAGGATGCTGAGGGGGAGGAGGAAGAGGAACCTCAGCGACAGGAGGAGGAGGAACATTAACCACCGGAGGAGGAGGAGGAGGAACATTAACTACCGGAGGAGGAGGAGGAGGAACATCTGCGGGGCCGACTTCGGTCGTCCTAGCCTCCAAAAGTCTCCTATACCAAACAGGTACGTGTACTCCCTCCGGAATAGCAAAGTTATCGGCCATACTAAAAACGAAGAAAAAGACAGATTCAGAATGGAGAAAAACGAAGGAATTTTGCTAATGGCTTTTTGGGGAATAGCCTTTTAAATAAACTAGACTTTTCTTTGGAAAATACTTTATACTTGGTTTTGAAAATAGTTTTCCAAAAGTTTTCTAAAAGCCTTTTTGTTCCTTCTCGTACCATATGCTCTGATACTAAATGTAACACCCCACCTCCACCAGGGTGGCTCTTGCAAGCACTCTGACTTTGGAGGGGCGTTTGAATCAGGTAAACATGCATAATGATATATCAAGGCAGAACAAGAACATATGTATATATGTAAACAAAGTAAATAACATAGATAAAACAGCGGAAGATTTCAAAACATTTCAAAACAAGTCTGGTACAACATAGCTTTCCAAATAAACAAGTCTAGATAAAACAACATCAACTGAAAAACTGAAATAAATAAGTGCTATCCCCAATTAAGTGGTAACCATAGCTAGCTTCATGTCGATACCGTACATGAGCTGAAATCCCACAAGCAAGCAATCCGAAATCCAAGCTAAGCTCCAGTATTCCCTCCCTGAGAACCTTGGGGGGGGGGGGGGAACGGAAGAAAAGAGGCGAAAGAAAACAGGTCTGAGTAAGCCCTACTACAATCAATGTAAACTGATAAAGTTAACTGGCATGAGCAGCAGGGATGAACATAAGGATAACAATATACTAGCATGATGATTAACCAACAAGGTAGATAAAGGTGTCATCGCATAATCAGGATTAAGGTTTTGCACCACAGGTGTACTAGCAAACTAACATGACTTGAATAAACAAGTATTGATCCCTTGGCCCAAGCTTTGGCCCAATAACATGAAATGACCCTAATACAAGGTCCAACCGAACGGTCTAGTCGATCGGCTCCCTAAGCCTAACTCGTCACGTGTTGGTGTCACTACGGCCCAATCATAATTGTAGTCGAACTGTGCCGGGTCCACCCTTCGGGTGTATCAAGCCCTAGGGTGTCAACCCCTGGACACCATGAACATGAGTGCACAGTCCCGATCTACTGGTACCCGTGCATGTTTTCTCCGGCTACGGACTATGTGCACGACCAGAGTCCGCCCGGAACTACACCGGCGTACCCTCTGTCGTCGCTTTTGGTCACTTACCTCCAGTCCAGTAATCGTGCCCCCACCCTAGCCTAGTCCCTAGGGTCATGATGATACTAACTTGGGATTACTGCTGGAGTGGGCCCCCATTGCTAGGATTTTTCTAGTGGGTTAAGTACGGTTTAACCCTCTTGCTAATCCTGGATTAACTTGGTTAAGTGTAACGATGAGTTCACGACTTAACCTCGATTAATCTACCAAGCCCAAATTGGTTAAGTATTAAGTGGACCATGACTTAACCCTAATCACGAGGCATTAATTAATTTAATGCGCCTTAACCTCTCACATTAGACCTTGTTGTGGTTACTAGTTAAGCCGGGCGCGTCCGGGTAGCTTTACACCACAACTTGGTCTAACCTCGGGTTCAAGATACAACATGACCAACTTCTCACATTGGGTCCTATTGTTTGTAGCAACTAGTTAAGCCGGTCGGTTCCGGGTAGGTTTACGCTACAAACTCAACCCAACCTCGAGTTGGCCACACTTATCTTTTCTAAGTGTCATGTCCATCATGTTTCCAAAACATGTTACAAGTTTTCAAGCAATTGGGTAGACCTAACTTAATAGGTAAATTCCCAATGGGTAGACCTAACTTAATAAGTAAATTCCCAAGCTTATGTTTTATGTCTTTTAAGTTTACCCAACCCCAAACGCAATCCCATCGCTTACATATCGCAATAGCGCATAAAGGATAGAAAGAGAGAACTTGGCATAATCATGACATAAAGGTATTGAAGCCACAAGCTTAACATGGTGGCATATGAAATGTTCATATGTTCATACACTTGCATATTACATTTTTAGGCCTCAAAAGCATGCATAAAACCAAACTTAGCATATTGGTGATACATGGTGCTAAATGACATGTAGAGATGGCCATAAGTTCGCATTTAGCCTCACATGCAAGTTATCATAAGAGATATGATAACTTACATGTTGCTAAAATGCAATCTTTGGCATAAAGCTTAAAGCTTTATGTTCATAAACCCAAAATAAGCTTGCATAACATGATAGCATGAACAAAATGTTCAACCCAAACTTGCATAACATAACTTGGCATACTTGCATATAAACTTGCATATAAACTTGCATATCACAACATGATAAACTTGCATATCATACATTTAACTTTAGAGTTTAAGTATGAAAGTAGAATAGGGCTTACAATGCTTAAGAAGTCACAAAAATATGACAAAGCCCTTATGAAATCAATTAAACCCAAAATGCAAGCAAAACCCTTGAGCCAAAATGATCAATACTCTTTCTTTATGATGCAAATATATAAACTTGACTTGAATGCAAGCTAATGATGCTCATACAAGTTTGAAAACACTTGTATGCATGGAAAATCACTTAGGAATTTATTTAGGAATTTTATGAAGAGAGTGGAGGCCATGAGAGGATTGATTTTGCCACAGTTTAGTTGTATGAATGAATAATGATGATTTAGGGTAGGTTAGGGTCTTATTTATAGATTAGGCAAGTGTTTTAGGCCATAGGATTAAACCTAGATTCAATCCAAGCCATCAAAGCATGTCTTGGGGAAGAAGTCAAGTGTAGGAACCATCTAGGGCCTTTAGATTAAAGATGAATCATGAGAACCATCCAAATGCAAAATCTGCATTTGAGCGAATCGGCCCACGGGTTGACAGCCAAACACCCTGTATTAACCCCTAGTCGACCCAGCGAGCTCGGGTCGACCTCAAAAATCGGCCAGTTCGGTTATTCCCCTCTCCCAATTCGCTGTTTTGAACATTTTTGCATATTTATTTATTTAATTTTCAATTATATATATATATATATATATATATCAATATATATATATATATATATATATATTTCTCTGCGCAACCCATTTCACTTAATTAAGTATACTTTAATTTGGGAATTTTTCGTGAAACTTCGCAAGGCCATATCTTGGTCATACAGACTCCGATTTTCGAAAACTCGGACTCTATTTCGCGTATTTTTCCGAGACGAACGCAATGGCATAGCCCGTTTCCCTTGATTCAGATTTTATAGTTTAATTCTGCCTCCATTTATGTTATAACATGTTATTCAAAAATACGGGTTGTTACAACTCTTGTTTAAATCCAGATGATTTCTTCCCTAGTTTTGGATATAGGGGAACAAGTTGAATCATGATTGGTGTTGGTCCAAAGTTTGCCATTAATTTTTGTTGGATTAACTACATCATTTCATTAAAAAAAAACTAAATCATTTAAATTTTTAATAGTACCTATTCGGGTAATATATATTGTACTAAATAATATTATTAATGACCTACGAGCCTTATGGCAAATGTTTCGAATGTGATCATGATATACGTTTTGCGTGTGAATTATATGTACTAAACTGATGGTACTGGAATCCAAGAATAAAAAACATATGTAATGGAATAATGTTGAACCCATAATCTCTTCCTCCCCTTCAAACGCAAATTAAATCTATCTTCAACGGATAACTTCATATCAAAATCATCTAAACCCTAACTTATATCTTATCATCAGATAAACCCCAAATCGTACGCAAGTTATCTAAGAATCAGAACCACAAACATACCAAACGCACGAAAATGGTGAAGAAAGGCAGATCGGTTTCGAGGAGTCGAAAGTGCTTCAAAACTTACGCTGGTGATGTCAAATCCCAACTCCTTCAGTGACTTGACCTCCCATTTTTTAAATAGATTCGCATCAGATTTGTAGGATTTGCAATTAAGCTTGGAGATGTGTAGATCTGAGCATAGAGCAGAAGATTTTGGCCATCCACATTTATTGAATAAAATCAGATCTAACTTTAAATTGAGGAATTTTAAATGAGAAAAATAAAAGTCTTATCAGCGATATGAATTCGTTGAAGGTTACGGTAAGAAAACGATTAGAAAGAAATGATAAAAATAGTGGGAGAGGAACGCTCAAGCATGACGAAATCAGAAGAAGAGATCATCTGTCGCCATTAACAAGCTAATTGGATCTCCACAACATATAAGTTTATGGTTGGATCAAAATTTTGCGCGCTCAAGACAATCATAAATAAAGATGAAACGGTGTCTAATTACGACGCTTAAATGTTAAATATACAGTTATAGTAGTGTATCATTGCTAAAAATAATAACAATTGAAAAGTAACAATAACGTGATATTATTCAAGATGAACACAACAAAAAAATAAGGAAATTGCTACTTTTACCGAAAGTTAGTACGTCAAATAATGCGAAAGTGATAAAAACCATTGGATTATACAGTCTCTATTTTTCTCCTCCTCTATTTTACTTCCGTGAATTCCAGATCCGCACCTTCCTACTAAAAAATTTCGATTATTCTAGCATTTCCCTAAAAACCATACCTATGGCGGGAAAAGAGTAATAAGCAAAGGATGTAACTAGATTACAAGAATAAAAAAAAGGAACTTAGCCTCTATTATACAATTTTTAGGAACCGTGGTTTTCAATTATGGGTTTTAAGGATTCTTTTTCAAGGTTATAAAATTGAGTGATGAGCCATTGTATGCATTAAATAGTTTTATTTTAAAGACCGTGATGCATAAAATTGTATGGCAGATAAGTTTGACTGTTGTCCGAGATTGTGTTGGGTATTTAGAAAGACTGCTTTGTGGCATGCAGTTTTTACACTTACGTGGAAGCGAACGGCAAACACGAAATAAAATCCCTCTATATCAATTTTTCTGTCCCACTGTACCCAATCAATAGAGATCCCCTGAATTATACCTTTTTGTAATTAAGCCCTCAGACTTTACTGTAAAAAGGTGAAAATCAAGAATTCTTACTGGTTGAATACAGAGGGGACGGGGGATTTGGATACAGGTGATTTGCTCTAGGCAAACACCAGGGTGCATGCACATGGTTATGCAGTCTTAAACACAGAAAACGCTAGTATTCGTGTGTACGGTGACAATAATTTGGCGCCGCAAATTGGGCATGATTACATGCAACCCTTGCGTACACTACAATAATGAAATACCAAACTTGAACTTGAACACTCTTCATGACTCATGTTCCAACGTAAACGTTAAAGGCTGGCCCAAAGAAAAGATTAAACGTTACTCATACCATTAGTTGTACAACAGAGCATACCAGTCCAATATACGTGAAACTCCAGGGCGCCCTTGTAATTTCATACTCTTTGTTGTGTAGCTGACACATGCAGTAGGGACTCTAAACTAATACTTGACAAAATAGATGATGACACAACAAGAGCTGTGGGCACTCTTCCTTTTCCCTATCTTAATTTCACTGCTTTCCGCATCTGAATAAAACCCTCTCTCTCTCTCTCTACATCATTCTACAAATCTCTTCAAACCGAACATATCTTCTTCTTTTCCATTTCATAAAAATCAGAAGAAAAATAAAAATTAATAGAAATTAAAGAATGGCAATACCTTACCAGATGACACCAATGCCCAGACACAGAGCAGCAGCCCGGTCGCCAACTCAGCCATCAAAGTGGGGCCCATACTCCACCTCCGGCGACTTTACCGCAAACATAGTAATCATCTTAATCTCCCTTTTCTGCGCTCTTGTCCTCGCAATCGCCCTGAACGTCGTCCTACGCCACCTCTTCTGCGTTCTATGGCGCGAAAGGCGGCACATAAGGAATGGCACCAACCTCGACATTGAGAAGCAAGAAAGCTCTGAAAAGACCAAGGTGAATACGGAGGAGTTTAATGCAGTGACTTACGGAGAAGGCGTGAAAATGAAGATGACTGAATGTTGTATCTGCTTAGGGGAGTTTGCGGATGGGGAGAGGGTGAGAGTGCTGCCTAACTGTGAGCATGGCTTTCATGTTGAGTGCATTGGGAAGTGGCTGGTGGGTGCTAGGGACTCCTGCCCTACATGTAGGACTACCTGTGCCCCACTCGTTGCTCAAGTTTGATTGCTTACGCCGTTGGATTGATGCATCAGGTAAAGGAAGATATACATGAAATTTTGTTGCTTTAGTTCTGTATATTAATGGAAATTAACTTTGTTAATTTTGTTTTGAATCGTTGAGTTTCTAATTAGTCTAGTTGTTTTTCCCCGAATTTCTAACTTCTTTCGTAGTGTCCTTGCAACCATATACACCTGGTCGGACTTTCTTTTGGGGTACCCTACATGTTTCTTTCTTTACCTTGTAAGCAATTCTGTTGAAAAGTGGTGTTAAAATAGAAGAAAGAAATTAAACATTGAAGAATAAAGGTGAGAATAATTATAAAATTAGTAAAATTATATTGGTTTAGCTGAGAAATTTCTGAAATAGTCATTGGAAAATGATATGCACAATAATGTAGAGTGAGTGGACACTCAACTAAAGATTGAAGTGCAAGATAATGTATAATATACAATTGTACATGATCTTTTCTCAGAACATATTCTTTTCATTTGTAAACAAATGTATAAATAGATGCGAGCTAATATCCACTTACCAATTTTAAGCTTACGCAACTAACAAATTGTATAAAAGTTCTATTTGTCAAAAAGTAAAGTTTTGTTTGTGTTTAACCAGTTCACTAATGAACCAACTTAGTAAATTAATATTTGGTATATCTAAAGTCAAGACTAGTTGATTTTTATTTTTCAAAAGCAGATAGATAATATATTTAGTGTGGTGCAAAAAACATTCAAATTTATACTTTTTAATAACACGAGTGATATTAGAAAGTATAAAATCATACGTTTTTTAAATTTTACATGGAAATGCAATGCTGAAAGCACGTAACTTTGTACTTCAAGCTCATTTACCATATTAAAAAGTATAAGTCTATGCTTTTTTAGCAATACGTTTTATCTTAAATCCATTTAGTGAAGTTGAAATTAAGAAGGAAATAGATGAACATTGTAAGTTGGAAACGTGTTAAAGAAAATTATATTAGGATGCAAATTAAATCATGTTTATTGATGGTTGTAATATAAAACAAGTTCAGGGCCATTCCTAAGTAATATCCAAAAACTTATAAGCAAAATTTCAAAACAACCACAAGAGGTTGTTTAAGAGACTAAGGTATCGTTGGCGTCAATTTATTCGTTCATTACTGTTGCATTCGCATCCGGCAAGTCCGACGTGAATGCAACAGAATTGTTCAGTTCAGTTCGTCATTACAACGCATCAAAATAATGCATTCGCGTCTGATGGATTGTAATTAATTTTTTTTTTAATCTTTTAATTACTCTTTTAACGTTTATTTTAATTAATTTTATCAATTATTTATTGGTAATTTTTATTCTAATCTACGATTTTAATAAGTTAATCCACCATTTTACTTTAATAAGTTAATCCATAACTATTTTGTAAGTTAATCCACGAGTGTATTAACTTAAAGATTTCACCCTATCATATAGCTTACAATTAATTTTTGTGCTTTTTGTTTTACCATGACATTACAAAACGTCTCATTCTACTAGAATCGAATGCAGCAAACATATACAACAGAAGAAAACCAGAAAATTACAAATGAGTGATCTGAAACAGTTCACCATCAGCTTGGATATCTACACAAAGTTGCATTATCAAGCTCTTGTTTCGTTTCTCATATATAATCACAAAGACATCAGAAACGTGAATTGTAAATTGCCGCTATTTACTGGAACATCAAAAGTGAATTCAAATGCCTCATAAGGCAGATGTTTAACTTTGTTCTGCAGGAACTTAACTTATGGATATAATACCATAACAAAATAGAATAACCCAGTCTTCTTTACCATTCATACCCCAAATTCAAGACAACAACAACAAATACAATTATACAAATGCATTATCAATTGTTATTAATCAACTTCAAACAAAAAATAAACAAACTATTTACTATTATTACGTTGAATTATTCCACTTAAACTTGAATTTAGATGGTAGGATTTCAGAAACAAGAATACGACACAAGACGCAGAGAAGAAGATTAAGAAGAAGAAAAATACGTACGTTTCATTAGGTGGATACACTGACTAAAATTTAAATTTCAGTAAAAATCAACGATCCTATAAAATAGGGTGGATTAAGTTACTAAAATTGTGGATTAGAATAAAAATTACTTTATTTATTATATATTACTCCTCATTAACCATAATACTTCTTTTACATTCACCGTTCATCCCCTCAAATGCATGAAAACATGTTTTTTTGCTTAATTCATTTTATTTGTTCAAACCAACCGTTCATCAGAAATCAACTTAAAAATTATGTACATTTTCTTCTAAACTTACTTTTATCTTTTTTTACCGAAAAATAGAATTGCACAGCATTACACATGATTACCACCAGCTGCGCCAACAAAATTAGTTCGTCTACATAAAACTGCGTGTAAGGTAGGATATACTAAAATAACAAGATTGATGATTTACAGTAATCTCTTAATTACTTCACTTATGTATAACAAAAATTTCATCATACACTGCACTGCTAATATTTTCATTACTGTCGAGCTAGCCAACCTCGAATTTAGTAAACTACTAAAATTGGTTTAAGAATTATACTCGAATACCATAAATATCATTAGTGTAGTTTATTTTATTTTTACGCACTGGATAATGTTATTTATGTTTCAAGGCTAATGGATATTGTACTTGACCAGTTGCATGCTTAAAGTACAAATTTATAACTTTACCATTACCTTTGACGCACCCCAAATTGTTGGAACCGAAGACTTTCCAATAGTTTTGGGAACGATCGTTTGTTCAACAAGCGCCTGAACATCAGGCGTTTGTTGAACAAATGCCTTGAAATTTAAAAAGTTCGGGGGATTGTTGAACAAACTCCCGCATTTGTAAAAGTGCGGACGTTTGTTCAACAAACGCCTGGGGTTTACGTCTGTATCAGGCGCATTCGGCCGATAATTTCATTTTAAACATTCGAAATATGTCGTCTTAATTTTTTTTTATAAACTATTACGTTGATATGCCACCACAACGTCCGGTGAAAACTGGTAGACGCATCGTTTGATATTCGACAGATGTCAATATCGGACCACTAATGTTGCGCCTGATGCTGCTGTTACTGCAGACAGCCTTCAGATCTTGCACGATTGCCTCCGACTATTTCGCACCGAGTTATTGTGGCTACTGCGACGCCTCAGGTACACGTTTTATTAATTATTACGTAAATGGACAACCGTTTTACTGTACATGAATGTTAATTATTAGTTTATGTTTACATTAAATAATCATATGTTTAGGTTTGACACATTGTCATGCGAGGTAGTAGGTTATGATGTATGACAAAGTATCATGATCATTCACCACAACCAATTTTGGTTAGGCTTCGCGTGTCACCATTCAGAGACTTCTTAGATTTACCTAGATTTGCCTATGTAGACCGCTGTCTTTTAGAGGCTCTTAATGAGCGATGGTGGCCTAATACACACACTTTTCATTTTCTTGATTTCGAGTTAGGACGGACTCCTTTAGATTTTTACATGCTCACTGGGATAGAGGTTGGTCGTCTCAATTGTGTCCTTATTCCCTTTGATGTTGCATATGAGGAGATTAAGACTTATTCCGATCATTTATCCGGTTTTGCTCAGATTCGATTAGAGGAGGTGTTGTTACCCTCACTACTCTACAACAATATATAGTAGATCATCAAGCCACTGAGCATATGCATACTCCGGTGATTTGAGCCTTTTTGTTATACCTCTTCGGATCCACATTTTTTAGCAACAATAAGGTGTCTATTAGACTTGGTTTTTTGGTTAGCTTGGTAGACGTTGATCAGATACATATATATATATATATATATATATATATATATATATATATATATGATTACGGTACTGCTATTATGGGTTATTTGTACATAGTATTGGATATGGACGCGGTACAGCTCTCTAGACAGCTTTATGGTTTCTGACACATTTTTCCATTTTGGTATTATGAGTACACCGCTAACATGCACCCTAGACTTATTCGTGAAACGATCAGTACACCATATATTTACTTCCCTAGACTGCGTCGTTGGGGTACGACTATGCATGTTCCTCGGGTTTTCATAGGGAGTTCATAACGAACTTATGGAGGCGCGACAACAGATGGATCAGAGGCGACGGGCTAGCAATATTGCACATCCATGGGAGCAGTACATAGGGTTTTCTGATCTCCATCGCACGATCATATCTTTCATCAGACTCCTTCAGAAGTTTTCTGATTTTAGCTTGGTTACCTGCAGTGGCTTGCTTTTTTTTCGCCGCCTTGGCTCCTTCTGGCCTAACATATCGGTCATTAGTAGGGATTAAGTCTTCTTTAGATCCTAAACCAAAACTGTCTAGCGATTCTCTAGGACTTAAACTATCTCCCACTCTTGTAGTTTTTTCACGACTATTGCTTGTTTGGATGTCTTGGACAGTTTTATGAAGTGATGATTTCCATTTTACATGATTAACCGAGAGGTCATACACATGCATGAACTGATAGAAATGAGGTGCTTGTTTATTGTCTGGTATATATATCTGTTTGAATAACTTATTTTTGGCAAGTCTGTGCAACAGTAATATGATACTTTAAGTAGAGATCTATGACAAACAGTATAATAACCAATATTAATTATATCTTACCATATGGGTTTCACTTCCGAACCCATAAGGGTTACTCTGTTTCATCTTAAATATCTGAGAATCATAACACTGGTTTGACAATTAATTTTACAATAACGGCCTTTGATCAAGGCTAAGCTTCTATTTCGATCCATGTTATCTTATTGTACAAATTAATGATTCTTCCACATAAGGTTTCACCACTCTGATCGGCACCTTGAATAGGATCAAGGGAAAGTGAACAGTAAATATAGCAAAGATCGTGTCTTCCATAGAACTCCAACTTGCAGTAGTAACCATTCCACCTATTGGATGCGTACCATCTTGTAAATCAAAATCTTCAAGACTGCTACTTGTTGCATCAACATCAAATTCAGAATTCATTTTAGTTCAAAATTTTTGATTTATGGAAGTAGATTGGTTGTTCAAGAAAGAAGAGGAGTGATATATTTATAGGAGGGGAAGGAAAAAGAGACGTTGGGGAAATGGTCGTTGGAAGCCAGACGTTTGTTCAACAAACGACTGGGATTAAAAAGCCGTTGCATGCCCGACATTTGTTGAACAAACGCCTGGTATCAAGCGCCCGTTCAACAACCTCCTTATATTAGGTGTTTGTTGAACAATCACCCGATTTTAGGCATTTGTTCAACAAGCGCCTAAATAGTTCGTAGATTCTAGAACCCTGAAATCCACACTATAGGGTGTTCCGGAACTTCGTTGCGGCAATTTTTGGGTGTGGATTTCAAAAAAACAGAAATCCAACCATCTGTTGGAGATGCTCTTATCGGAAGGTTGCATCAATACAACTCTTTGACTTTTTATGGTTAATGTTGCAATATATAACACTATGAGGATAGGAAGAATATATATATACATATATATAAATAAATATATATATATATATATATAGGGATGTCTATTTAGACACAAAATTTAAGCCGTTGGATTGGTTTGTATTTACGTGAGAGGTGGAAATCAAGAGTAATCCAATGGTGGAGATTTTATGTCTTTCAATTTGTGTTTATTTTTTGTGTCCAAATAGACTTCCTATATATATATATATTGGGGGCGACTATTTGGACACAAAATTAAACACAAAAAGAAAGACACAAAATCTTGACCGTTGGATCTTTTTGTCTTTACATGGAGGAGTGAGATTCATGGGATGTGTAACACCCCACGTTCGTTAATGTCACTCACTAAGGAAATGCATTAAGTTCCGTGAAGCGTTATAGGTAAATAAAAACACAATAGCACAAGACAGACATGTAAAATAACTGCGGAATTAAAAACTTTATTTAAATCATAACATCGGGCTCCCAAATACTGAGTTTACATAATAAGTTTGAAATAACCAGTTACATGTTTACTAATCTGTCTTTCCAAAAATATCAGAGTACAAAAGCATAAACCATATTTCCCAAGCAAAGCCATAAGAGAGTTGACAATAAGTCAAAGTTGTACATCCATATCCAAAACCCAAGCTAAGCTGAAAGAATCCAAATCAACTCTAAGCACTTCCACCTTGAGAACCTGGGGGGAGGGGGGAACGGAAGAGAGAGAAGAGGAAACAAAAAGGGTCAGACATAAAAGGGTCAGGTATATAAAGATGGAAGAACAAGATAACAATAGCAAGGACAAGTGTGAACTGAACAAGGTAAGCTTGGACAGAATATATTGCGCTTCTTGAGTACATTTCTCTACACCGCGAAGATACTAGTATATCGGAAGTAGAATGATCCCAACTAATGCCGTTCCATTTTCTTGATTATTAGGTTACTTGGGTTAATCACACTCAAGAACTATACGCGCGTCGTACCCATTTACTTTCCCATGGATTCACCTAATACAATATATGTAGCTATCTCTCAATATTGAGATACATCCCATGGTACCCCACTCGCACGGTCTCCACTGTAATGAACGCAGTCCCTCATCCTACGCCGGAGTGACATACAGATCTCTATATAATAATGTTACATTCCACATATATCTGTCATTACTATGCTACGTAAGCGCATGGACTGCCATCATCGATCAAATCAGATTCCATATCGAAATAATGCCCTCTAGTCTATGATACACCACCCAGAGCAAATATGCGTGTATCTAGACTGTCCCACGTATGTACTGTAATTGTAGCTCGATTCCTCAATCGCACGTCCTTTAATGTGCATAGAGTTCCGTGGCAGGGCTAAACAAGAAACACGGAACTCGGTCGGGAGCTTATCCATACCTGTACAGGCCTGTCTTTATGAACCTCTATGTACAGATAATCCTAGGGTCTATTTTTCATGGTGGCTATGGTCCCACCTTGGCCCCTCCCTCAACTAATAAAGATTACAAGAGCTAAGCGACCGCCCCTAATAACAACCAATCTAAACATCCATGTGGCGTCTCCCCTCAACCTCGTACCTTGATAGTGAAAGGTGAAATGATATCTTGGGGTTATCTCTAGTCTTTCCGCATCCCGTTGGCTTCCGGTGACGAGTATCCAATGGTCTACTATCTTTGTTGGTCCTGACCCATCTGCCTCCTCGTGAGGCAACCGCCAAACTACCCGGGTGTCACCATGTAACAACATTCTGACTGCATAGCTACATCTACAGTCAAGGCCCACCCACCTAGTAGCTACTAGCAGACCCAACCTCTGCGAGTACAGCCTAATACATCTGTCACCGCACAGAGGAACTACTAGGAGCACCTTACGTAGCTCAGGAAGTCGCGTGCTTCCCCTACCAGTCCTTTGGAGCCGACATAACAATCAGATGAAGGTGCGCTCCCCTCGTGTCTTATAACACCTCGATGATCTACCCCGTTGGGTTATTCACCCTCAAACGTACGGACTGGTCCAAGCGCCTTTCTTTAATATGTTGTTAGACCCTATATCTAAACATTCTTTACGCGCTTGCCTTACATCACCGGGTTTCCATTTAACTTGGTTATTCCCATTCATATTGAATTCTCATTCAAATTACCAAGTTTCTCCTGCTTGGTTACATCGTCACAATAACATGTTTCTACTTAATGTGAAATTAAGTACATCTCATTTTACATGTTTCCTTTTTAACATGTCAGTCATTATTTATGATTAAATATAACTTATCTCATAAGTTTTCCTCATTCTTTACCATTTAATCATAATTCCGTTTTTCATTGTTATCACAACTTATCGTTGTTTACTTATTAACTTAGTTCTATTAACTAAGGACCGTTAATAAGTTTCTCTACCCATTTATTATAACCTATGTTATAATTTCCTCTTGTCCCTAGGACAAGCCTAAACATGTTATTTACATCAGTGGGATCCAGACTTCTAGATTAATTAATTTATAATTAAGTACCTCTTATCTTATTACATAGGTTGTCTCATTTCCTTACAAGTTATGCTTACCCTAAGCGGTGTCTTTTAATTACATAACTTTATTGTTTCTACCGGTTATGTATACCACTAGGTGTCTTTAATTACATAATCTTATCGGGTTAAGTTTATGGGTCTATATGTAAATATTACCCACCCTCTCTAATTTACTTAACCCACGCACTACCCATCCAATTTTACTTAACTCTAACTTAAGTTCATAATCATACAATCGTTACGGATTAAATTAGGTTAAGTAGTCCAATTCATTACCATGTCCAATTATGGTTATAATGGGCTAGACCTCCCACATTAAGCCTACAATGTGTGGATGCTGGATATGCCGGTCGGGTCCGGGCAGTCTTATTCCATAGTTGGGTCTAATCTCGTGTCCTAGCCCGATTCGTATTTACCACTTAGACCTCTCACATTAGGTTCAACATTAGTGGTTGCTGGATATGTCGGTCGGGTCCGGGTAGACTTACACCACTAATGCAACCTAACCTCATGTCATAAGTGCAATTACAATTCCTAATTGTAATTACTAGGCATTCCATTTTTATCCAAATCTACCTATGTCATTACAGGTGATTATTTCTCTTTTTCTCCATATTTAGTTATATGCCCAATTCACTATCCATATTGTAGACTTTTATGTCCCCTTTATTTTATTCACCTTTTGATTATGCACCATATAATTTTTTTCCCTTGTCATAAATTAAGGCATATATATATATATATGTATGTATGTATATGTGTGTATATATATATATATATATTGCACAAATCCAAATCCACATATTTTTCTAATTTATGAACCAAGTCCATATTCATCCATTTTGATACAAGTTATACCCAAATCAACATTCGCATACTTTCCAATTTATGCCTAAAATTCATATTCACATATGTTCTAATTTATGTCCCAAATCAATATTTAGACATGTCCCATTTCATAACCAATTCCATATTTACATTTATTCTAATGCGTGCCTAAATTCATATTATCCAACAAGACATATTCCCCCAAACCCATATTCGTACATTTCCAAGTTTATGCCTAAATTTAGATCCATAATTTCTAATATCAATTATGCCCCAAATTATTTCTTTCCCCATTATTCCCAATTTCGCACGTTCGTATTTTTTTTAGCATTAGGCCAAGGCTCGAAGGTAGCCTGACTATATAAAAATAAAAAGGAAAAGAGGGAGAGAATAGAATCAGAACAGGCATAATAACAAATCAACAATAAACAGATAGAAACATGCATAAACTGAATAGGCATATTATGACAATATTTAACATGGCGGCGGTATGAACATATAAAAGCAGATCTGAGAGTTATGTCATAATAGAACTGATTAGGCACCGATTCAAGATCCAATTTTCACATACATGTCACGATTACTATTTAAATGTTTAGATCTAAAAGAAACATGAACTAACAGTGAATAGATCTGAGGAAACAGATACAAACTACTGCGAAGACCACGTTGAATTTGTTGTAGCCATCGCTATAGCAATCGTTGAATTTGTATAATGTTTGTTGAATTAGATTTGGAGTATATTAGGCCATTCAATCTTCATTACAGCAGAACTTCGCTGTCGCCATTGTTTTTAGATGAATAAAATCTAGGTCTAGGCTCCTTTATATAGCCTTAGGATCAATGAATCTTTCTCAGAAAGGTGTCCGGATACAAAATGAAGTATTTCTCCTAAAAAAATTCACGGGTGGGTCGATCCCCCTTTGAGTGGGTCGACTTATGGGTGACCCCCCTTTGGGTGGGTAGACCCACCTGGACGGGAAATCTGTCGCCTTCCCGGATTTTGAATTTTGAACCGAATTTCGAATTTCTGGACCCATTTTTGAATTTTTGAACCTATTATATATATATATATATATATGTATGTATTCTTCCTGTGCGTATACAAACTTCAAACCTTAATAACTTCTTCATACGATGTCCGATTTACGCAAACCAGGTGTCTATCTTGACCAAAATTTCAAGACGGACGCAATGGCGTAGTCCATTTTACTTGATTTTGATTATTTAATTAAGTTTTCCTTAATTCATCGTTAACAGTGTATTCCACATTAATTATTCTTTAATACATCATCTTTAGTATCATTAAAATTCCAGGGTGTTACATTCTCCTCTACTCAAAGGATTTCATCCCCGAAATCTCTGAGTTAAGAAGAATGTATGTCCTAACATCCAACAATCATACATCCATCTAGCAATCACATGCATACATTGTCCTTAAGGAATTTCTAATGCTTTTATGAACATACGCAATAGTGTGTGTATATGTCCGTAAACTAATGCAAAAGATCAAGCGGTCTACTGATTCAGTTGACCTCCTTAATGCAATGTATGTTTGTGACATGCAATCCAAAATGTATGCAAATCATCCTAATCCTTGTAAGTTCTATATGTGCACAATCATCCATCCACATGCAACATCAATGTAATGTTAATCCATAAAAGTTTAAAATGTATACATATCAATATGCAATATGTAAGTGATTGAGCCGATCTAGTGCCTATTGTGTGTGTGTATGCATCCACGAGCAATCACTAGCAACCACTTGCATTCATCAAACATAGCATGTCCCAAACACATGTTTACATTAATTAGTTTTCTACCTAAAGACTCGATCGATAGGAGATATTCAAATGATAGATACAAGTATTAATTCGAAGCTTGGAAAAGAAGTAAAGAACATATTCTCGAAAAGGAAAGGATATGAAGCGCGAACCTTGTCTTCATCCTCCCAAGTAGCGTCCTCGCGGCCCTTTCCCCATTGCACTCTTACTAGCTTCACTTCTTTGTTGCATGATTTCTTAACCTCCGATCCAAGTATGCAAGTCGGAACTCGTCCTATCATTGCTTCCTTCTATAATTCCACCTCCTCTCGCAAATTTGGCTCCACTACCTCGAACTCTATACATTTTGTTGCCTCTAGGATGAATAGTCATCTTAGAATGATGGGCTTCCTCAAGGACTGTCTTCCATAGGTTCCCTATCCCGATATGGTTCACCTATCAAACCTCTTCTCAAGTAGCTCCCGTACTTGCTTATCAAGTTCCCTCTTTTCTTTTAGGAGTCGCATGTCGCAAATCATCGATAGATATATCAAGAGGTTCTAGGAGACTAAGCATCACAAACCCTTTTTGGGTCATAAGAAATCTCGAGAGTCTTTCTATGGCAAGTCAGAAGTCTAGCGACTCTCCTCTCATAATTTAGAATGGCTCCATATATGGTTAGCCCATTCATCCTAGAATCAAACCGTATCATATGAAATCAAGAACATATGCATCGCAATCAAAATCGACACCGAACACAGAGATTCTCAAACCCCGACAAATCATCGATAAATGAGCCGTACCTCCACTGGGGTTTGAGGCAATAATGGGATCCAAAACCATACTAGTATTTAGGTGTAGAGACTCAACTAAAAGATCAGATACAAAAGAATGCGAAGCGCCAGAAAAAGAATCCTAACAGGATGATCAGAAATAGAAATCAATCCTTCGATGGAAACTTTCCTACGCCTATCCTGTCCACCAGCTATGAGAACATTAGCTTGCCCCCTAGAAGTTCCTGCCTTCTGGCCTTGTCCTTGTCTCTTTGGGCACTCCTTAATGAGGTGTCCTGCCTTACCAAAGTGGTAACAAACGCCTTTTTTCTTTCTGCAATCTTTTTCTAGGTGACCCACCATTCCGAAATTGTGGTATTTATTTTTTCCTTTTTCGTCTTTGGGCTGTGCTCCTTAGCCAAAACTCCCTTATTCTCCTTTTTATCATCCTTGTGCAACATGCTAACAAGTCTCTTGAAAGCGGCCTCCATCGCCCGGAAATCATTTCGAGGCTTGAGAGAAAATAAGACGCAGGTGAAACCACTGCACCTAAAGATGGAGGTTGGGCACTTCTTTGCCCTTTGACATGTACCATAGTTTTAACATGCCTACGGAACTGTGCCAAAATAGGAATACCCTTCCGAGAGGAAATGGTTCCCCTAACAAAAAGGAAAAGGAATCAAGCGGAGAATCGAGAAGATATTTAAGGATTTGGGAAATATGCTTTTCAAAAATAGACTTTTTATTTAAAATACTTTGTTTTTGAGACCTTTTTGAAAACCATTTTCAAAATACTTTATCCGATCTTATAACCATATGCTCTGATACCAAATGTAACAACCCACGTCCGTTAATGTCACTCACTAAGGGAATGCATTAAGTTCCGTGAAGCGTTATAGGTAACTAAGAACACAATAGCACAAGACAGACATGTAAAATAATAGCAGAATTAAAAACTTTATTTAAATCATAACATCAGGGTCCAAAATACTGAGTTTACATCATAGTTTTGAAATAACCAGTTACATGTTTAATAATTTGTCTTGCCAAAAATATCAGAGTACAAAAGCATAAACCATATTTCCCAAGCAAAGCCATAAGAGAGTTGACAATAAGTCAAAGTTGTACATCCATATCCAAAACCCAAGCTAATCTGAAAGAATCCAAATAAACTCTAACCACTTCCCCCCTGAGAACCTGAGGGGGGGGGGGGAGGGGAACGGAAAAGAGAGAAGAAGAAACAAAAAGGGTTAGACATAAAGTCTGACGAGTCCAGTTACATTCAAATATAAATAAATAAAAGTATCATGGAAGGTATATAAAAACTGGAAGAGCAAGATAACAATAGCAAGGACAAGTGTGAACTGAACAAGATAAGCTTGGACAGAATATATTGCGCTTCTTGAATACATTTCTTTGCACCGCGCAGCTACTAGTATATCGGAAGTAGAATGATCCTTACTAATACCGTTCCATTTTCTTGATTATTATGTTACTTGGGTTAATTGCACTCAAGACCTATACGCGCGTCGTACCCATTTACTTTCCCATGGATTCACCTAATACAACATATGTAGCTATCTCTCAATATCGAGAAACATCCCATGATACCCCACTCGCACGGTCTCTACTGTAATGAATGCAGTCCCTCATCCTGTGCCGTAGTGACGTACGGATCTCTATATAATAATGTTACGTTCCGCATATATCTGTCATTACTATGCTACGTAAGATCATGGACGACCACCATCGATCGAATCAGATTCCATATCGGAATAATGCCCTCTAGTCTATGATACACCACCCAGAGCAGATATGCGTGTATCTAGACTATCCCACATATGTACTGTAATTGTAGCTCGATGCCTCAATCGCACGTCCTCTAATGTGCACCGAGTTCCATGGCAGGGCTAAACAAGAAACACGGAACTCGGTCGGGAGCTTATCCATACCTGTACAGGCCCGTCTTTATTAGGGATGGCAATGGGGCGGGTCTAGGGTCCAGACCCGCTTGACCCGCCCCTGTTTTGACCCATTTAGACCCGCCCCATAGGGTCTTCGGGGCGGGTAGACCCGCGACCCGCTTTTGGAGGTCCGGGTCTAGGGTCGGGTCTGGGGCACGACTAACCCGCCCCAACCCGACCCGCATGATTGAAACATCATTTAAACTCTTTATAACCATAATGATTACTTGTCAATCTTGTTAGGTATACATGGTTATAACTTGAATATTATATTCTTTCAATCAACAAACTATAAAATTTTCATAGTATTAAGTTGCATCAATGATAATCATACAATAAACAAATGCATACATTTTGAACTATTATCTTACAACTCATTTTATTATATTCTCTTATCATTGTCAACACATTATAACATTTATATAATTTATCATTTATTGATAAAAAATGTAAGTATATAAATTTGTGTACATTAGAACACGATATCACCGGGTCGCGGGACGGGTCGGGTCCACCCTGACCCGTACGGGTTTCGGGTACGGGGCGAAATTCCAGACCCGCACCGGGTCTACGGGGCGGGTCTGGGGCGGGGTTTAAAAAGTCCGGGTCGGGTCTGGGGCACGAGTAACCCGCCCCAACCCGCCCCATTGCCATTCCTAGTCTTTATGAACATCTATGTACATATAATCCTAGGGTATGTTTTCATGGTGGCTATGGCCCCACCTCGGCCCCTCCCTCAACTAGTAAAGACTACAAGAGCTAAGCGACTGCCCCTAATAACAACCAATCTAAACATCTCTGTTGCGTCTCCCCTCAACCCCGTACCTCGATAGTGAAAGGTGAAATGATATCTTGGGGTTACCTCTAGTCTTTCCACATCCCGCTGGCTACCGGTGACGAGTATCCGACGTTCTACTATCCTTGTTGGTCTTGACCCATCTACCTCCTCGTGAGGCAACCGCCGAACTACCCGGGTGTCACCACGTAACAGCATTCTGACTGCATAGCTACATCTGCAGTCAAGGCCCACCCACCTAGTAGCTACGCGCAGACCCAACCTCTGCGAGTACAGCCTAAGACATCTGTCACCGCACTAAGAAACTACTAGGGGCACCTTACGTACCTTAGGAAGCTGCGTGCTTCCATTTCCAGTCCATTGGAGGCGTCATAACAATCAGATGAATGTGCGCTTCCCTCGTGTCTTATAACACCTCGATGATCTACCCCGTTGGGTTATTCACCCTCAAACGTACGGACTGGTCGAAGCGCCTTTCTTTAATATATTGTTAGACCCTATGACTAAACATTCTTTACGCGCTTTCCTTACATCACCGGGTTTCCATTTAACTTGGTTATTCCCATTCATATTGAATTCTCATTCAAATTACCAAGTTTCTCCTGCTTGGTTACATCGTCACAATAACATGTTTCTACTTAATGTGAAATTAAGTACATCTCATTTTACATGTTTCCTTTTTAACATGTCAGTCATTATTTATGATTAAATATAACTTATCTCATAAGTTTTCCTCATTCTTTCCCATTTAATCATAATTCCATTTTTCATTGTTATCATAACCTATCGTTGTTTACTTATTAACTTAGTTCTATTAACTAAGGACCGTTAATAAGTTTCTCTACCCATTTATTATAACCTATGTTATAATTTCGTCTTGTCCCTAGGACAAGCCTAAACATGTTATTTACATCAGCAGATTCCAGACTTCTAGATTACTTAATTTATAATTAAGTACCTCTTATCTTATTACACAGGTTGTCTCATTTCCTTACAAGTTATTCTTACCCTAAGCAGTGTCTTTTAATTACATAACTTTATTGTTTCTATCGGTTATGTATACCACTAGATGTCTTTAATTACATTACCTTATCGGGTTAAGTTTATGGGTCTATATGTAAATATTACCCACCCCCTCTAATTTACTTAACCCACCCACTACCCATCCAATTTTACTTAACCCTAACTTAAGTTTATAATCATACAATCCTTACGGATTAAATTAGGTTAAGTTGTCCAATTCATTGCCATGTCTAATTATGGTTATAATGGGCTAGACCTCCCACATTAGGCCTACAACGTGTGGATGCTGGATATGCCGGTCGGGTCCAGGCAGTCTTATTCCACAATTGTGTCTAACCTCGTGTCTTAGCCCGATTCACATTTATACACTTAGACCTCTCACATTAGGTTCAACATTAGTGGCTGTTGGATATGCCGGTCGGGTAAGGGAAGACTTCCACCACTAATGCAATCTAACCTCGTGTCATAAGTGCAATTACAATTCCTAATTGTAATTACCAGGCATTCCATTTTTATCCAAATCTACCTATGTCAATATAGGTGATTATTTCTCTTTTTCTCCATATTTAATTATATGCCCAATTCACTATCCAAATTATAGACTTTTATGTCCCTTTTTTTATCCACCTTTTAATTATGCACCATATAATTTTTTTCCCTTATCATAAATTAAGGCATATATATATATATATATATATATATATATATATATATATATATATATATATACTGCACAAATCCAAATCCACATAGTTTTCCCATTTATGACCCAAGTCCATATTCATCCATTTAGATACAAGTTATACCCAGATCAACATTCGCATACTTTCCAATTTATGCCTAAAATTCATATTCACATATGATCTAATTTATGTCCAAAATCAATATTTAGACATGTCCCATTTCATAACCAATTCCATATTTACATTTATTCCAACGCGTGCTTAAATTCATATTATCCAACAAGACATATGCCACCAAACCCATATTCGTATATTTCCATGTTTATGCCTAAATTTAGATCCATAATTTTTAATATCAATTATGCCCCAAATTATGTCTTTCCACATTATTCCCAATTTCACACGTTTACATTTTTTTTTAGCATTAGGCCTAGGCTCGAATGTAGTCTGGCTATATAGGGAGAGAATAGAATCAAAACGGTCATAATAACGAATCAACAATAAACAAATAGAAATAGGCATAAACTAAATAGGCATATTATGACAAGATTTAACATGGCGGCGGTATGAACATATAAAAGCATATCTGATAGTTATGTCATAATAGAGCTAATTAGGCACCGATTCAAGATCCAATTTTCACATACATGTCACGATTACTATTTAAATGTTTAGATCTAAAAGAAACATGAACTTATAGTGAATAGATCTGAGGAAACGGATCCAAACTACTACGAAGAACACGTTGAATTTGTTGTAGCCATCGTTGTAGAAATCGTTGAATTTGTATAATGTTTGTTGAATTAGATTTAGAGTAGATTAGGCCATTCAATCTTCGTTGCAGCAGAACTTCGCCGTCGCCATTGTTTTTAGATGAATAAAACTTAGGTCTAGGGTCCTTTATATAGCCTTAGGATCAATGAATCTTACTCAGAAAGGTGTCCAAATACAAAACGAAGTATTTCGCCGAAATTTGTTCATGGGTGGGTCGATCCCCGTTTGGGTGGGTCGACCTATGGGTCGACCCCCCTTTGGGTGGGTAGACCCACTTGGGCGGGAAATCTGCCGCCTTCCTAGATTTTGAATTTTGAACCAAATTTCAAATTTCTGGACCCATTTTTGAATTTCTAAACCTATTATATTTATATATATATTCTTCCTGTGCGTATACAAACTTCAAACCTTAATAACTTCTTCATACGATGTCCGATTTACGCAAACCAAGTGTTTATCTTGACCAGAATTTCGAGACGGACGCAATGGCATAGTCCGTTTTACTTGATTTGATTATTTAATTAAGTTTTCCTTAATTCATCATTAATAGTGTATTCCACATTAATTATTCTTTAATACATCATCTTTAGTATCGTTAAAATTCCGGGGTGTTACAGGATGATCCAATGGTGCAAATCAATTGTGTCACCAATTGTGTCAAAGTTTTGTGCCTAAATAGACTTTCCCTATATATATATATAAGTTCCTTGTTAGAAAACTACTAAAAGGAACAATAATCATTCACTAATACACACATATAAAATAAGTTTGTTGAGTCTGCTGATAATGTATGTAAAACTAAGCTTGTACAGAGTTGGTAGCTGAAGTTAGTGCTGACCTATTCCTCCGTTTGTTTGGATGAAAATGCTAGTGGTTTGTTTCCATGAAGCATGTCATCAATCTCCACTAGTAGTTGAGCACCATTACATAGTGTACGGTTAAGGCTAGGAATTCCAACATTGTCAAAACAAAATTTATTACATCGATCAGAACAGGACGTAATCAAAAAGTAACAAAAAGTTCTAGTGTACTGGATAAAATATCAAATGGATAATCAATGCACGCATGGTGTAAACATGGAGTTCTAATGTACTAGATGTAATATTATATACTGTGGTAAATACAAAATTTGAGTAAATAGCGGAAAATATTAAGTAGGATTTGTAAAGATAAAAATAGTGAGCAGTGCATTATTTGGTTGTTAAGTGTAGAATTCCCAGCAAACTTTTGTTTAAGCTAAGTTTGTACACATCTGATGCATCCATGATGGAGCTCACAACAATGGTTTGTTACCTATCAACCGTTGATGTCAACTCATCTGATACACTTGACACCGCCTAAGCTATAATTAAACCACATTTGTCCTCTTCATTTCCACTCCATCATCTTTCTACATCTTCAATAATCTTAACTCCATACAATATATCAATGGTTGAACTGTACTAAAGGGTTACTTTTCAATTTTTTATCCTTAATATTTTGAAATATACACAAACTATTATAAGGATTAGAGTGATACATAAAGCTGCAATAGACCAAAATCACACTTCATAATATAAAGAAATTCATTCAGTTAATGTATTATATTTTATGATAACGTTATCAATGAAATTTTGAAATCAAAAGTTTTATTTTTGACATTTCATCGGCGGTTGGAGATAGTTGTACTATGGTCAATTCTACAATTAAATGTTAGTTATTAACTCTGTAATTAATTCTCCTTAGTAATAAAGGGGTTTTCTTTCTTTTATATATTTGTTATAACATGTTACAGGTAATTAACTGTTTAATTAAAATATATTTATTACATAGTCCATAACCAATCTGTTTGTGATAGTAATCAGAAATAATTGACAAACATTCTTGTCGCAGTTGGTTAAGGCATAGAAGAAGGATGTTAGGGATTGTGTGTTCCATTCGGTCGAACCTTCCTTCCATATATATAGAAGTATGGTACATGAGACATCTTCTTAATTATTTCTAGTGAAGAAGCATCGAGAGCGAAAATCAATGTATTCGTTGAAACTATAGTATGTAATACTCTCCAATTGTTTGTGCGATGTAATACTCGTGACTGCTAAGGGAACTATGGGATTACATATTAATAATTATTCGATAACCATGTAATGACTCACTAAATAGTTTTTTCATCGGTTAATATAACAATTGTTAAACAGAAAGTATTAATATGATTAATTTACACAATTCTCTTGACCTTAGAATATTGTTGATTTTTAATATAAAAATTATGTTTTGATTGAGGTTAAACCATGTTACAGAGGTCATCAAATGACTATGGTTGGGTAGGTTGGAAGTATTAGATATAAAACACTATTCAAGTGAGTATTTTCCTCCTTAGCTGTATGAGTTTAATATCATAGTAAACTAAAATCAACTTAAAATCAAAATCTCTTTTCAGGTTTGTTAATAATAATCATTATTATTGAACAAAAAACTTCATGTTTGGAAAATAGAGTTGAATATAGACGAAATTAGAATTTTGACCACTATCAAACTCTATTAGCCCTAAGTGACATAGTTTTGATGTACATAATTAGCGTAAATAAATGTTGCTATAGGGTAATGCTTAATAAAAAAATTTGAATTGTACTAAAACCGATAAAGCAAAAAACTTGATCATAATGTTACACCGTCTACCAAGTGAAGTGTGGGTATTAAGGTTCAAATTCCTTGATATTGATCATTTATCAAATTTACATGCAAGAGTCATAGAAACATTTTCAAAACGTTGAATACTCCTATTTCACTTGATATATGATATTAGTATGTGTTTAAATTAGATATAAACCTTGCTGATTAGCTATTTCCCGTCATTTATACAAAACCTGACAAATCCGGATTTATGTGTATGTTAGGCTTATTCTATGGGCTATGATATCATTTTCAGGTCTGATTTTCGTTGCTGAGTGTTTTGGACTTATAAGAAAAGTGTATCTTTATTAATGAAGTTTGTGAAAATTGATACATTGAATTTATATAGTAATTTGAAGATGAAGAATATATTGAAATTGTATTACATAATAGAATGAATTACAAACTGCACTGATACATTATATTTATATCCTTAATTTCTATTGGGTTTTGCTTGATGGGCTTTTTGATCCAATTTGTTGTGAGTTGTATTGTGGGCTTCGCTGTATTTCTTCCACCCAAATGCTTTGTATAACATTTAGTATCAGTAGACAAAGCTGCTATTTCATTTCCCCTTTCAAATCAATATAAGGGTTATGGTTTCCATAGCCGAAATACTGGCAATTTTCTTCATTCTTCGACGATTCACCTGGATCGTTGATGAAATTATCATGCTTCCCTCTGTTAACTTGCTTTAACTCAGATATGATATTCTTAGTTAAACTTGAGTTGCTGTTCTTCTCGATTTGCTTCAATTTCTTCCAGTCATCGTTAAATTTTGCATCTTTTTGAGTATTGTTGGGGTGGTAAGAGCTAGAATCATCTTTGCTAGACTTGAATTCAATGCTTCTGCTCTCGATTATCTTCACTTTGAGTTCATCGTGAAACTTTGAGAAGTTTTGCACTGATAAAACTTTGGTGAGAGTGTCTGCACGTTGGTAAGTAGCGGGTACGTGCCTAACTTCTAAGTTTCCTTTCATGATTTTTTTCTCTTACAAAATATTGGTCGATTTCTATATGTTTGGTTCTTGAGTGAAGTATAACGTTAGCTGACATGTACACTGCACTCTGATTCACACCATAATATCAATTTGCTTATTGTGATGTTTAGTTCAGTAAGTAGAGATTTCATCCACATTATTTCAGATAGCATTTGCAATACTTATATGTTCTGCCTCAGTGCTTGATCTAGATATTATAGATTGTTTCTTTGTGTGACGATCCCAAAAACCATGTATGACGGTGTTAAAGATAATCATTGGAATACAATACATTAATCGTCATTAGCAGAGTACAGATAATAACATAAGAAGGAAATAGAATAATTTACATAAATATGACAGCAGAATCATATATGTCACAACATCAGAGAGCACAGTGTAAGATACAACTTAGTGCATAAAAGTACATGATCAGTCTACATCGCCATAAGCGGTACATATACATATGAGAGTACATAAAAGAAATATCAGTCTACATCGCCATAAGCGGAATCATATACATAGATAATAATGGCGGAATATCAATAGTCAACACTGAGAAGTCAAGCCTCGCCACATAAGCCAAAAGATGCACTCCTGCTGTAGTGCCAAAGCCAAAATATGTCCTGCTACCTGGTACTAGGCTGCCCGTGTGAAAATAAGGGCACCCGAGTTTGCAAGGTGAAATAAACTACGAGTCAGTCATGAGACTGGTATGAGAAATCTACTTAACTAATTAAACAACAATAATAAGGCAAATCATAGGACCACGCCACTTTCGCGGAACGGGTTCACACCAATGATTGTCAGTGCATGAAATAAAGTAAATTATTAAATCATCGCAATGCTTTTTATAAAAATGAAGCCATTATAAGACTCAGGTCCCATCACAAAATGCAACGCAAGCCGGAGGATAGAGTTTTACCTTATAATGGTCAAGAAATGCTTGATACGTATAAAACAAAAGTGTTTGATATTATTACTAGTGCATATATGTTTCAAAAGCAAATCAATCATAAATATCAATCATAGACGGCATAAGTGTCCCATGCCACTATGTCGCCATACTAGTAATACAATCAAATCCGTAATTTCGTATTGGAAATTGGATTCCATCATGAGTCGAGGCAAGGGGCAAGCTCCTCTCCGTTCGAGACACTCTAGCAAATGTCTCAGGACCACACACAGCGATCCTGGATCTTCAGGGTCGGTCCTCTCTTACTTTTGAGGATTGGCAATTCCTGAACACACGTTTCCCGGTCCTATGGAACCTATATCCGAGGCGCATCGCATTCCAATAACCACACAGGTAAAATAATATAAATGTCAGGGCTGGTAGGTCACTGACATCACCCATAGCTAGAAAGAAACGTCGTGTTCTCCCTGTAGTCACTATCCCCTTTTTGATTCATACCGAGGTGTGAGGTTGGCGAATCAACGCTATACACAAAGCTATGCCACGTAGGCCATGCTTTGATCATCAACCACAAGAATTTGCTTTTCAACAGAAGCCTTGATGATCTGCCACTTAGGTGTGCCACATTGGCAATTCACTCCATGCGACTGATTTCTATCGATATATAACCTCTGAGCTCGTACGTCTCAAAGAAGGGCGTTAAGCAAGAGAATAAATTCTCCGCCGCCAAACAGATATATATTTAATAGAGATCAATCAACACAGAACAAAGTCTAATGTCAGACACACAGTCCATTTACAAGTTCGTTCTGGGTCTGAACGAAACCGGAGGCACTATATTCCTCGTATATCCGTACAATCAACAAATACGTCCGGACGGCTACCACTTCAGCTCCTTCAAGGTAGCTACTCCAATCATGAGCATCAGTAGCGCCCATCCATCCGATGTGAAGATCGTTGGTCTTGAACCATCTTCATCTCTTCGACTTCTAATCGTCGATCAATTATTTGAAATGAAAATTAACTCGGCCTTTTCAAATAATTTACGTATATTTTGATTTCAAATCAATTCTTTCCATGGTTAAATTATTCGACATTCACATTTCAGTTCTTTAGTATAATTTTCATGTCGAACACATTCAACCATCAAATATCAAGCAAACCAAGTAGAATTGGTTTATTTCCATTCCATATCGTCTATAATATTTTATAATGATATATCGCCATTTTTATTTATTTAAAAATGGCCATATTTAATTAAACGACGTTTCAGGTCGTGCCGAAGCACTAGCGTTGTTTTTCCCCAAATTTGTTTTACACATCTGAAAATCTAACCGTTGGATCTCAACAAAGTTTATATTGTTGGAAAGATATTTCCAAAGTGAACCCAACGGTTCCAGTTTCGTGGAAATCCGATGGTCAGATCTCTCGGTATAATCGTTTAAAGTTATGATTTCAAAACGCGAACTGCAGGGGCTCGATTCGTTTTATTTAATTTATATATATATATATATATATATATATAATTTATTCGATGATTTCAATATCGTTTTCACTTCCAATATTTCACTAACGCATTTAAATTTCAGAAAATTTCGCCATAACCTCCTTTGTACGGGAAGGGGTTTGGAAATTTATTGGGCCGTATTAGGTACCCAATAAATCCTAATAAGCATGCACATATTTATAGTGATATATTCCGGTGTCCACAGGGGAGTGTGTATAGATCATAACTCCAGAGAATAAATTCTCGTCACCCTATAAATGGTTTTTGTGCCTTAATGACCAGAGAGACGTGTTTATTGTCATCTCCAGACCCGTGTGGGTTTTTTTATTAATCTTGCAATTTACCGTTATATTTTATATAGTCCAGATCGGTCATCAGTTCAACCTGTAATATATAGTCATCGCCATACAAGCCTCTCGCTCGTATGGTAAATCTTCAACCTCGTCACACAAGCTCCAAATGCTTATGTGGTATATGATGAAGTATGCCTATCTTCATGAAGTATGCCATGTAGTGTAGTTCAAAATTAATTGTTACTATCCTATGACGACGTTTATTATTACACACAGAACAACCAACACTCCGCATCCAATGGCATTCACAGGAGTTGATATAATAATAAATTGCGCATCCAACTCATTAAGGTTTACCTATTTGTCGGGCACGCAAATAAATTCTTTACTCAACAACTAATCCATTTTCCTGTCCAACACACACATATATATATATATATATATATATATATATATATATGTGTGTGTGTGTGTGTGTGTGTGTGTGTGCAAAACTAAGCTAAAAATAATATTTCTAGCGAACAAAGGTTTATTTCTATACATGGTTATTTTTAACACTTCCTACACATGTTAAAAATAATATTTTCAACCCACACATATTTATTTGAACAAGTGGTTATTTTTAACACTTCATATTTCGCATAAAAATGATATTCTTGGCGAACAAAAATATATTTCAACACATGACTATTTTATTTAGTTCACCTACATGTTAAAAATAATATTCATAGCAAACAAATATTTATTTCAACACTTGTGTATTTTTAGCGAGTCGTTTACATGATAAAAAATGATATTTTTATCATCAAAAATATTTATTCAACACATGAACATTTTTAGCACTTCATACTTCGTATAAAAATGATATTTTTATTGTTCAATTCATATATTCAACACATGAATGTTTTCGACTTCACACATACGATAAAAATATGGTTTTTATCGTTCTAGTCTTTTATTCAACACATGAATGTTTTCTATAGTTTATATATATAATAAAAATGTGATTTTTAGTGTTAAAACAATTTATTTAAAACACGCATAGTTTATATAGTTTACATATGTGATAAATGTTATTTTTATCTTTCAAAGAATTTTTATTCATCACATGAATTTCTATTCAACACATCAATTTCTATTCAACACATGAATATGGTTTCAACACATGAATATAGTTTCAACACATGAAATAATTTCAACACATGAAAATAATTCTAACACATGAATATTATTGAAAATTTCGGCAGCATAACGGCAGGGTATTTAAAACCGGCACCGTCCCGAGTACGGCTCCTCGCTCTACCTTAAAACCTCGCGGTTTTTGACAATGGGGATTTCATACATCTAGTTCGCATGCAGGCGAGTATGTTTTTCTTTTCCACAACCTATTCTAATTTTGTTTCAACCACAAATGGGTATTTTTCAACCACAATGGTATTTTTTAACCACAATCCAAACAATATCAACCACAAACAATCCTATCAACCATTCGCATTATTCAGCAAATTTTTCATGCTAATTCACAATCAATAAATATCGTCCATGGTTTGTGGACGAGGGGAGTATATATATATATATAAGTATATTTTATTTCCATTCCAACGCACATATGATTTTTACAATGCATGTATAATTTATACATCGCTCATATAACTTATACAACACATGTACACGAGGTATACAACGCGTATATAATTTATACTTCGCTTATATAACTTATACAACGCATTTCCATTCACATTTCAGTTTAGAAATCTCACATTGGTTTTTTGCTTTGTTAAAAATCGTAGCGAGCTCAGAAAAATCCACGGACACTTCTAGAATGTAGAGGGCGTCCTTACGAGTCCGATGTCTCCTGTTTCATCGAATTTCGTCAACATAACAAAAAGATATGATTTTTATTTTAAAATCATGAACCGTAGCGCTTTAAAGTGCTATAGAACAGTTTAAAATAAATTAAACTGTTACCTTCTTTGAACCTTCAAAACTAGGTTTTGATATCTTGCTCAATCCAAAGCACGATAGGAGGATCGACTTTAACCACGGCCTGGAGCTTGGAGTCGCGCGTCAGGGGGTGGCAGCGCTGGCAACTCGGTGGCCGGAGTCAGGATGGGCGGCGGTTTGAAAACTAAAACTTTGGGAGGTCGTTCGCACGAAATACGAGACGAGGAGGGGTGCCACAGGTATGGATTTGAAGAGGAGGAAGAGGGCTTTAAAAAGTTGAACTGGGTCGGGGTGAAAGGGTGAGCGGTTTCACTGGAAAATGGCAGGGAACGGGGGAGCTTCTTCCACCGTCGAGCGCGAATAACCGCGGGGGGGGGGGGGGGGGGTGTTGTGAATTTTATAAAATTAAATTATGAATGGAATTATTTGATTGGCCCGTTATTTATATAAATTCGAAAATTGGGTTTTCTCCAAACGAACTCCAATCAAAACCCAACGGCTGTCGCCCCTAGCTAAATACCCCCATCCCGAACACAATGGGATATGTTTCGTCAGCTAATTCGACTGTTGCAGCCAGTTATTCTTCAAATTAATGTATAAAACATTCAATATTTGATTTGAACGTACATTTCAATTTGTCGGGGCCACATACTGATCCCAAAAATTCCATAAAAATAAATCTAGCTATGTTCTGACGATACGATCCCAACAAAACTAGTTTCGTCGAATTCTGAAACCGTTTGAAAAATGGCCATTTTCTGGTCGACCCAATTTAACAGAAATTGACCGAACACATTTTCCTTTGCCACGCTCACATATTAACTTCAAAAATTATGGAATTTGAAACCTAGCAATAATTTGACATCCCGGATCCAATAAAAGTGGTTTCGTCAAATTCTGAGGTCGTTTGCAAAATGTCTATTTTCAAGGGCTATATATTCTCTATAGCGACCTTTCTGAAAATTCATTTGGCCATAACTTTTGATTCCCGCTATGAAACTTCGATTTTTCAGATTCGTTAGAAAGATATTCATAGACAAATTTAAATATTTTTGGTTTCACTAAAATCCGTTTTATTTTGCACCCGGTGCAGTCAGTCAAAGTTTGAATTCAAATTTTCAAACTGCTGCACCATTTCTAACTCATTATTTTATTGAAATATTCTATTTCAATTGTCCCAATTTCATTAAAATAACAAATTTAAAAATTTTAAATTGGCTCGTATTTTCTGGGTTGTTACAATCTCCTCCACTTAAAACTTTTTGTCCCTGAAAAGGAAACAACAGTACAGTAGGAAACAAAAACAGAAATGCAAAGTATTGTAAAGGTACCTTGCACCGGAGTTAGTCAGAGATGTCCACTCTGCATTTGGGGTAAGCTTGCTTAATGCTTTCCTTAGTCTCCCAAGTACAGTCTCTAGGATCACTACTTCACTGCACTTTAACTAAATGAACCTTCTTGTTCCTCAGCTCTTTAGTTTCTTTGCAAATAATTTTCAACGGCTCCCTTCTGACTGCTAATTCTGGAGTAATTTCCAAGTCCTGTTACGCTGCTTCTCCTACAACAAGATCTGGATCATGCACATGTTTTCTAAGTTGAGATACGTGAAACGCATTATGTACTCCAAGCAACCAATCAGGTAATTGAACCCTATAAGTAAGAGTTCCAATTCGTTCAAGTATGGGAAGGGGACCAATAAATATAGGTGCCAACTTCCCAGTTTTACCGAACCGGATTACTCCTCTCATCAGAGAAACTTTCAAATAAACATAATCACCAACAGCGAATGCTAAATCTCTTCTTCTAGAATCCGCATAACTTTTCTGTCGGCTTTGAGCAGTTTTCAATCGTTTCTTGATGAAATCGACTTTGTCTGATGCTTCTCGAATCATATCAGGCCCCAACACAAGTCTGTTGCCAGGTTCTACCCAACATGCGGGAGATTTGAACGGTCTACCGTACAATGCTTCAAATGGCGACATTTTCAAACTTGCTTGATAACTGTTGTTATATGAGAATTCTGCCAAATGCAAGTGATCTTCCCATGACCTGCCAAAATCAATAATACAAGCCCGTAGTAAATCTTCTAGAATTCTGTTCACCCTCTCAGTTTGGCCATCTGTCTGAGGGTGATAAGCGGTGCTCATGTTTAGTTTTGTTCCCAATTCTGTCTGGAATGCCTCCCAGAATTTGCTAGCAAATATTGGATCTCTATCACTGACTATGCTGATGGGAACTCCATGCAGCTTAACAATTTCTTTGAAATAAATCTGTGCTAGACTTTGAGCGGTTCTATTGGATCTGACAGGTGTGAAATGGGCGGTCTTCGTGAAGTGATCTACGATCACCCAAATACTGTCATTACCTTTCTTGGTTCAGGGAAAACCATCTATGAAATCCATGGAAATTTGTTCCCACTTCCAAACTGGGGCTTCCAAAGGTTGCAACAATCCGGCCAGCTTTTGTTGGTCGCTTTTGACTAGTTGGCAAGTAGGGCACCTGCTAACATATAAAGAAATGTCCCTTTTCAATGACTTCCACCAGAATGTGCGCTTGACATCATTGTACATCTTACTCACTCCTGGATGAATGCAAAGCTTGGACTCATAACATTCATCAAGGACTTCTCTTCGGAGCTCAGGGATTTCTGGAACACAAATTTGCCCCTGTAATCGCAAAACCCCTTTGCTGTCTAGGCTGAAATCCGAAGTCTTACCTTCTCGAATTTGCTGGCTAATCCTTTTGATAAATTCGTTGTCCTCCTAGAGAAAAACGATCTTGTCGATTAATGAAGGCGTAATTATAGGATTGGTAACGATTGCGGTTTTTCTGCTAAGTGCATCCGCTACCACATTAGCTTCTCCCGGCGTATACAGGATATCTAGATCATACGCTGCAAGAAATTCTAGCCAACGCTGCTGTCTCAAGTTCAGATCTTTCTGGATGAACAAATACTTCAATGATTGATGGTCTATATACAATTCGTATTTCTCACCCAATAAGTAATGTCTCCAGATTTTCAAAGCAAAAACGACGACTAGCAACTCAAGATCATGAGTCACATAATTCTTCTCATGCAGTTTCAGCTGGAGGCTTGCATAAGCGACTACTTGGCCTCTTTGCATTAATACACCAAGACCTCTAATAGAAGCATTCGTCCAAACTGTCAATTCCTGATTGCCATCAATAACGGTTAATACTGGAGCGGTTGTCAATTTTGATTTCAGCTCCTGGAAAGCTTCCTCACAGTCGGAAGTCCACTTAAATCTCTCGTGCTTCTTTGTAAGCTTTGTTAATGGACCAGATATCTTCGAAAAATCCTTAACGAATTTTCGATAATAACTAGCCAACCCTATGAAACTTCGGACCTCTGTGGGTGTAGGAGGTTGCTTCCACTCTTGAATTGCTGTAATTTTGCTCGGATCTACAGAATTTCCTTCCTTTGACACGACATGGCCAAGGAACTCCACCTCTTCCTGCCAGAAGATACATTTAGAGAATTTGGCTTTGAAGACGTTCTTTCTCAGAATCCCCAATACTTGTTCTAAATGTTTTTTATGCTCGGTTTCTGATTTGGAGTAGATTAAAATATCATCGATGAATACCAGAACGAATTTATTCAGAACTTCTCTGAACACCCTATTCATTAGATCGACGAAGTATGCTGGAGCGTTGCATAAACCGAACGACATTACTAACCACTCGTAAAATATGGTTGGACCTCTGAAAGATGTCAAAGGAACACAGTCGTCTGCAATTCTCAGTTGATAGAAACCTGTAGCTAGGTCCATTCTGGAAAATACTCTCGCCCCATTTAATTGGTCTAACAGATCATCAATGCGGGGTAATGGATATTTGTTTTTGAGCGTCTGCTTGTTGAGGTCTCGGTAATCAACACACAATCGGAGAGTACCGTCTGACTTAGGAACAAACACTACAGCTGCACCCCAACTAGAAAAGCTAGGTCTGATCAGACCCTTCCATAGCAGTTGACGAGTTTGATCGCCCAATTCTTCTTTTTCTTTTGGAGTCATTCTTCGAATTGGATGTACTACTGGTCTGCCATTCGGAATTAGATCGATTCTGAATTCAATTTCTCTTTGCGGAGGTAAGTTTTTGACTTCTTTAAACACATCCGCATAGTTCTTAACAACAGGAATCTTTTCTAATGAAGTGGGAATAACTTCCAGCGTAGACCAAAATTCTTTTCTATCCGGATCTGAACCATGGCATGGTACAGTAATATATCCAAGCTTCGTTTTAATTTTTACTATTCTTTCCACAGAATTTACTTCGGCCTCGTATTTCATTAACCAATCTAGTCCGAGAATGATATCGAACTAGTGAAAATTCATGGTGATCAAATCAAAAGAAAACTTGTAGGAAGAATAAGAGACTGACACTTTACAATATGAACTGAGAATAATAGAACCCCCTATTGGATTATGAACTCTAATCGATTCTTTAAGCTTTCTTTGTTTTAAATTTAACTTGTGAACAGTGTTACTTGCAATAAAACTACGTGTTGCACCCGTGTCAAATAGTACAGAAATAGGAATATTTTTAATTGTAAGGGTACCTCCCAAAACACCGGGTTTACCTGCTCCATCTGCAGCAACTGGCAGGTTCGCCCCGTCATAAACATGAGCAACTTCTGCCTTCTTTAGCATTGGACAATCTTTGACGAGATGCCATGTTTGGCGGTAGTTGAAGCATGATCTAGAACTCTGAGGGTTTTGACTTGAGCTTTGTGGGTTTGTCTTCTGCCACTTTGGAGCGGTGCACACATTGGAGTAATGTCCCATCTTACCGCAATTAAAACAACTTCCCTTGGGTGGCTTACTAGCTTGTTGATTTGTGGATGCTGCATTGCTGGACTCAGGTTGGTTCCCAGAAGCCTTGCGTTTGTTTCCCGCTTGACTCTTGGCGCGGTCTATACCGAGGTTCCTCTGGTCCAAGTCTTCATAGTGGCAGGCCATTTCCACCAAGTCTGCAAATGAAAGTTTGATGTAGCTCATGGCTCTATCCTGATACTTGCGCTTAAGCCCATGTATGAACCTTTTGTTCTTTGCCTTGACAGTCGTGATAAGCTCTGGTGCATAACGAGATAGTTGCGTGAACTTATTAAGGTAGTCCTGGACGGAGAGGTCTCCCTGTTGGAGATTGGCAAATTCATCGTGCATACGCTCCATCGCTAGTTCGGGGATGAACTTTCCCTTAAATAATGTATTGAACTCATCCCAAGTCCTCACTACATTTTGGTCCTCAGCGGTGATGGCATCCCACCATAATTCTGCCTCATCTTGTAAAAGCCAGGCGCCCATAAATGCCTTATCGTGATCTCCTAGTCTTAATCCACCTAAGATCTTTTCACACGTTTTCAACCAAGCTAAGGCTTCTGTCACTGTGCCAGTGCCTGAAAAGGTTTTACCCCTGAGATTCTTGTATCTCTTCGCCACTCGGTCTAGTTTGAATGGCTGAGCGGTTGGTGATTGTATCAAAGGCCCTTCTGCAACAGGGATATCCCCCCGTCCTCTGCCTCGGCCTCCTCTAGCTGCTGCTGCTCGGGTAGCCATCTATCAAGTTTTGTATAAGCAAGAAAAGAGTCAAGCTCACAGAAACGATAATTTTAATATATGATAAAGCAGAAGAACTTAAGGAAAGACAATGATGTATTGATCAAATTATTTTTTCTATTCTGCTTAGCTCATTCTAGGACATTAATAATCCTATCTCTAATGAGCTACTCGCCTTAGAACACTACTGATTCTATTCTGACGAGGTGTTTAATGTGTTAAATTCCAGAACTAAGATTAACCCAAGCTCTGATACCACCTGTGACGATCCCAAAAACCCCGTACGACGGTGTTAAGGATAATCATTGGAATATAACACATTAATCATTATTAGTAGAGTACAGATAATAACATAAGCAGGAAATAGAATAATTTACATAAATATGATAGCGGAATCATATATGTCACAACATCAGAGAGCACAGTGTAGGATACAACTTAGTGCATAAAAGTACATGATCAGTCTACATCGCCATAAGCGGTACATATACATATGAGAGTACATAAAAGAAATATCAGTCTACATCGCCATAAGAGGAATCATATACATAGATAATAATGGCAGAATATCAATAGTCAACACTGAGAAGTCAAGCCTCGCCACATAAGACAAAAGATGCACTCCTGCTATAGTGCCAAAGCCAAAATATGTCCCGCTACCTGGTACTAGGCTGCCCGTGTGAAAATAAGGGCATCCGAGTTTACAAGGTGAAACAAACTACGAGTCAGTCATGGGACTGGTATGAGAAATCTACTTAACTAATTAAACAACAATAATAAGGCAAATCATAGGACTACGCCGCTTTCGCGGATCGGGTTCACTCCAATGATTGCTAGTGCATGAAATAAAGTAAATTATTAAATCATCGCAATGCTTTTTATAAAAATGAAGCCATTATAAGACTCAGGTCCCATCACACAATGCAACACAAGCCGAAGGATAGAGTTTTACCATATAATGGCCAAGAAATGCTTGATATGTATAAAACAAAAGTGTTTGATATTATTACTAGTGCATATATGTTTCAAAAGCAAATTCAATCATAATAGACGACATAAGTGTCCCATGCCACTATGTCGCCATACTAGTAATACAATCAAATCCGTAATTTCGTATTGGAAATTGGATTCCATCATGAGTCGAGGCAAGGGGCAAGCTCCTCTCCGTTCGAGACACTCTAGCAAATGGCTCAGGACCACACACAACGATCCTGGATCTTCAGGGCCGGTCCTCTCTTACTTTTGAGGATTGGCAATTCCTGAACACACGTTTCCCGGTCCTATAGGACCTATATCTGAGGCGCTCGCATTCAAACAACAACAAAGGTAAAATAATATAAATGTCAGGGCTGGTAGGTCACTGACATCACCCATAGCTAGAAAGAAACGTCGTGTTCTCCCTGCAGTCACTATCCCGTTTTTGACTCATACCGAGGTGTGAGGCTGGCGAATCAACGCTATACACAAAGCTATGCCACATAGGCCATGCTTTGATCGTCAACCACATGACTTTTCTTTTCAACAGAAGCCTTGATCATCTGCCACTTAGGCGTGCCACACAGGCAATTCACTCCATGCGACTTATTTCTATCGATATATAACCTATGAGCTCGTACGTCTCAGAGAAGGGCGTTAAGCAAGAGAATAAATTCTCCGCCGTCAAACAGATATATATTTAATAGAGATCAATCAGCACAGAACAAAATCCAATGTCAGACACACAGTCCATTTACAAGTTCGTTCTGGGTCTGAACGAAACCAGAGGCACCATATTCCTCGTATATCCGTACAATCAACAAATACATCCGGACGGCTACTACTTCAGCTCCTTCAAGGTAGCTACTCAAATCATGAGCATCAGTAGCACCCATCCATCCGATGTGAAGATCGTCGGTCTTGAACTGTCTTCATCTCTTTGACTTCTAATCGTCGATCAATTATTTGAAATGAGCATTAACTTGGCCTTTTCAAATAATTCACGTATATTTAGATTTCAAATCAATTCTTTCCATGGTTAAATTATTAGACAATCACATTTCAGTTCTTTGGTATAATTTTCATGTCAAACAAATTCAACCATCAAATATCAAGCAAACCAAGTAGAATCGGTTTATTTCCATTCCATATCATCTATAATATTTTATAACGATATACCGCCATTTTTATTTATTTAAAAATTGCCCTATTTAATTAAACGACGTTTCAGGTCGTGTTGAAGCACTGGAGCTGTTTTTCCCCAAATTTGTTTTACACATATCTGAAAATCTGACCGTTGGATCTCAACAAAGTTTATATCATTGGAAAGATATTTCCAAAGTGAACCCAACGGTTCCAGTTTCGTGGAAATCCGATGGTCGGATCTCTCGGTATAATCGTCTAATGTTACGATTTCAAAACGCAAACTACCGGGGCTCGATTCGTTTTATTTAATTTATATATATATAAATATAATTTATTCGACGATTTCAATATCGTTTTCACTTCCAATATTTCACTAACGCCTTTAAATTTTAGAAAATTTCGCCATAACCTCCTTTGTACGGGAAGGGGTTTGGAAATTTATTGGGCCTTATTAGGTACCCAATAAATCCTAATAAGCATGCACATATTTATAGTGATATATTCCGATGTCCAAAGGGGAGTGTGTATAGATCATAACTCCAGAGAATAAATTCTCGTCACCCTATAAATGGTTTTTGTGCCTTAATGACCAGAGAGACGTGTTTATTGTCATCTCCAGACCCGTGTGGGGTTTTTATTAATCTTGCAATTTACCGTTACATTTTATATAGTCCAGATCAGTCATCAGTTCAACCTGTAATATATAGTCATCGCCATACAAGCCTCTCGCTCGTATGGTAAATTTTCAACCTTGTCACACAAGCTCCAAATGCTTATGTGGTATATGATGAAGTATGCCTATCTTCATGAAGTATGCCATGTAGTGTAGTTCAAAATTAATTGTTATTATCTTATGGCGACATTTATTATTACACAAAGAACAACCAGCACTCCGCATCCAACGGAATTCACAGGAGTTGATATAATAATAAAATTGTGCATCCAACTCATTAAGGTTTACCTATTTGTCGGGCACGCAAATAAATTCTTTACTCAACAGCTAATCCATTTTCCTGTTCAACACATGTATATATATATGTGCAAAACTAAGCTAAAAATAATATTTCTAGCGAACAAAGGTTTATTTCTATACATGGTTATTTTTAACACTTCCTACACATGTTAAAAATAATATTTTCAACCCACACATATTTATTTGAACAAGTGGTTATTTTTAACACTTCATATTTCGCATAAAAATGATATTTTTGGCGAACAAAAATATATTTCAACACATGACTATTTTATTTAGTTCACCTACATGTTAAAAATAATATTCATAGCAAACAAATATTTATTTCAACACTTGTGTATTTTTAGCGAGTCGTTTACATGATAAAAAATGATATTTTTATCATCAAAAATATTTATTCAACACATGAACATTTTTAGCACTTCATACCTCGTATAAAAATGATATTTTTATTGTTCAATTCATATATTCAACACATGAATGTTTTCGACTTCACGCATACGATAAAAATATGATTTTTATCGTTCTAGTCTTTTATTCAACACATGAATGTTTTCTGTAGTTTATATATATATAATAAAAATGTGATTTTTAGTGTTAAAACAATTTATTTAAAACACACATAGTTTATATAGTTTATATATGTGATAAATGTTATTTTTATCTTTCAAAGAATTTTTATTCATCACATGAATTTCTATTCAACACATGAATATGGTTTCAACACATGAATATAGTTTCAACACATGAAAATAATTTCAACACATGAAAATAATTCTAACACATGAATATTATTGAAAATTTCGGCAGTATAACAGCAAGGTATTTAAAACTGGCACCATCCCGAGTACGGCTCCTCGCTCTACCTTAAAACCTCGCGGTTTTTGACAATGGGGATTTCATACTTCTAGTTCGCATGCAGGCGAGTATGTTTTTCTTTTCCATAACCTATTCTAATTTTGTTTCAACCACAAACGGGTATTTTTCAACCACAATGGTATTTTTCAACCACAATCCAAACAATATCAACCACAAACAATCCTATCAACCATTCGCATTATTCACCAAAATTTTCACGCCAATTCACAATCAATAAATATCGTCCATGGTTTATGGACGAGGGGAGTATATATATAAGTATATTTTATTTCCATTCCAACACACATATATGATTTTTACAATGCATGTATAATTTATACATCGCTCATATAACTTATACAACACATGTACACGAGGTATACAACGCGTATATAATTTATACTTCGCTTATATAACTTATACAACGCATTTCTATTCACATTTCAGTTTAGAAATCTCACATTGGTTTGTTGCTTTGCTAAAAATCGTAGCGAGCTCAGAAAAATCCATGGACACTTCTAGAATGTAGAGGGCGTCCTTACGAGTCCGATGTCTCCTGTTTCATTGAATTTCGTCAACATAGCAAAAAGATATGATTTTTATTGTAAAATCATAAACCATAGCGCTTTAAAGTGCTATAGAACAGTTTAAAATAAATTAAAACGTTAACTTCTTCGAACCTTCAAAATTAGGTTTTGATTTCTTGCTCAATCCGAAGCACGATAGGAGGATCGGCTTTAACCACGGCCTGGAGCTTGGAGTCGCGCGTCAGGGGGTGGCGGCGCTGGCAACTCGGTGGCCGGAGTCAGGCGGGGTGGCGGTTTGAAGACTGAAACTTTGGGGAGGTAGTTCGCACGAAATACGAGACGAGGAGTGGTGCTACAGGTATGGATTTGAAGAGGAGGAAGAGGGCTTCAAAAAGTTGAACTGGGTCGGGGTGAAAGGGTGAGCGGTTTCGCTGGAAAATGGCAAGGAACGGGGGAGCTTCTTCCACCGTCGAGCGCGAATAACGGGGGTGGGGGGGGGGGGTTGTGAATTTTATAAAATTAAATTATGAATGGAATTATTTGATTGGCCCGTTATTTATATAAATTCGAAAATAGGGTTTTCTCCAAACGTACTCCAATCCAAACCCAACGACTATCGCCTCTAGCTAAATACCCCCATCCTGAACACAATGGGATATGTTTCGTCTGCCAATTCGACTGTTGCAGCCAGTTATTCTTCAAATTAAAGTATAAAACATTCAATATTTGATTTAAACGTACATTTTAATTTGCCGGGGCCACATACTGATCCCAAAAATTCCATAAAAATAAATCTAGCTATGTTTTGACGATACGGTCCCAACAAAACTAGTTTCGTCGAATTCTGAGGTCGTTTGGAAAAATGGCCATTTTTTGGTCGATCCAATTTAACAGAAATTGACCAAACACATTTTCCTTTTCCACGCTCACATATTAACTTCAAAAATTATGGAATTTGAAACCTAGCAATAATTCTACATCCCGGATCCAACAAAAGTGGTTTCGTCGAATTATGAGGTTGTTTGCAAAATGTCTATTTTCAAGGCTATATATTCTCTATAGCGACCTTTCAGAAAATTCATTTGGCCATAACTCTTGATTCCCGCTATGAAACTTCGATTTTTCAGATTCCTTAGAAAGATATTCATAAACAGATTTAAATATTTTTTGTTTCACTAAAATCCGTTTTTTTTTGCACCCGGTACAGTCAGTCAAAGTTTGAATTCAAATTTTCAAACTGCCGCACCATTTCTAACTCATTATTTTATTGAAATATTCTATTTCAATTGTCCCAATTTCATTAAAATAACCAATTTAAAAATTTTAAATTGGCTCATATTTTCTGGGTTGTTACACTTTGTGTACCATGACACTATGTTATTCCTAATATATATTTAATATCCAGTAGTTGATTTTCTGTCGTCTGGGTCAATTGCCTAGTCAGTATCAGCTAATCTAGTAATATTAAAGATGTTGTTTGTCTTGATGACGAGTCCATAGTATAATGTACCTTTAAGATATCTGAGTATTCTCTTTACTGTTTTCCAATGTGTGTCCAGTGGTGCTTTCATAAATTGACAAAGTTTGTTAATGCTGAACATTATATCTGGTCAAGTGATAGTTGTGTACTGTAAAGCATCAACTACACTTCTGTATTGTTTTGCGTTATATATGGGTTCTCCCCTATTTTAGAGTAGTGTTGACTATTAATCGTTGGTGTTGGCTCCCCTTTTGCTTCACACATTGAATTTTTTGCTAGTAATCCTGTTATGTGCTTCCTTTGTGATAAAGTAACACTACACCAGAAATGCCAATTAGGCAGCGTTCATAGTCATATCTAATTCAATTAGGCAGTGTTATTGGCCGTATCAAATTTTGGCATCTTTGTCAATTTGATACGACCATTAGCCGTATCAAATTGAGAAAAAAGATACGACCATTAGTCGTATCAAATTTAAAATAAAAAATAAAAAAATACAATTAGCTTCTTCATTACAGCAAATTCATACAATATATAATGCAGATGATTCTTGACCAATACCTATAGACAGTCTTAACAAAAACATAACTTCTAACTCAACATACAAGAAAACTGGACAAATTTTAAGAACATGTACAGAAAGAAGCTGCCAATTATCCCTTACTATAAACAAAGGTACAGGAATTTCAAATTACATATCTCATCACTGAGTCATATTCAACTAATTAGCCAAGAACAAATCTAGACAAACAGAAATTGAAATAAAAGTATAAAACTAAAGAGTTGTACTTGGCATACTTGACATCTAGAGAAGCAAGGAGCAAAGAACATTATAACATCATCTTCATATTGAGATTGAAAGCTTCCATAAGGGTTCAATGCATGGTCAGTTCATTCTTGATTTCCGTGTTTGTAAAAATGATTTGGACAGATAACTGAATATGATTTGGATAAATCCATTCGTATCTTCTGCACAGTATGTGTAACAACCCGAAAATTTACCGCTTGAATTTACGAACGAGTTGCAACTAAAATAAATCTCTTTTAAATAATAAAGAGTGATAGTGAAATAGTTTTGTAAACTAGTGCACAAAAATATTTAGTTCGATGTGAAATTGAAAATATGACCGAAAGTCGTTTATCAAATTCTCGACCTTTCATCGACTAAAACTTATCAGAAAGGTCATAACACTCTCATGCGTGCTAACAAAAATTATATATTAAGTTAGTATGGTTGTTGAACATGAATATGTGTATTCATGTAAGGGAAAATGAATTTAAAATGAGAAGCTTCTTATGTAAGCTAAAAGAAAAAAAGAGATAAGGATACATAACCCTCTTAGGTGCTCATGTGTAGAAGCATCTCAAGACACCTAAGGAGGCATGCGTCACCATACTAATGTTTTCATGAGTGGTGATGGATAAGTGTCCAAGGTTAAAAAAATTAAAATAGCCTTGAGAAATATTATAAATAGCATGCCATTTTTGTAAAAGACATGAAGAAAAATCCTCCTACTTATTTCAGTCATATCTCCCAAAACGTATATCCAAATTGAGTGATTCTTTTTTTTGGTGGAAAGGTATTTCAAAATGGAAGAACTTTTATTTAGATAATTTTGTAAGATTCATACAGGAGAATTTTTGAAAGCTGTATGAAAGTGACGTAATTTTCTGGCGTAGATTTCTGTTTTCAGAAACACATACCTCAATATTTAAGCCATAACTATTGAATTGTAAGTCCAATTGAGTTGATTTTTATCCCGTTGGAAAGCTGATTCAAAATGGATTTTTTTTTCTTTAACCACTTTTGCCAAACCGAGAGTAGTTTATGGGAAAATCAGTGAGAAATGAGTGGATTTATTATTTCTGTTTTTCAGGCCAGAAATGATTGGCTCACTTTCAGAGGCCATAACTTTTGATTTACTTGGCCAAATTAACTCAAATTTTGTCAGTGGAAAGATATTTTAATGATGAACACTTTCACATATATAACTTTTTCTAATTCGAAGCGTAGCCTAGACGAATTTCTATTGGAAGTGATGTGTTTCGTTGGTTTTGCTCTTTAAACGCAGAAATTGTTGGTTTATTTTCAAAATTCATATTTAAATATTCATCCCTCCAAATCCTCTCAACTTTGAACTTGAGCCTCCTCATAATGTGATAAACCAACTTTCAAAATTAGGGATGTTAAATCAAAGTGATAGAGGGTTGAAACATGTCAAACCCAAGAACAAAGTAGTTTGACGTGAATTTTGCGAGTTACTATGATTCGAGAAAGATATTTGCTTGCTTTGGAGTGATGGTAAGAACAATGTTATGTTCTACGAAATCTTTTTCATGAAGTTAGCAAGGAGTACTGTAAGTATACTCATCATCTAAACGATTACTAATTTCTTATGCTTGGGTTTTAATTTAATGTTGCAAATGACTTCATCATACTATATTAGTTGCGATCTTTGTTTGGAAAGAAATCAATATTTACGACTGATGATTGAGGACATTTATTATAAGTAAGAGCTTATTAGAAAAATATAAAGGTGGTTTGAGATTTTTTTTATAAAGAATTTTTTACATAAATAAGATGATTTGTATTTAAAATAAAAGATGTTTATCTTTTGGAAGGAAGTTCTACAAGAGATATATAAATGTCTTTCAAAATGAGTATTTACAAAAAATATTTTACCCCTACATGATATAAAGAGGATTTTGGAAGTAAATATTTATTTTAAATGTTTTATGTAAAGAAGAACTACGTTTGCTTGATCCTATATCTAATTGCTTACCCAATTAGATAAAGGTACATAGGCAGTCACAAGTGGTAGTGATGCAACTACTTTATTAATATGTTTTTTTATTACTTGTTATTACATCTTGTGTTGGCACATCTATCATGTTTATCATTTAAGCCATACTAACGTATTTACCGAGTATGCAGGAATGAAGATTGATGTCCATCTTGTTTGAGTTGCATAATGGTAGATTATGGTATTTGTGTAAAATTCGTATTTAAGCACACTCTATGAATTAGATGAATAATATGACAAGTGATATTCATTAAAATTTCATCCAATGCATTTAGTGATGTTGTATATTTATTCAAATAAAGTGGTAGCTGTCATTATTTGTTTTTGAGGAAGGGTTTTCGACTATTTTTTACTAGACCAAAATTTCTGGGACGTCACAAGTTGGTATCAAAGCTTAGGTTTGGTTCCTAAATAAAATTTCATATAAGGTTAGAAAACCATTTTAGAAATTTTAAAATGAAGTTACCTTAATTTGATAAATAAAACTGGATAGGTTAAGGCACCATTCCTCTGACTAGGTTCATGACTACTATTTGTTTGTTTAATTTTTGTTTAGTGCTTATACTAATAAGAATAATGTGTTGATTCGTCATCAAAGCACCAAATAATGAGGTTTAACGAAGTTGTAAGTGCATATGATTAGTTATAAAGTAACGAAGGAATGAATGAAGTGGCTTGTAAAGGAAAGAATGTTGCAGCTTGAAATGGATGCAACAGAGTGGCTTAAGAGGAATATTGCAAGTTATTGAGGAATGAATTAAATGAGCTTAGGCAAAGAAAATTGAAGAAGACCAAGAGGAGTAAATAGAATACTGCATTCATGCAAAACCAAGGTGAGAAAGTCTATTTAAATAATTATGTCATTATGTAGTATGATATTAGAGTTATTTAGCACTGATGATGTTATCTTAAAGATGCTAAAACATCTCTATACAATCCAGTCATAACTTTTGATTACTTGATTGGGTTTGATCAAAGTTAATCGTATTGGAAAGCTAGATTAATTATCTAGAATACTTACATCATACGCATCTTAAAATTTTGAAGGTTTGCCACCTCAAAACATTGTTGCAAACGACTATGTGTTTTGACCAAAAAAAAAAGAGGTGACGTCATTCATTGCGAATGTCATAACCAGTGACACATATAAGATTTTGAGATACATCAAGTAATGTGAAAAGATTGATGGGAAAAAAAGGGATTCATACTTAAGATGTTTTTCGAAGTTGAGAGTGTGGATTCCAAAATGAAATGGTTTTCCATGTGGAAGTAATGATTACAAAGTATAAAGGTACTTTGAGAGAATACTTTGTTTAAACTTATTAAAGATTTTTATGGATTATTTCATCGATGATGGATACCTTCGGATGACGATGTGTGGTATAAGACAATGGATCTTGGGTGGTGCACTATTTCTCTATGTGTTGTCGAGCCAGTAGAGTACATCCCTACTTAGTGAGAGGATGTCAGCCGTAATATGATGGTTACCTTCGAATGATGATGATGATGTGCAGTATAAGGCAATGGATCTTGGGTAGTGCAACTATTACTCTATGTGGTATTGAGCTAGTAGAGTACATCCCTACTTAGTGAGGGGATGCCAACCGCAATGTGATAAAATATCCTAGATTGAGCGTGTGGCTTGGATCCACTTTGATGAATATAATCATATTATATAACAAAATTGAAGATTATTATTTGAGATGTCTATTTTGAAAGTATTACTCTTCAGTACATTTTGATAGGCACTGCAACAAGGAGAGTAACTCATTATTTGTCGAGTTGACTTTGATGAACATAATCATCTTTTTGAAAGAAAAAAATTGAAGATATTATATGAGATGTCTATGAAAATATAACTCTCTGATACATTTTTATGGGTACCGAAATAAGGAGAGTACACCATAGCTTGATGAGTCAACATCTGTCGAAATAGGATAAAATGTCCTAGATTGAGTGTGTAGCTTGGATCTACTTTGATAAATATGATCTTAGTTTTGAAAAAAGAATATCTTATAAAATTCGTTTGACTTATTTGAATATATTATTTGAAAGTCTACATGGAAATTCTTATAATAAGAGTGTCATGACTCTCTGGTACATTTCGATGGGTACCGCAACATGGAGAATACATCCTTACTTGATGATAATCAGTTGGATGAGCCGGAGTACAATGAATCTTTGGACCATTTCAATGGGCACCACACAAGAAGGGTATGTCTTTACTGGATGGTTTGGCATTGGCTGCAATTATAGAAAAAAAGAAAAAGAAAGAAGAAGCGAGGGAGGCTCTAGAATCTACTCCAAATAGAGTGTATATTCATGGGAAGGAGACTGGGTATCGATGTGTATTGGAATAAACAGGATCCTGAATTTGGGCATAAAAAGAAACTACAGCGTGCTTGATCCAGTAATAGCTTGCAGGATTGATAAAATGTTGATCACAAAATGAGAAGTTCCAATCATATAATATCCAGGCAAACTCTGAATTTCGAACTATGAAATTGTTTTGAAAGTATACTTTCAAGAAAAATGCCCTGCATACTTAGAGTTTTATTTGTGGACTATTTGGCTTTCTTTTGATTAAGTATTGCATAGAATTTCGGGGACGAAATTCGTTTTAAGGGGGAAAGATTGTAACAAACCAAAATTTTACCACTTGAATTTACGAGTAAATTTTAAATATCTAAGTGACAAGTTGCAACTAAAATAAATCTCTTTTAAATAATAAAGGGTGATAGTGAAATAGTTTTTTTAAACTAGTGTACAAAAATATTTAGTTCGATGTGAAATTGAAAATATAACCGAAAGTCGTCTATCAAATTCTCGACCTTTCATCGACTAAAACTTATCAGAAAGGTTATAACGCTCTCATGCGTGCTAACACACGTTATGTATTAAGTTAGCATAGTTGTTGAACATGAATATGTGTATTCATGTAAAGGAAAATGAATTTAAAATGAGAAGCTTCTTATGTAAGCTAAAAGAAGAAAAAAAAAGATAAGGACACATAACCCTCTTAGGTGCTCATGTGTGGAAGCATCTCATGAAACCTAAGGAGGCATGTGTCACCATCCTAATGTTTTCATGAGTGGTGATGGATAAGCGTTCAAGGTTAAAAAAACTAAAATAGACTTGAGAAATATTATAAATAGCATGCAATTTTGATGAAAGACATAAAGAAAAATCTTTCTACTTATTTCAGTCATATCTCCCAAACCGTATATCCAAATTGAGAGATTCTTTTTTTTGTAAAGCTATTTCAAAATGGAAGAACTTTTATTAAGATCATTTTGCAAGATTCATAAAGAAGAATTTTGGATAGTCATATGTAAGTGAAGTAATTTTCTGGCGTATATTCCTGTTTTCAGAAATACATACTCTCAGTATTTAAGCCATAACTTTTGAATTATAAGTCCAAATGAGTTGATTTTTGTCTCGTTGGAAAGCTATTCAAAATGGAACAAATTTTCTTTTAAACACTTTTTCCAAATCCGAGAGTAGTTTATGGGAAAATCAGTGAGAAATGAATGGATTTATTATTTCTGTTTTTCAGGCCATAAATGATTGGTTCGTTTTCAGAGGCCATAACTTCTGATTTACTTGGCTAAATTACCTCGAATTTTGTTAGTAGAAAGATATTTTAATGATGAACCACTTTCACATATATCACTTTTTCTAATTCTAAGCGTCGCCTAGATGAATTTCTGTTGGAAGTGATGTGTTTCGCTGGTTTTGCACTTTAAATGCAGAAATTGTTGGTTTACTTTCAAAATTCATATTTAAATATTGATCTCTCCAAATCCTCTCAAATTTGGACTTGAGCCTCCTCATAATGTGATAAACCAACTGTCAAAATTGAGGATGTTAAATCAAAGTGATAGAGTTTCGAAACATGTCAAACCCGAGAGCAAAGTAATTTGACGTGAGTTTTGCGAGTTGCTATGATTCAAGAAAGAGATTTGCTTGCTTTGGTGTGATGGTAAGAACAATGTTATGTTCTACGAAATATTTTTCATGAAGTTAGCAAGGAGTGCAGTGAGTATACTCATCATCTAAACGATTACTAATTTCTTATGCTTGCGTTTTAATTTAATGTTGCACATGACTTCATCATACTATATTAGCTGCGATCTTTGCTTGGCAAGAAATCAATATTTACGACTGATGATTGAGGACATCTATGATTAGTAAGAACTTATTAGAAAAATATAAAGGTGGTTCTAGATTTGTTTATAAAGAAGTTTTTGCATAAAGAAGATGATTAGTATTTAAAATAAAAGATGCTTATCTTTCGAAAGGAAGTTCTACAAGAGATATATAAATTTCTTTCAAAATGAGTATTTACAAAAAGTATTTTACCCCTACATGATATAAAGAGGATTTGGGAAGTAAATATTGATTTTAAATGTTGTGTAAAGAAGAAATACGTTGGCTTGATCCTATATCTAATTGCTTACCCAATTAGATAAAGGTACGTAGGTAGTCACAAGTGGTAGTGATGCAGTTGCTTTATTAATATATTTTTTATTACTTGTTATTACATCTTGTGTTGGTGCGTCTATCATGTTTATCATTTTATCCATACTAACATATTTACCGAGTATGCAGGAATGAAGCTTGATGTCCATCTTGTTTGAATTGCATAATGGTATATTATGGTAATTGTGTAAAATTCGTATTTAAGCACACTCTATGAATTAGATGAATAATCTGATAAGTGCTATTCATTAAAATTATATCCAATGCATTTAGTGATGTTGTATATTTATTCAAGTAAAGTGGTAGTTGTTATTGTTTGTTTTTGAGGAAGGGTTTTCAACTATTTTCCACTGACCAAAATTTCCAGGGTGTCATAGTATGTATCAACCTTCGTAGTCAACAAACAAGGAAAATAATGCAAACTTAACCTCACATTCTTCAAAAGTTAAGATTGCAAATGCTAGTAATATATAACTCAAGCATAATACCCAAACCAAAATAACAAAATGAATCAACTAATGTACATGGAAATTTAGTGAAAATTATTTTTGGAATAAAATTGTTGAAATTGATGATACGCAAATCACAATTTTGGGCAACAAATAATCTTACATATTTTGTGAAGAGATTTGTTGTTAGATTTGATGAAGAGATTTGGTGCTAGGTTTTATGTAGAGATATTGGTTGCTATATTTATGGACGTTTATTGCAAGGATATTTGGTGCTTAACCAAATAGTTTTATAACATATATGAAGATATTTGGGAGCCAAGTTTTCTTGGGCATGAAGCCAAGTTTTCTTGGGCATAAAGCCAAGTTTTCTTGGGCACGAAGCAATTCTCACTATAAAAAGGGCTGGCTAATCTCTTCATTAGGTGTGGAAAATTTGCCATTATTCTTCATTGTCTTTCTCCTCAAATTTTTAGCCATTAGATATTATCTACCTATTTCTCAATAAGGTTATTGGTTCAAGTTGTAATTGTTTGTAACGATAGTTGAGGTCGTTTGTAAACAATTTTTATTAGTGAATCAATAAAGAGGGTGGTTGGGTGGAATATCGTGTGCTCATATTTCCGATATTTTTTTAATACTTTTTCAATCAAATTCATCTTCAAGTGATTGGGTGATAAAGATCCTATTTTTCTTGGCGTTTTGACAAGCTTCCGTTGCGCACAAAAATCATAACAGTTTGGTATCAGAGCCAGATCATCGCATAGCTTGGAGTGTTTGTTGGATTGAAAATTGGAGATGTCGGAGATGATGACGTTTTCAAAGATGGCTATTTTAAATGGGAAGAATTGGGGTATATGGAAGCCGAAGATGGAGGACATTCTATATCTCAATGATTTGCATGATCCCATTGATGGAGATGGGGTGAAGCCCTCGAATATGGATGAGGGAAAGTGGAAGAGAATGGACAAAAAGGCGATTGCGTTGATTCGTCAATATTTGGATGATTATGTATTCCACCATGTGGCTAGTTGTGAATCCGCGAAGGCGTTGTGGGACAAATTAGTATCTTTGTATGAGTCGAGAAGTACTACAAGTAAGGCTTTTCTGGTTCGAAAGTTGGTGCAACTTCCATTGGATGAGGAGAAGTCTGTTGCAGAGCATTTGAACGAGTTTCAGGATGTCATCAATCAATTGGCAAATATGAAGGTCAATTTTGATGATGAGTTGCAGGCTCTTTTGTTGATGAGTTATCTTTTGGAAAGTTGGGAGACTTTGGTTGTTTCATTGAGTAATTCCAATGCTAATGGAACCATCTCTTTAGAAACGGTTAGAAGCAGTCTTTTGAATGAGGAGCTAAGGAGAAAAGGGTCAGAGTTGAAATCGGTTCAAATTGAGGCGATGGTAGCAAGGGACTCGGGGAAAGATACAAGAAGGAAGAATAAAGGGGCTAATGGTAAAGGTGCTTGTTATTATTGTGGTAAGAAAGGCCACAAGCGCAATGATTGTTATGCTTATCAGAGGGATAAGAAGAAGGCGCAAGGTGATAATAATAATGATTTGGCACAAGCAGGTTTTGCTGAAGGTACTGAAAGAGACTCTTCATGTGATGTCCTATTTAGTGTTATGGAGCCTTGGAAGATGGATTCAGGAGCCAGTTTTCACATATGTCGTGATGTGAAAAGTTTCTCTTCGTATGAGAAGAGTGTTGGCATGATAAAGACGACCAATGGAGTAGAGCTACCAATTTGTGGAGTTGGAGCTGTTAGGTTTCGGATGCATGATGGAGTGGTGAGAGAAGTGGCCGGTGTGAGGCACATACCCACTTGTTCGCATAACCTCGTATCTCTCGGTCAGTTGGATCGCCGCGGTTGCACTTATGAGACTCGAGGTGGAGTTTTGAGAGTGAAGAAGGGTGGTCGTGTGATGATGCGAGGAGTTTTGGAGGAGGGAAACCTGTATAGTTTGGTCGGTTCGGTGGTCAATAATGAAAGGCAGGTGACGGTTGAAGAACCTAGTCCACAGCAAGGTGGAGAGGTTAATATGGTCACCGCTGATGGTCCTAAGGTGGAGGATCATGGTATCAAGGGTCTAGATGTTGATGATGCTCGAGGGATCCCGGAGATGAAGAGATCATGTCAAGCGGAAGACGGATGTCGAGTTGTGAAATCCACAAAGACGAGATGGAGGTCTTTGTGGTATTACAAATGCTTTTGAAGATCGCTAGTGGCGTGGTGCACGGATAAGGGAGGTGCATCATTAGTGCGCGATGGTGGAGGTTTGTAATGGTGTTAATTGAGAAAGAAAGGTTGAAAGTGAGAGCTAAGGGGCTATTGTCTGAGTGGAGGAGATGTGATTTGGTATCAAGGTGGAGTGTTGAAATTGATGATACGCAAATCACAATTTTGGGCAACAAATAATCTTACATATTTTGTGAAGAGATTTGTTGTTAGATTTGATGAAGAGATTTGGTGCTAGGTTTTATGGAGAGATATTGGTTGCTATATTTGTGGACATTTATTGCAAGGATATTTGGTGCTTAACCAAATAGTTTTATAACATATATGAAGATATTTGGGAGCCAAATTTTCTTGGGCATGAAGCCAAGTTTTCTTGGGCATAAAGCCAAGTTTTCTTGGGCATGAAGCAATTCTCACTATAAAAAGGGCTGGCAAATCTCTTCATTAGGTGTGGAAAATTTGCCATTATTCTTCATTGTCTTTCTCCTCAAATTTTTAGCCATTAGATATTCTCTACCTATTTCTCAATAAGGTTATTGGTTCAAGTTGTAATTGTTTGTAACGATAGTTGAGGTCGTTTGTAAACAATTTTTATTAGTGATTCAATAAAGAGGGTGGTTGGGTGGAATATCGTGTGCTCATATTTCCGATATTTTTTTTAATATTTTTTCAATCAAATTCATCTTCAAGTGATTGGGTGATAAAGATCCTATTTTTCTTGGCGTTTTGTCAAGCTTCCGTTGCGCACAAAAATCATAACAAAAATGACTATCAAATTACATTTATCTGGTTAAATCTGATAGCTAAATCCCAAAAACAAGACAAGAATTCACTAAGACAATCGTATTTGGTGAAAACTTGTAAATATTTAAAACTACTTATACATAAAGACATACCAATACATCATAGAAATCTAGAAGGAATCTTGCGTGGCAACTGTTCTACGCGTTAAAGAAGAAACTGTTTAGAACAATACTTGAATTAGCTTGCAAAGGTATAAGTTAATATCCTTACAAATAATAAATTTTAAAGTATGAATTGCTGCCGTTCGCAGCAACAAATCATTGCTGCTGCCGCTATTCGCCGCCGCAGCAAAGCGATTTGCTGTTGCGAACATCAACAGTGAATTGTTGTGCTTCGCAGCAGCAAATCGCTGCTGCTGCCGCTGTTCGCAGTAGCAGCAAAGCGATCTGCTACTGCGAATAGCAGCAAGTCATTGTTGCCATTGTTCGCAACAACAACAAGCCGTCGTTGTTGCTGCTATTGATCGTAAACCCGGATTGTGTAATAACTTATCAAATGACAGAACACAGTTTAATCTGAACAAAGTTAAGGATAAAAGTAAAACCAGCTGCCTTTTCTTAATGAAAAAATAAAAAACTTTCAACATATCAACAAAAAACTATACATGATCTCAAGCAATTTAATATGATGTAAGAAACATAGGGGATTAGGCCAAAATTGAAATATGAAGCGAATAGGAAACTACTATCATACTTTGTTCTGTAATTGACCATCCTGATCGTGATTCGAGCTAGTAGCCTCCTGACTTTGTTGAGGTAAAAGTTCATGATCAATTTGAGGTTGCTTGCTTACTTCATGATCATCGTTTAACCTACTAAAACTGTTGTCAACTAAGTAAGCCACCTCGATTCAGAAACTTTGTAATAGTAAGACAATGTTCAAGATAAACACAAACTTTGTGCACTCTCTAACCAACCGATGATTCCATTCTTGCTGTTCCGAACAGTAAGCTCTTAGGCTTGTTGTTTCTGAACAGCAAGCCATTGCTGCTCCGAATAGCAATCCTGCACTTGCTTGCTGTTCTGACCAGCAAGCTCCTTTGTGAACTTTAGAAGCCAAAAAAATCGTTAACTACATTAAGGTCCCTAATACTTTCTCTTAGGGCTGTTATGGTAATGGTAACCGTTACCGATATGATAAAATCGTTGTCATACCGATACTATTGGTAAGCCCAAAATTAAATACCGATAATCTACCGGTACTGCTGGTAAATGCTCAATGAGATACCGATAAACTGGTAAACCATTGATTGGTAATGGTAAACTTACCGGTACATAAAGCTATTAAAACATTGACATATTAAAATTTTGATAATGGTAAAAAGTAAATATTTTTTCACTAATTCTAACACCATTAATGTTTATATAAATATTTAAACTTATTTTAATTGGCATAGAAAATTTACTTAGCTTATATTTACAACAATATGAAATAATAATTTTGTTAATCTTAAATTTGAAGTTAATAAAGCCGAGAAGAATTACCATCCTAAATAAATCTATAAGCATTTGCATAAAATATGATAAACTTTCAAAAAAAAGGTTGGAATTCATTAAAATATTGAAAAAACAAAATTATTATGATCGGTAAATTTACCGTTACCACTGGTATTGAGATTTCTTTACTACTATTTTACCATGAATAATGGTATTGACATTAAAATATTGGAAATACTGATAGCATTGGTATACCGATTTAGCTCAATATTGGTTAACAATGGTTAAGTTTACCATTACTATAATAGCCCTACTTTCTCTCATGATTTACAACGTTCTAATGAAAACGGTATATGCTAGATATTAATAAAAGCATCAAATTTGTGGCTAATTAGTACAAACATATCACTAACTAAAAAAAAAATGGCATATTAACAAGGTATTCCCCTTCCTATATTTTTTAAATGACTTCATGAATAAACGAAATCGATATTACGTCGGAACTAATTACACATCTAAATAATGCAATATAGCTTTATGGAAAATTAATAATGTAGAGAATTAAAAACATGATAAATATGTATAAAGGTATCGACATAAAATTAAATAGTTGTTCTTAATAATCCAACACAATGTTAAATGGTTTTTTTATACTACCTTTAATATAAACATGGAAGCGGAAAAGGACATTTCCATGCATACATATCTAAGGTTTATCATTTTGGCAACTTGTGTCCAAATATGGTCATGCATACAATTAATGCATCGGGACACACTGGGTTCATGTTTATTACTCAACATCAAAAGAATTCATGCATCCAAATTATTCATTATAATTGTCCATTTCCAGAAAACAACGAAAACTACTTCGAAGGTACCACCATACATAGTCTCAAGTCAAGTATAATGTGTGCATTTCCAACGCAGTCAAAGTTTAATTCGTTGTGGTCCCTTAATCATTATTTGCACTTAATTAGCCTACTGAGAATAGCAATATACTTATATACCATTAAGTCAGTGCAAAACTTAAAGCATACTTAAAATGTTGCAAAAAATATACATTAGATTTCATAGTTTGAAATTTAACTAAGATCTGAAGAAGTTTATTATAGCATTTCATTACAGACTATGATATAACCTCATCCGTATATTTTAAACAATAATCTTGCAAAAGCACTTTGGGTCAAGCACACTGGGACACTTTTCTCTTTTTGCCCCTCACGTTTATCACTTCATGGAGAGAAATAATTAGTTCAACCTAAATGCTAGGAAGGATAACATGATATTTGTAATTATAAGTTCAGTCTCTTGTCCTTCAAGCTATGAATCCATATACCACAAAGGTTTTTTTTCTTAGTAATATACTACAAAAACATGTTGTGGTTTGGCTTTGAGTTAGGTTAAATAAAAATTTGAATGCCATATTCTATTTTGCTGGAACTTACGTGCATTGTGTGTACATATGTAACTGTATGTGTACATGGAAAAAAGCAAACGATAAAAATAATTAATAAATCAATTGATTAAGAGTCGGTGATGGCTGTAAATTAACACAAAGTCATAGGTAATAGGGAATTTGTTAGTAGTGGATTTTGAATGGAATCACTTTTAAAACCACAAAAGTAATAACCTTATAACGTATTAAGTCCGATTGAACCTAATAAAAATGAGTGGAAAAACATTTTGAGCTGGTTATAAAAATAATAAACCAACAAAGACGAACATTATAATCCATCTAAGGAAAGGTAAATAGCCAGGAAGTAGCTACTACCAAAAAAATATGGAAAACAATAACCGATATTGTTAAACTCAAATAGTAAAGATTCAATTACTCCAAATTCAAATGATATTAATATTTATGTAACTTTAAACTAAATTACTTGGAAAAACAAAATATGAGCAAAGTTAAAATGATCAAGAAGAAATTGCCATCAAACAACCTGACCTGCTGTTAAAAAATATTTTTCAAAATATTATTTTTAATTTAATTCAAAAGAAGTCAGAATGTATCATTTTCATGAACTTGTCGACTAAATTTCGAATGAAAAAAGCAAGAGTATAATGGCTATACAAAATACATCAAGTTAACTGAACAGTATTAGTTGTAGTGATATTAAGATGTGGAAAAATATTCAATTACCTAGAGGTCATGATCAAATATTTGCCAATTTTATTACCCGTTTAGTGTGTTGCTACAAAATCACATTTGGAAAAGGCCAAAGATTAGGCAACTAGAGAAAAATAAGGGCAAATAGACAATGAAAACCATATTAAGCAAAATTATATCAAATAATATAAATCAAAATAGCAAGATAATGTTCGCAGCAGTAGCCCAGCGGTTAAGGACTTGGCACCATGGTAACAGTGGCGCGGGTTCGAAACCCGGAATGGCATGCTAAGAGCTTACCATGTGCTTACGCTAAGATAAGCCACTTATGTGCTGCTCGCAGACCAAGCTAGGTGCACTAGGGAGGGTTTTCCGACTCCGGTCGGTTTCCCTCCTGCTCAAAAAAAGCAAGATAATGGATACTTGAAAGCACCGGATTTCAAACTTGCATTTATTAATAATTTTTACATAAGGTTTATTTCACTACCTTCCTCTCCCCGTAGTACCCACTTACCCCAGTGTGGTATTTGGCTGGTTTCACTTTTATGTAATTATAAAAGACCTGATGATTTATCTGAAAATAATTGAATTCCTATTCATCCATTGTTTAACTTTTATTTACCTTTTAGCGTATTTTTCTTATTATTTTAAAATTAAACAACTTCGAAAATTCATATATTAAGAGAAAACCCAAAATCTATAATACATTTGAAAAACATGCTCTATTAGCTCACATAATCAATTTAAAAGTTATTCAACTGAAAAATAAGTGTTTGCACATTTATTAAAAAAAATTCAACTATAAAATGCATGAATACAGTATATATGTACTGTCTTGTTACTATATTAGAAGTAGATATCTCATTCCTGGCTAATAATAATAAATTATATAACTAATAATGGGGTAAGACAAATGATTAACCAATGTCTGTAATGATCATATTTAAAGAGAAAGAGACAAAATAAAAATTGGGACAGATTCTTCGACTGACTAATGTTGGGTAGACAAGAGCCGAAACTATGTTAGTGCATAATGTAATTTATTATTAAGTCATAACCAGTTAAACCATCTAAAATTTAACAAGTAAAACTAGAGGTGGAACTGTGAAATTATGGATACCACAAGGTTAACTTACACTAGTTATTACTTGTGATTGCTAAAACTGTGAAACTAAAACCATGAAACTACGTATAATGTAATTTAATTCTTGTACATATTAACCTTGTTGAAAGTTGTAACTTACAAAAAAAGATGAAACTATGAAATTTTGAAACCAGTATGCTAGTCAATAGGCAAATATAAAGAGTGGTACATTGATGAAACTCTGTGCATACATTATTAAGTAGATGTAATGATAACTAAATTGTTTCTCATTGATAAGGTCAAACTCTATATACTTTAAAGGATTCGTTGATTTGGAGAATGATAGTGCAACACAAATCAAAAGTATTAAAGCAATAGTTAACAACTAGTTCAATTTTTGGAATTAAAAACCAAACTGCAATAGAATCTAGATAACATAAAGCATTAAGCTAAAAATGGTATAGAAAAAAAATACAAATATTAAAATGAGACGTCACAAAGAGTTAAAAATTTATGACCACTGTAGACCATTTACATACAACTAATTTGATTCACAGTTATTTCTTTTCGAAGATGTCAAATTTTCCTACTGGCTAAATGTGACGACCCTAAACCCCCGTTCCACGGTGGCAAGGGTAATATTTGGAATATAACACTTAAACAAATAACAGTAGAATAGAAATATATAAATACACCAGATAATGTACAACAGAATACACTGGATAAACATAATCATCAGAGTTACACAGTATACAGGATCATACTTAGTACAAAATACAGTTTCAGCTTTACATAAAATGTCTACAGCGGAATCAAAACATAATATGTACAACAAGAGCTGAACAACATAAAAAAGAAAGAAATGATAGAATCCATCTTCAGCTCATAAGCTATCCAAAGAGAGCCCTCTAAAACCTAAATACAAGGCTGCCCGCGTAGAAAATAGGGCACCCGAGTTTGCAAGTGAAACAAACTACGAGTCAGTCATGGGACTGGTATGAGAAATTTACTTAACTTATTTTATAATAAGGCCAATCACGAGACCACGCTGCTAACGCGGAATGGGTTTACTCCATTGGATTGCCAGTGCTTAAAACAAGTAAATCATTTAAACATTGCAATGCTTTATATAAAAATGAAGCCATTATAAGACTCAGTTCCCATCACACAATGCAACACAAACCGGAGGATAGAGTTTTACCTTATAATGGCCAAAATATGCTTGATACGAATAAAACAAAAGCATTTGATATTATTACTAGTGTTTATATGTTTTCAAAAACAATTTCAATCATAAGTATCAATCATAGACGGCATGGGTACCATATATCATGTCGCCATATATAGATAAACAATCAAAACCGCACGATGTCGTATTTGGAAATTGGATTTCCGTCATGAACCAAGGCAAAAGATCGTCCTTTCCACTTCGAGACTCTCTAACCCAAGCCTTAGGGCCCAGACTCAGGTTGGGCCTTGGATCGTCAGGGCCGGTCCACACGAAGTGGATTAAAATGCCTGAACACTACGTTTCCCCGCCCTATGGGGCGTAAACTGGTCATATATCGACCAAACCATCGGCCCTGGAGCGACCGATATAACCGAGGCGCCTCGCTATCCATCATCCACATAAGTAAAATGTCCGGGCGTGTAAAACCCAAAAAACCACTCCTAGCTAGAAAGAAACGCATGTCCTCCCTGAAGTCCTCTCTCGTTTTTGGTTCATACCGGGGTGTGAGGCTCGCAAATCAACACTAAACACAAAGCTACGCTATAAAGCTGTGCTTTGATCATCAACCACAAGACTCTGTTTTCAACAAAAGCCTTGATCACCTGCATCTTTGCATGCCATGCTGCCAACCTACAACGTCAAGCACACATCCATTTACAAGTTCGTTCTTGGTCTGAACGAAACCGGAGGCACCTTATTCCTCTCCCATATGTCCAATATAGGAGAGAGGCCCTCGCACATCCGAACGATCAACAAGTACGTCCGGACGACCACCACTGTAACCCCATCCGGGCAGCAACTCCCATCAAAGGCATCGTTAGCCATCCGTTCGATGTGAAGATCCTCGGTCTTGCACCGTCTTCATATCTTCAACTTCTAACCATTGACCAATTATTTGAAATGAGAATTAACTCGGCCTTTTCAAATAATTCACGTATATTTAGAATTTCAAATAAATTCATTTCAATGGTTAAATTATCTAACATCCATAATTAAGTTCATTAATGTAATTTTCACGTCAAACACATTCAACCATCAAATATCCTATAAACTGAGTAAATTCAGTTTATTTCCATTCCATATCGTTTATAATATTTTATAACGATTTATTGCTATTTTTATTTATTTAAATATAGCCAATTTATTCAAACGACGCTTCAGGCCATAACGCGGCAATGGCGCTGTTTTTCTTCAGATTTGATTTACACATATCTGAAAATCTAACAGTTGGATCTTTACAAATTTTATACCATTAGAAAGATCTTTTCAAAGCGGACCCAATGGTTCTAGTTTTGGGTAAATCCGACGGTCGGATCTCCCAGTACAATCGTTTGAAGTTACGATTTCAAAATACGAACTGCAGCATCGTTATTCGATTTAATTTAATTATATTTATATATATTAATATTGAAATGACCCGAAAATCCCCGCCCTTTGAATCAACCATAAACCGCACAGGTCTGACCCAAAAGTTGGAAATTCTCGAATGCATTACTCTGGGAATACAATACATTAGAACAACAACACCAGACTTTTATTACATCATAATAACGTAACATCAGAGTACAGAATATCAGAGTACATTGAAAAATAAAAATACAGCGGAAGATAAATTTACAATGAATATAAAACATTGCAGCGGAAATAATAAACTGATACATCAGAAAACTATCAATGCTCTGGACACAGTTTTAAGCTTCGATCCAGGATCCTGCTAAAGAGATAAATATCTGCAAAAAGCTACTCGACTGCCCGTGTGGAAAATATGGGCACCCGAGTTTTCCAGTGAAACAAACTACAGGTCAGTCATGGGACTGGTATGAGAAATCTAACTTAACTAATCTAATAATAAGGCTAATCACAGGACCACGCCGCAAACGCGGAACGGGTTTACTCCATTGGATTGCCAGTGCATAAATAAAGTAAATCGTTAAAACAACGCAATGCTTTTAAGAAAAATGAAACCATTATAAGACCCAAGTCCCATCACACAATGCAACGCAAACCGGAGGATAAGGTTTTACCTTATAATGGTCAAAAGATGCTTGATACGATAAAACGGATTTAATATTACTGTGTATATGTTTCAAAAACATTTCAATCATAATATATCAATCATAGACGGCATGGGTACCATATATCATGTCGCCATACTAGTTTTACAATCAAAACCGCATGGTGTCGTATTGGAAGTTGGATTTCCATCATGAGTCGAGGCTAGGGATCGTCCTCTCCGATTCGAGACACTCTAGCAAATGCCTCAGGATCACACCTATGGGCAACCCTTGGATCTTCAGCGCCGGTCCCCACCTAACGGTAGTGGATTGGCAATTCCTGAACACACGCTTCCCGGTTCCTTCGAACCTCCATATGGCCACTAACAACCTATAAATCCGAGCTACCTCAATCCATCATCCACATAAGTAAAATGTCAGCCAGTTTAAGCACTGACACTACCCCTAGCTAGAAAGAAACGTGTGCACTCCCTGCAGTCCATATCCTGTTTTTGACTCATACCGGGGTGTGAGGCTCGCGAAGCCACATTATACACAAAGCTACGCCTAAACAGGCTATGCTTTGTTCATCCCACAAGGCCCTGCTTTTCAGCAAAAGCCTTGATCCATGCATCTTGGCATGCCACATTGTCAAACCATACCATACCATTGATTTCTGCCAATATATAACCTCTAAGCTCGTACGTCTTAGAGAAGGGTGTAGAAAACCAAACAGATATATATTTAGCAGAGATCAACGAATACAGTATAAAGGAATACAACGTCAGACATGCTATCCATTTACGAGTCCGTTCTGGGTCTGAACGAAACCGGAGGCACCTTATACCTCGCATATCCGAACAATCAACAATACGTCCGGACGGCTACCCCTGACTCCCCTTCAAGGTAGCTACTCCCATCATGGGCCTCAGTAGCAACACATCCATTCGATGTGAAGATCGTCGGTCTTCAATCACCGTCTTCAACTCTTCGACTTAAATCGACGTATGATCATTTGAAATGAGATTGAACTCGGTCTTTTCAAATGATCCTCGCATATATATATATATATATATATATATATATATATATATATATATATTTAAAATCATTTCATATCGTTATTAGTATTTAATAACGATTTATCGCTATTTTTATTAATATAAAAATAGCCATTTTCATTTAACGACGCTACGGGTCGATGGGCGACCATAGCGCTGTTTTCAATCAAATTTGATTTACACATATCTCGAAATCTAACAGTTGGATTTTAACAAAGTTTATATCGTTGGAAAGATCTTGCCAAAGCGGTCCTAACGGTTCCAGTTTTGGGAAAACAAGACGGTCGGATCTTACGGTATAATCGTTTAAAGTTACGATTTCAAATCGCGAACTGCAGCAACGCGATTCGTTTTATTTTAATATATATATATATATATAAATCGTTTGGCGATTTCAACTACTAAGATCAATTCTTTTTATCGCATCTAAAATGACGATAAAAATATCGCTTTTATTTCTACTCTTTTATTGTCAATAAAATGACAATAAAATGCTTCTTTTAATTTTAATCCTTTTTATTGAATAAAATATCAATAAAAATGTCGCTTTACATTTATTCCTTTTTATTTACATATAAAAATGTAAATAAAGATGTCACTTTAAAATATATTCTTTTTATTTACACTTACAATGTAAATAAAGATGTACCTTTGATTTAAACCTTTTATTTACATCTAAAATGTAAATAAAGGTGTAACTTTGAATTTAATCTTTTTATTTACATCTAAAATGTAAATAGAATTTCACTTTTTAATTCATGGTTTTTATTTACATCTAAAATGTAAATATAAATTTCACTTTTTAATTCATGGTTTTTATTTACATCTAAAATGTAAATATAAATGTACTTTTATATCTCTGTTTTTATATACATCTAAAATGTAAATAAAAGTATACTTTTTATTCCTATGTTTTTATTTATATCTAAAATATAAATATAAATATCCCTTTCCAATTCATGTTCTTATTCACATCTAAAATGTGAATAAAATATACTTTTAATATTCATGTTCTTATTCACATCTAAAATGTGAATAAAATATACTTTTCATATTCTTGTTTTTATTTACAACTAACTTGCAAATAAAAATGTACTTCTTTTTCTCTATGGTTTTCATATTACATAAAAATGTGTTTTTAATGTAAAACATGATTTCAAAATAAAACATGAATCTTTTGTCTGTTCTAACATTACATTAAAATATATAATCTTTTTATTTTATTCTCAAAAGAGAATAAAGCTAAAAATGTTCCTTTTCAATTTATGTTTTATTTACATCTAATATATAAATAAAAATATACTTTTCTATAATCATGGTTTTTATTTACGACAAGAATGTAAATAAAGAGGTGCTTCCTAATTTTAAGTTTTTATTCACATCTATAATGTGAATAAAAATGTACTTTTTCATGACAACAATGTATATTCTTGTTGTAAAACTTTTTGATAAACAAAAATGTCTATTTTTGTTTAATCCCTCTTAAATGAACAAAAATGTTTGTTCCTGTTTTAATCCTTTTTTTTTGAACAAAAGGTTTATTTCTCTTAATTGAACAAAAATAAATATTTTTGTTTTAATCCTTTTTACTGCTAATTTAACATTAAAAATAACTTTTTAATGTTAAACATGTTTTTAACATGAAATTCTTTCACTTCTCATATGATATTTTCTAGCAAAATGTTCTTTTTACTCTAGTGTAAATTTTCTAGCCAAATGTTCTTTTAATTCTTGTGTACATTTTCTAACCAAAAATGACCTATTTATATAACAGATAAAAGTGTGATTTATTTGTTTAAAATTTCTAATTTAATTTAACAAATAAAAAAATGATAATTTTTATTTGTTAACAATTTCTATTTAAAAAAAATGATATTTTTGTTTATTCTATTTTGTTTCAACAAAAATGACTACAATGAAAATGAAATCCTTATTGTCTACTCTTTTTCTAATGGTTCATACCTCAATAAAAAGATAATTTTTATTGACAGTCTTTTCTAATGATTCATATTTCAATAAATTTTTTTTAGTGACCCTCTTTTCTAATGATTCATATTGACATAAAAGGGATCGTTTTATGTACAATTCATTTCTAACAATCTGGCATTTTACTCTAAGGCAACATTTTACAATAAAAATGTTATTTTTCTTTCTTTTTCTCTAATGTAACATTTTAATCTAAATAAGCACTACTAACAAAGTGGTGTTTTAATTCTAAATGAACATCATTAACAAAAGTGATATTTTAATTCTAAAGTAACATTTCTAGAAAAATGTGTATTTTTAATCATGTATGAAATTTCTAACGGAATGTATATTTTAATCATGTATGACATTTCTAAAAAAATGTATATTTTTATTCACCTTAACATTTTATAACTAAAATGTTATTTGTAACACCCCACCTCCACCAGGGTGGCTCTTGCAAGCACTCTGACTTTGGAGGGGCGTTTGAATCAGGTAAACATGCATAATGATATATCAAGGCAGAACAAGAACATATGTATATATGTAAACAGAGTAAATAACATAGATAAAACATCGGAATATTTCAAAACATTTCAAAACAAGTCTGGTACAACATAGCTTTCCAAAAAAACAAGTCTAGATAAAACAACATCAACTGAAAAACTGAAATAAATAAGTGCTATCCCCAATTAAGTGGTAACCATAGCTAGCTTCATGTCGAAACCGTACATGAGCTGAAATCCCACAAGCAAGCAATCCGAAATCCAAGCTAAGCTCCAGTATTCCCTCCCTGAGAACCTGGGGGGGGGGGGAACGGAAGAAAAGAGGCGAAAGAAAACAGGTCAGTCAAAAAGACTGAGTAAGCCCTACTACAATCAATGTAAACTGATAAAGTTAACTGGCATGAGCAGCAGGGATGAACATAAGGATAACAATATACTAACATGATGATTAACTAACAAGGTAGATAAAGGTGTCATCGCATAATCAGGATTAAGGTTTTGCACCACAGGTGTACTAGCAAACTAACATGACTTGAATAAACAAGTATTGATCCCTTGGCCCAAGCTTTGGCCCAATAACATGAAATGACCCTAATACAAGGTCCAACCAAACGGTCTAGTCGATCGGCTCCCTAAGCCTAACTCGTCACGTGTTGGTGTCAATACGGCCCAATCATAATTGTAGTCGAACTGTGCCGGGTCCACCCTTCGGGTGTATCAAGCCCTAGGGTGTCAACCCCTGGACACCATGAACATGAGTGCACAGTCCCGATCTACTGGTACCCGTGCATGTTTTCTCCGGCTACGGACTATGTGCACGACCAGAGTCCGCCCGGAACTACACCAGCGTACCCTCTGCCGTCGCTTTTGGTCACTTACCTCCAGTCCAGTAATCGTGCCCCCACCCTAGCCTAGTCCCTAGGGTCATGATGATACTAACTTGGGATTACTGCTGGAGTGGGCCCCCATTGCTAGGATTTTTCTAGTGGGTTAAGTACGGTTTAACCCTCTTGCTAATCCTGGATTAACTTGGTTAAGTGTAACGATGAGTTCACGACTTAACCCCGATTAATCTACCAAGCCCAAATTGGTTAAGTATTAAGTGGACCATGACTTAACCCTAATCACGAGGCATTAATTAATTTAATGCGCCTTAACCTCTCACATTAGACCTTGTTGTGGTTACTAGTTAAGCCGGGCGGGTCCGGGTAGCTTTACACCACAACTTGGTCTAACCTCGGGTTCAAGGTACAACATGACCAACTTCTCACATTGGGTCCTATTGTTTGTAGCAACTAGTTAAGCCGGTCGGTTCCGGGTAGGTTTACGCTACAAACTCAACCCAACCTCGAGTTGGCCACACTTATCTTTTCTAAGTGTCATGTCCATCATGTTTCCAAAACATGTTACAAGTTTTCAAGCAATTGGGTAGACCTAACTTAATAGGTAAATTCCCAATGGGTAGACCTAACTTAATAGGTAAATTCCCAAGCTTATGTTTTATGTCTTTTAAGTTTACCCAACCCCAAACGCAATCCCATCGCTTACATATCGCAATAGCGCATAAAGGATAGAAAGAGGGAACTTGGCATAATCATGACATAAAGGTATTGAAGCCACAAGCTTAACATGGTGGCATATGAAATGTTCATATGTTCATACACTTGCATATTACATTTTTAGGCCTCAAAAGCATGCATAAAACCAAACTTAGCATATTGGTGATACATGGTGCTAAATGACATGTAGAGATGGCCATAAGTTCGCATTTAGCCTCACATGCAAGTTATCATAAGAGATATGATAACTTACATGTTGCTAAAATGCAACCTTTGGCATAAAGCTTAAAGCTTTATGTTCATAAACCCAAAATAAGCTTGCATAACATGATAGCATGAACAAAATGTTCAACCCAAACTTGCATAACATAACTTGGCATACTTGCATATAAACTTGCATATCACAACATGATAAACTTGCATATAAACTTGCATATCACAACATGATAAACTTGCATATAAACTTGCATATCACAACATGATAAACTTGCATATAAACTTGCATATCATACATTTAACTTTAGAGTTTAAGTATGAAAGTAGAATAGGGCTTACAATGCTTGTGAAGACTCAAATGAGTATAGCAAATATAAGAAAGCCCATATGCAACCAATTCAACCCAAAAATGCAAGCCAAAATGATCAAAACTCCTTCTTTATGATGCAAATATAAAAACTTGACTTGAATGCAAGCTAATGATGCTCATACAAGTCTAAAAACACTTGTATGCATGGAAAATCACTTAGAAATTGATTTAGGAATTTTTATGAAGAGAGTGGAGGCCATGAGAGGATTGATTTTGCCATAGTTTAGTTGTATGAATGAATAATGATGATTTAGGGTAGGTTAGGGTCTTATTTATAGATTAGGCAAGTGTTTTAGGCCATAGGATTAAACCTAGATTCAATCCAAGCCATCAAAGCATGTCTTGGGGAAGAAGTCAAGTGTAGGAACCATCTAGGGCCTTTAGATTAAAGATGAACCATGAGAACCATTCAAATGCAAAATCTGCATTTGAGCGAATCGGCCCACGGGTTGACAGCCAAACACCCTGGATTAACCCCTAGTCGACCCAGCGAGCTCGGGTCGACCTCAAAAATCGGCCGGTTCGGTTATTCCCCTCTCCCAATTCGCTGTTTTGAACATTTTTGCATATTTATTTATTTAATTTTCAATTATATATATATATCAATATATATATATTTCTCTGCGCAACCCATTTCACTTAATTAAGTATACTTTAATTTGGGAATTTTTCGTGAAAGTTTGCGAGGCCATATCTTGGTCATACGGACTCCGATTTTCGAAAACTCGGACTCTATTTCGCGTATTTTTCCGAGATGAACGCAATGGCATAGCCCGTTTCCCTTGATTCAGATTTTACAGTTTAATTCTGCCTCCATTTATGTTATAACATGTTATTCAAAAATACGGGTTGTTACATTATTTTTCTTCACTTTATCATTTCTATAACTAAAATGTTATGTTTTTCTTTTACAAGACATTCCTTCATAAAATTGATATTTTTAATTAACATGTCATTCTCTAATAAAAGTGATTTTTCTAATATCATATGAAAGAATATTCTATATGTCAACATCTTTCTATGTATTTTAACATCATATAAAACAATGTTTTATATGTTAACATTTCTATGAATTCTAATGTCCTAAAAAATGATATTTTATATGTTAACAATTTTTTTATGGTTTCTAATGTCACATAAAAATAATGTTTTATATCTAATTAGACACTTCTAATCAAAAAGGTATTTTTTTTATTCTACATTTTATAACAAAAATGTTATATTTTCTAATGCGACAATTTATAACGAAGATGTCCTTTTTAAGTTAAGATAACACTTTATACCAAATTGTTATTTTTATTTACATGACCATTCTCTAATAAAGATGTTATTTTTGTTAACATAACAAATCTCTAACAAAATGCTCCTTTTAATTTACATGACCATTTATAACAAGATTTTAATTTTATCTAACATGACAATTTTATATACATATACTTTAATCATAACATGACATGTTTTTATTAATATATGTCTTCTAACACAAAAATGACATATTTCTATTTCAAATGCAAAATGTTTTCTGTTAACAAATCTTTAATTAACCAAAAATGATATTTTGGTTTCAACCATTTGTTCTAAATCAAACATGATATATTGGTTTTCAACAAACAAATATGATATATTTGTTCTCTACTATATTATCTTAACGAACATGAGATATTTATTTTTCACCTAAGCAAATATGACATATTTGTTTTCAACTAAACACACATGATGTAATTATTTACAACAATCTTATTTTAACAACATGAGACATACAAATTAATTCAATCATTCATCGCAATCATAAAACAACCAACACCGAATAAATATATACACAGCATTAACGTGAATTCTGTATAAGATGAATATAAATTTTGCAGTGAAATAAATAAATAAATAATTTTATTTTAAAATAGAATTTTTACCGATGGTTTTAATTCTGTACAGTTCAGATATGAAATTACCCCACATTCTGATTTGCTCCATTTCAGATTTGGTTTGTTCTACGGTGTAGATCTCTGAAATACTGTTCCAATGCAACGAAAATCATCAAATTATGTTTCGAATTGAATAAGATACGATCGTTTGAATGATTTGATAATAATTTAATTAATTAAATACTTAAAAATTATTTAATTACATTCAAATAAGCTTCCTCCTTCATCGTTACTTCTGCCACTGGAAAACCCATCGCTTCATTTTCTTCCTCCCTGTCGCGCCTCCACCCTGGTCAACCGGAACCCCATCGGCTTGCGCCACGCCGATCGCCTACAGAGGAGCCACCGTCGCCATGAATTGCCGCCAGCTCGGTGGCCCCATGCCTCCCTAAATCGAATGCGAATGGTGCGGGTTTGCAGGGGAAATTCGAACTATCCATGAACCCAGAATCGATCACAACCGTTGAGTAGACAGAACACACGAAGCTAAACGATTTTGTGCTTACAAGTTTCAGAAATTAGTGAGCCAATTGGAAGAATTTGTGTAAGGAAAATGGGGCGTTTCTGGCCATTCAAGAATTGGGGCGGAGGCTGTGTATTGTTTTAGGGTTAGGCTTTGTTTTCTAATCTAATATTTATAATAAAATAATAATAATTAAACCCTTAAGGCCCGTTTGGCCACTAACTCCAATTCAGGTCTAACGACAGACATTCCTAGCTAATAACCCCTATTCTGAACCCAACGGGTTATGTCCTGTGAGCCCAAACGAAAGTATGTAGCTGGTTTTATTTAATTTAATATTTAAATCCTTTATTATTTAATTTGACCGTACAAATAAATTCACCGGGGCCACATACGGCCTCTAAAAATTACAGAAAAAAATATATTTAGCTTTGTTATGACGATACGGTCCTAACAAAACTAATTTCATCGAATTCTGAGACAGTTTGAAAAATGGCTATTTTCAAGTCGATTAAATTTGACCGAAACTGACAAAACACGTTTTCTTTTGCCATGCTCACATATTAATTCGAAAAATTCTGGAAAATTAAACTTAATAATAATTTGACATTCCGGTTCCAACAAAAGTGGTTTTGTCGAAAACAGAGGTCGTTTGCAAAATGGCTATTTTTAAGGGCTGTATATTATATTAAAAAATAAATAAATTCTATAGCGACTTTTCTATATTTTAAACTGGACATAACTTTTCATTTCTAAAGTGAAATTCCAAATTTTCAGATTCGTTAGAAAGATATGGTTAAACAGATTCAAATATTTCTGGTTTCGCTCAATTCTGATTTATTTTGAATCCTGTACATTGAGTTAAAGTTTGAAATCAAATTTTTAAACTGTAGCGCTATTTCTAACTCCTTTTATAATTGAATTAAATTTATTCGTTTTAACTTCGATTAAAATAAATTTTTAGTCGTTATTATTTAAAATAAATTATTTTAAATATTCAAAATTCATTAAAATTTCTAAAATAAAAATTTTAAATTGGCTCCAAAATTCCGGGTTGTTACAATCTCCCCCACTTAAAATATTTTCGTCCTCGAAAAGGAACGAAGCTAAATATTGTTTTATTACCCAACTAAATATTTATTCTATTATTAGTTTCAATAATTTTATTAGTTGATTAACTTATCAAATATATATAACTTATATATATATTCAAAAATTATATTTTCTAAGATCAGATTATATGTAAAAAAAATACGTTAATTATATACTTGTCACTCTCAACTCATTCTAGGGCATTACTAACCCCATCTCTAATGAGTTTTCTCATCCTAGGATGCTACTGATCCTATCTCTAATGAGTATTCTTATTGGATATTACTAATCCAATCTCTGATGAGTCTTTTGTCCAGTTCTAACGAGTTGTACCCCAAAGATTTGAGCTAACCAGAGCTCTGATACCAACTGAAATGACCCGAAAATCCCCGCCCTTTGAATCGACCATAAACCGCACAGGTCTGACCCAAAAGTTGGAAATTCTCAAATGCATTACTCTGGGAATACAATACATTAGAACAACAACACCAGACTTTTATTACATCATAATAACATAACATCAGAGTACAGAATATCAGAGTACATTGAAAAATAGAAATACAGCGGAAGATAAATTTACAATGAATATAAAACATTGCAGCGGAAATAATAAACTGATACAGCAGAAGACTATCAATGCTATGGACACAGCTTTAAGCTTCGATCCAGGATCCTGCTAAAGAGATAAATATCTGCAAAAAGCTACTCGACTGCCCGTGTGGAAAATATGGGCACCCGAGTTTGCCAGTGAAACAAACTACAAGTCAGTCATGGGACAGGTATGAGAAATCTAACTTAACTAATCTAATAATAAGGCTAATCACAGGACCACGCCGCTAACGCGGAACGGGTTTACTCCATTGGATTGCCAGTGCATAAAGTAAATCATTAAAACAACGCAATGTTTTTAGAAAAATGAAACCATTATAAGACCCAAGTCCCATCACACAATGCAACGCAAACCGGATGATAGGTTTTTACCTTATAATGGTCAAAAGATGCTTGATACGATAAAAACGGATTTAATATTAGTGTGCATATGTTTCAAAAACATTTCAATCATAGACGGCATGGGTACCATATATCATGTCGCCATACTAGTTTTACAATCAAAACCGCATGGTGTCGTATTGGAAGTTGGATTTCCATCATGAGTCGAGGCTAGGGATCGTCCTCTCCGATTCGAGACACTCTAGCAAATGCCTTAGGATCACACCTATGGGCAACCCTTGGATCTTCAGGGCCGGTCCCCACCTAATGGTAGTGGATTGGAAATTCCTGAACACACGCTTCCCGGTTCCTTTGAACCTCCATATGGCCACTAACAACCTATAAATCCGAGGTACCTCAATCCATCATCCACATAAGTAAAATGTCTGCCAGTTTAAGCACTGACACTACCCGTAGCTAGAAAGAAACGTGTGCACTCCCTGCAGTCCATATCCTGTTTTTGACTCGTACCGGGGTGTGAGGCTCGCGAAGTCACATTATACACAAAGCTACGCCTAAACAGGCTATGCTTTGATCATTCCACAAGGCCCTGCTTTTCAACAAAAGCCTTGATCCATGCATCTTGGCATGCCACATTGTCAAACCATACCATACCATTGATTTCTGCAAATATACAACCTCTAAGCTCGTACATCTTAGAGAAGGGTGTAGAACACCAAACAGATATATATTTAGCAGAGATCAACGAATACAGTATAAAGGAATACAACGTCAGACATGCTATCCATTTACGAGTCCGTTCTGGGTCTGAACGAAACCGGAGGCACCTTATACCTCGCATATCCGAACAATCAACAATACGTCCGGACGGCTACCCCTGACTCCCCTTCAAGGTAGCTACTCCCATCATGGGCCTCGGTAGCATCACATCCATTCGATGTGAAGATCGTCGGTCTTCAATCACCGTTTTCAACACTTCGACTTAGATCGGCGTATGATCATTTGAAATGAGATTGAACTCGGTCTTTTCAAATGATCCTCGCATATATATATATATATATTTAAAATCATTTCATATCATTATTAGTATTTAATAACAATTTATCGCTATTTTTATTAATATAAAATAGCCATTTTCATTTAACGACGCTACGGGTTGATGGGCGACCATAGCGTTGTTTTCAACCAAATTTGATTTACACATATCTCGAAATCTAACCATTGGATTTTAACAAAGTTTATATCGTTGGAAAGATCTTGCCAAAGCGGTCCTAACGGTTCCAGATTTGGGAAAATCCGACGGTCGGATCTTACGGTATAATCGTTTAAAGTTACGATTTCAAATCGCGAACTGCAGCAACGCGATTCGTTTTATTTTAATTTATATATATATGTATAAATATATAAATATATAAATCGTTTGGCGATTTCAACTACTAAGATCAATTCTTTTTATCGCATCTAAAATGACGATAAAAATATCGCTTTTATTTCTACTCTTTTATTGTCTCCAAAATGACAATAAAATGCTTCTTTTAATTTTAATCCTTTTTATTGAAAAAAAATATCAATAAAAATGTCGCTTTACATTTATTCCTTTTTATTTACATCTAAAAATGTAAATAAAGATGTCACTTTAAAATATATTCTTTTTATTTACACCTACAATGTAAATAAAGATGTACCTTTGATTTAATCCTTTTATTTACATCTAAAATGTAAAAAAGGTGTAACTTTGAATTTAATCTTTTTATTTACATCTAAAATGTAAATTGAATTTCACTTTTTAATTCATGGTTTTTATTTACATCTAAAATGTAAATATAAATTTCACTTTTTAATTCATGGTTTTTATTTACATCTAAAATGTAAATATAAATGTACTTTTATATCTCTGTTTTTATATACATCTAAAATGTAAATAAAAGTATACTTTTTATTCCTATGTTTTTATTTATATCTAAAATATAAATATAAATATCCCTTTTCAATTCATGTTCTTATTCACATCTAAAATGTGAATAAAATATACTTTTAATATTCATGTTCTTATTCACATCTAAAATGTGAATAAATATACTTTTCATATTCTTGTTTTTATTTACAACTAACTTGCAAATAAAAATGTACTTCTTTTTCTCTATGGTTTTCATATTACATAAAAATGTGTTTTTAATGTAAAACATGATTTCATAATAAAACATGAATCTTTTGTCTGTTCTAACATTACATTAAAATATATGATCTTTTTATTTTATTCTCAAAAGAGAATAAAGCTAAAAATGTTCCTTTTCAATTTATGTTTTATTTACATCTAATATATAAATAAAAATATACTTTTCTATAATCATGGTTTTTATTTACGACAAGAATGTAAATAAAGAGGTGCTTCCTAATTTTAAGTTTTTATTCACATCTATAATGTGAATAAAATGTACTTTTTCATGACAACAATGTATATTCTTATTGTAAAACTTTTTGATAAACAAAAATGTCTCTTTTTGTTTAATCCCTCTTAAATGAACAAAAATGTCTATTTTTGTTTAATCCCTCTTAAATGAACAAAAATGTTTGTTCTTGTTTTAATCCTTTTTTTTTTTGAACAAAAGGTTTATTTCTCTTAAGTGAACAAAAATGAATATTTTTGTTTTAATCCTTTTTACTGCTAATTTAACATTAAAAATAACTTTCTAATGTTAAACATGTTTTTAACATGAAATTCTTTCACTTCTCATATGATATTTTCTAGCAAAATGTTCTTTTTACTCTAGTGTAAATTTTCTAGCCAAATGTTCTTTTAATTCTAGTGTACATTTTCTAACCAAAAATGACCTATTTATATAACAGATAAAAGAATGGTTTATTTGTTTACAATTTCTAATTTAATTTAACAAATAAAAAAAATGATAATTTTTATTTGTTAACAATTTCTATTTAACAAAAATGATATTTTTGTTTATTCTATTTTGTTTCAACAAAAATGACTACAATGAAAATGAAATCCTTATTGTCTACTCTTTTTCTAATGGTTCATATCTCAATAAGAAGATAATTTTTATTGACACTCTTTTCTAATGATTCATATTTCAATAAAAAATATATTTTTATTGACCCTTTTTCTAATGATTCATATTGACATAAAAGGGATCATTTTATGTACAATTCATTTCTAACAATCTGGCATTTTACTCTAAGGCAACATTTTACAATAAAAATGTTATTTTTCATTTTTTTCTCTAATGTAACATTTTAATCTAAATAAGCACTACTAACAAAGTGGTGTTTTAATTCTAAATGAACATCATTAACAAAAGTGATGTTCTAATTCTAAAAAAACATTTCTAGAAAAATGTGTATTTTTAATCATGTATGACATTTCTAACAGAATGTATATTTTAATCATGTATGACATTTCTAACAAAATGTATATTTTTATTCACCTTAACATTTTATAACTAAAATGTTATTTTTCTTCACTTTATCATTTCTATAACTAAAATGTTATGTTTTTCTTTTACAAGACATTCCTTCATAAAATTGATGTTTTTAATTAACATGTCATTCTCTAATAAAAGTGATTTTTCTAATATCATATGAAAGAATATTCTATATGTCAACATCTTTCTATGTATTTTAACATCATATAAAACAATGTTTTATATGTTAACATTTCTATGAATTCTAATAGGGGTGTAAATCGGTCGGACCGGACCGGACGGAGGTATGTTCAGTTTCTGTCCTAAAAAAAATTGAACCGAACACGGACCGGACCAAATTTTTTCTCGGACAAATTTCGTTGTCCTAATTCGTGTCCTAAATAAAATCGGTCAGACACGGACACGATCGGACTAGTCGGACTCGGTCGGACATGGCTATTTATATCACATTTTGTACATTTTACTAGATTTTCTCTCTACTATACGACGAATTTCAAATAATTCGGACGAGCCCGGACCGGACATGATTTTTTCTCGTACAAATCTTGTTGTCCTAACTCGTGTCCTAAATGAAAATCGGACGGACTCAGACGGACGTATTTCGGTCACGGACACGAACGGACGTCGGACATTCGAACAAAATTTACAGCCCTAAATTCTAATGTCCTAAAAAATGATATTTTATATGTTAACAATTTTTTTATGGTTTCTAATGTCACATAAATTAATGTTTTATATCTAATTAGACACTTCTAATCAAAAAGGTATTTTTTTTATTCTACATTTTATAACAAAAATGTTATATTTTCTAATGCGACAATTTATAGCGAAGATGTCCTTTTTAAGCTAAGATAACACTTTATACCAAATTGTTATTTTTATTTACATGACCATTCTCTAACAAAGATGTTATTTTTGTTAGCATAACAAATCTCTAACAAAATGCTCCTCTTAATTTACATGACCATTTATAACAAGATTTTAATTTTATCTAACATGACAATTTTTATATACATATACTTTAATCATAACATGACATGTTTTTATTAATATATGTCTTCTAACACAAAAATGACATATTTCTATTTCAATTGCAAAATGTTCTTTGTTAACAAATCTTTAATTAACCAAAAATGATATTTTGGTTTCAACCATTTGTACTAAATCAAACATGATACATTGGTTTTCAACAAACAAATATGATATATTTGTTCTCAACTATATTATCTTAACGAACATGAGATATTTATTTTTCACCTAAGCAAATATGACATGTTTGTTTTCAACTAAACACACATGATGTAATTGTTTACAACAATCTTATTTTAACAACATGAGACATACAAATTAATTCAATCATTCATCGCAATCAAAAAACAACCAACACTGAATAAATATATAAAAAGCATTAACGTGAATTCTGTATAAGATGAATATAAATTTTGCAGTGAAATAAATAAATAAATAATTTTATTTTAAAATAGAATTCTCACCGATGGTTTTAATTATGTACAGTTCAGATATGAAATTACCCCAAATTCTGATTTGCTCCATTTCAGATTTGGTTTGTTCTACGGTGTAGATCTCTGAAATACAGTTCCAACGCAATGGAAATAATCAAATTCTGTTTAGAATTGAATAAGATACGATCATTTGAATGATTTGATAATAATTTAATTAATTAAATACTTAAAAATTCTTTAATTACATTCAAATAAACTTCCTCCTTCATCGTTACTTCTGCCACTGGAAAACCCATCGCTTCATTTTCTTCCTCCCTGTCGCGCCTCCACCCTTGTCAACCGGAACCCCATCGGCTTATGCCACGCTGATCGCCTACAGAGGAGCCACCATCGCCATGAATTGTTGCCACCTCGGTGGCCCCACGCCTCCCTAAATCGAATGCGAACGGTGCGGGTTTGCAGGAGAAATTCGAACTATCCATGAACCCAGAATCGATCACAACCGTTGAGTAGAAAGAACACCCGAAGCTAAACGATTTTGTGCTTACAAGTTTCAGAAATTAGCGAGCCAATTGGAAGAATTTGTGGAAGGAAAATGGGGCGTTTCTGGCCATTCAAGAATTGGGGCGGCGGCTGTGTATTGTTTTAGGGTTAGGCTTTGTTTTCTAATCTAATATTTATAATAAAATAATAATAATTAAACCCTTAAGGCCCGTTTGGCCACTAACTCCAATTCAGGTCCAACGACAGACATTCCTAGCTAATAACCCCTATTCTGAACTCAACGGGCTATGTCCCGTGAGCCCAAATGAAAGTCTGTAGTTGGTTTTATTTAATTTAATATTTAAATCCTTTATTATTTAATTTAACCGTACAAATAAATTCACCGGGGCCACATACGACCTCTAAAAATTACAGAAAAAAAATATATTTAGCTTTGTTATGACGATATGGTCCTAACAAAACTAATTTCATCGAATTCTGAGACTGTTTGAAAAATGGCTATTTTCAAGCCGATTAAATTTGACCAAAACTGACAAAACACGTTTTCTTTTGCCATGCTCACATATTAATTCGAAAAATTCTGGAAAATTAAACTTAACAATAATTTGACATTCCGATTCCAACAAAAGTGGTTTCGTCGAAAACAGAGGTCGTTTGCAAAATGGCTATTTTTAAGGGCTGTATATTATATTAAAAAATATATAAATTCTATAGCGACTTTTCTATATTTTAAACTGGACATAACTTTTCATTTCTAATGTGAAATTCCAATTTTTCAGATTCGTTAGAAAGATATGGTTAAACAGATTCAAATATTTCTGGTTTCGCTCGATTCTGATTTATTTTGAATCTTGTACATTCAGTAAAAGTTTGAAATCAAATTTTCAAACTACAGCGCTATTTCTAACTCCTTTTATAATTGAATTAAATTTATTCGTTTTAACTTCGATTAAAATAAATTTTTAGTCGTTATTATTTAAAATAAATTATTTTAAATATTCAAAATTCATTAAAATTTCTAAAATAAAAATTTTAAATTGGCCTCAAAATTCCGGGTTGTTACATATATAATCCATTCTGGCGCTGTTTTCATTCAGATTTGAGTTTAACATTTCAAAAAATCTAACCGTTGGATCTTTACAAATTTGGTGTCATTGGAAAGATATTTCCAAAGCGAACCCAACGATTTCGGTTTCGGGAAAATCCGATGGTCGGATCTCCCGCAATAATCATTTAAAATCACGATTTCAATATATGAACTGCAGCTTCATTATTCGTTGTTCGTTTTATTTTAATTATATTTATATATATATATATATGTATAAAAATATAATCCATTCTTCAATTTCCAAACCATTTTCGTTTCATATATTTGATAAAAATAATATTTTTACCCAACAAATATTTATTTCAACACATGTCTATTTTTAACACTTCATATATATAATAAAAATGTGATTTTATTGTCAAAACAATTTATTTCAAACGTGAATATTTTTTATCACATGAATAATTTTTATCAAATGAATATATTTCAATACATAAATATAAATCAAACACATAAATATTTCAGAAAATTTCGGCAGCATAACGGCATGGTAGTTAAAACCGGCGTCGTCCCAAGTACGACTCCTCGCTCTACCTAAAAGTCTCGTAGCTTTTGACAATGGGGATTTCAATAATCTGGTTCGTACGTAAACGATTTTTTCCACAAACTAATACTATTTGTTTTCAACCACAAACAACCATAATCAAATCAACCATTCATCATATTCACCAAATTTCACGTCAAACAAAATCCAAACAATCACAACCAATATATATCGTCCATGGTCTATGGACGAGGGGAGTGTATATATATATATATAGATATACATATATAAATATATTTCACTTTCATTTCAATTTCATTTCAACTCACATATAATTTTTACAACGCATATATAACTTATACAACACACATACAACTTATACAACGCTTATACATGAGGTGTACAACGCCTATATAACTTATATTTCGATCGTATAATTTATACATCGTCATTCTATATCGTTTATAATTTAGAAATCTCACATTGGGTTCCACTCCTCCAAAAATTGTAGGAAGCTCCAAAAATTCTCCGGTCACTTTTAGAATGTAGAAGACGTCCACACGGTCCCGGTGTCTCTTGTTTCACTGGATTTTGACAGCAAAAAGATATGATTTTTATAAGTTAACCCTATTTCGTAGCGCTTGAAAGTGTTATAAACAATTAATTTAAACCACTTTCGTGTACCTCAGTTGAATATTCGGAACTAGGTTTGGCGATAACTTCAAATCCGTAGCACCTGGACGCAATCGGGTTTTGGCACCTCGAAGAGCTTCGAATCGCACGCCTGGGCCTGGAGGTGGCGCTCGGATTGATGTAGCGTGGCGACAGCAGCTGCTGCTTGAAGGCGACAACTTCGACGGAGCAGATCTCGACGATGGCGCAGCGGTTTGGGGTGCAATAGGTATGGATGTGAAGAGGGGGTCGAGATTTTCAAAAAGTTCAACAGGGGTCAAGGCTAATTTCGCTTGGTTTGGCCGGAATATGGTCAGGAAGGCCAGAAAGCACTTCCGCCGTCGGTCGCGATATTACGGGGAGAGAGAAAATATATTTTTTAATTAAAAATTCTGATTGGCCCATGCTATTTATAATTCCAAAAATATCCGTTTTTCCAAACGAACTCCAATTCAAACCCAATGACTATTGTCCCTAGCTAAATACCCCCATTCCGGACACAATGGAATATGGTTCGTAGGCCCATTCGACTGTTACAGTCAGTTATTCTTCAAATTAGAATATAAAACATTCAAATATTTGATTTGAACTTACATTTCAATTTGTCGGGGCCACATACTGTTCCCAAAATTTCCAGAAAAATAAATCTAGCTATGTCTGGACGATACAGTCCCAACGATACTGATTTTGTCGAATTTGGAGACCATTTGAAAAATGGCCATTTTCCGATCGATCCAAATTGACTGAAATTTACCAAGCACATTTCCTTTTGCCACGCTCACATATTAACTCCAAAGATTATGGAATTCAAAATCTAGCAATAATTTGACATTCCAGATCCCACAAAAGTGGTTTCGTCGAAAACGGAGGTCGTTTGCATAATGTCTATTTTCAACAGCTATATTAACTCCATATCGACCTTTCTGAAAATTCATTTGGCCATAACTTTTGATTCCCGCTATGAAATTTAAATTTTTTAGATTTGTTAAAAAGATATTCATAAACAGATTTAAATATTTTTGGTTTCACTAAAATCCGTTTTATTTTGCATCTGGTACAGCTAGTCAAAGTTCGAATTCAAATTTTCAAACTGCCGTGTCATTTCAGGCCTTGTTTTATAATTAAAATACATATATATAATTATTTTCCAACATCGATTCAAATAAACTTTTGGTCGTTATTATTTAAAATAACTTATTTTAAATATTCAAAATTCATTAAAATAGCCAAATTAATTTTTTTTTAAAATTGGTTCAGATTTTCCGGGTTGTTACAATCTCCCCCACTTAAAATCTTTTCGTCCCCGAAAAGGAACGAAGCTGAAATTTGTTTAATTAACCAACTCAACTTTCATTCTGGCTTTCATTCTACAACTTTTCAGTTTCTAAGAATTTTCCAATTCTTCAAAAATTTGGCTAACACCCTAAATTTTCGAATTTTTTTGCCATAACCTCCTTTGTACGGGGAGGGGTTTTTAAATTTATTGGACCGTATTAGGTACCCAATAAATCCTAATAAGCATACACATATTTATAGTGATATATTCCGGTGTCCACAGGGGAGTGTGTATAGATCATAACTCCAGAGAATAAATTCTCATCACCCTATAAATGGTTTTTGTGCCTTAATGACTAGATAGACGTGTTTATTGTCATCTCCAGACCCGTGTGGTTTTTTTTTATTAATCTGGCAGTTTACCGTTACATTTTATATAGTCCATGTCAGTCTTCGGTTCAACCTATAATATAGTCATTGTCATACAAGTTTCTCGCTCGTATGGTAAATCTTCAACCTCGTCACATAAGCTCCAAATGCTTATGTGGTATATGATGAAGTTTGCTATCTTCCAGAAGTATGCCATGTAGTGTAGTTCAAAATTTATTGTTACTATCCTATGGCGATGTTTATTATTACACACAGAACAACCAACACTCCGCATCCAATGACATTCACAGGAGTTGATATAATAAATAAAATTGCGCATCCAACTCATTAAGGTTTACCTATTTTTCGGGCACGTAAATAAATTCTTTACTCAACAGCAAATCCATTTACCTGTTCAAACATATATAATGTACATGCATGTATTTCTATCTATTTTTAAACCAGTTCAATAATTGATTCAATTGCATAAATTTACCCTTCATGCTCTTATTGATTTTATTGTTCCAATGTGATTAAGTTTAAACTAACAATCACTCCACACAAACAACAATCAATTTATTTTTAACCTTTTCAAATATATAGTAATTAATTCATATACTCTTTTAAAATCATTCGGACTATATGATTAAAAATTCTACATCCATGAAAAGGAAACAACAACCAAGTAGAAAACAATACGGAAATGCAAAATATGGTAAATGTACCTTGCACCAGAGTTAATCAGAGATATTCACCCTGCAATTGAGATAGGCTTTCTTAATGCTCTCCTCAGTTTCCCAAGTACAGTCTCGCGGATCTCCACTCCATTGCATTTTGACTAAGTGAACCTTCTTGTTCCTCAGCTCTTTAGTTTCTTTGCCAATAATTTTTATCAGCTCTCTTCTCACAGCTAATTCTGGAGTAATTTCCAAATCTTGTTGCGCGGCTTCTTCCATAACCAAGTCTGGATCATGCACATGCTTTCGAAGTTGGGATACGTGAAACACATCATGTACTCTAGGCAACCAGTTGGGCAATTGAAATCTATAAGCGAGAGTTCTAATCCGTTTGAGTACAGGAAATGGACCAATAAATCTGGGCGCCAACTTCCCTGTTTTGCCAAATCGGACTACTCCTCTCATTGGAGAAATCCCTAGATACACATAGTCACCAACAACAAATGATAAATCTCTTCTACTCGAATCTTCATAGCTCTTCTGTCGGCTTTGAGCGGCTAGTAATCGTTTCTTAATGAAACCGACTTTATCCACAGCTTCGCGAATCATATCTGGTCCCAATACAAGTCTATTGCCTGGTTGTACCCAACAAGCGGGGGATCTGCACGGCTTACCATACAATGCTTCGAATGGTGACATTTTCAGGCTCGCTTGGTAGCTGTTGTTGTATGAGAACCCAGCCAAATGCAAGTGGTCTTCCTATGATCTGCCAAAATCAATAACACAAGCCCACAATAAATCTTCTAGAATACGATTCACCCTCTCAGTTTGACCATCTGTTTGAGGATGATATGTTGTGCTCAAGTTCAGTTTGGTTCACAATTCTGCTTGGAATGCTTCCCAGAATTTACTAGCGAAAATCGGGTCACGATCGCTAACTATACTCATGGGAACCCCATGAAGTTTAACAATTTCTTTAAAATAAATCTGCGCCAGACTCTGGGCGGTTCTATTTGATCTGACAGGTATGAAATGGGCAGTCTTCGTGAAACGATCTACGATCACCCAAATACTATCATTTCCTTTCCTGGTTCTGGGTAAACCATCTATGAAATCCATAGAAATTTGTTCCCACTTCCAACCTAGAATTTCCAATGGTTGCAACAATCCTACGAGTTTATGATGATCGCTCTTAACTTGCTGACAAGTAGGACACCGACTAACGTACAAGGAAATGTCTCTTTTCATAGATCTCCACCAGAAAGTGCGTTTGGTATCATTATACATTTTTCTACTCCTGGATGGATACTCAGTTTAGATTTGTGACATTCATCCAATACTTCTCTCCGGAGTTCAGGGATGTTTGGAACACAAATTCGGCCTTTCAACCTCAGAATTCCCTCGTTATCAATCTGAAAACTCGAGGCCTCACCTTTCTGAATTCTCTCTCTGATCTTCTGAATGAAGTGATCATCCTTCTGAAGAGAAGATGTGTTATCAATCAATGAAGGCATGATTATAAGATTGGCAATGATTACATTCTTTCTGCTGATCGCATTAGCCACAACATTGGCTTTCCCCGGAGTATATAAAATATTAAGATCATATACCGCGAGAAATTCTAACCAACGTTGCTGCCTCATATTCAGATCTTTCTGGGTGAATAAATACTTCAATGATTGATGATCATATATAATTCGAACTTCTCACCCAATAGATAATGTCTCCAGATTTTCATTGCAAACACGATGGCCAACAATTCAAGATCGTGAGTTGCATAATTCTTCTCATGTGGCTTCAGTTGACGGCTCGCATAAGCGACTACTTGCTATAAAGCATTACTTGCTATAAAGCATCGCGATGCGCTTGTATCAAACAGTACTTTAACTGGAATATCTTTGACAGTAAGTGTGCCCTCTAAAACATCTGGCCTCGCTTTACTAGCGGACGGTGCCGGAGTTTCTGCTACTTCATTTACCTGCACTATTTCAGATTTCTGTGATAACTGGCAATTCTTCGCAATATGACCAGCCTGGTGGCACTTATGGCATCCCCTATTCTCTTGAGACTTCTTCTTGGATTTAAATCCATTCTTTCTATGTTTCTTTAGAGATCTGCAACTTATCGACAAATATCCTTGCTTATTGCAGTTTGAGCATGTGGCCGTCGTTATCGGTTCTTTCTCAGAATTAACCTTTTTCCTACTGACTCTAGGCTTCTTTCTGGCCCTAGACGTCGTACTTACCTCAGGCTGCATACTTGTCTCTGGGCTATCAGTTTCAAACTTCCTTTTGTTGCTAGAACTACATTCCTCTTCGTGTCTCAAAAGACATTGCTTATCGAGATCTTCATATTGATAAGCCATGTATATCATTTCAGAAAAAGATTGTTCCACATGTGCAGTTACCTTACTTTGGTGATTTCTTTGAAGCCCATTAATAAACCTCAGGTGCTTCATCTTTGGATTTTGAATTAGATGCGGAGCGAAACAAGAAATTTCATTGAATTTCTTATGATATTCCAGAATAGTCATATCCCCTTGAATCAGATAGTAGAATTCATCACTTAACCGCTCAGTCGCTTCTGGAAGAATAAATCTTTTATTGAAAATTTCTTTGAATCTATCCCAGGTAATATCATCTTCTGGATTATCCTTAATAACTGTATCCCACCAGATTAAAGCTTCGTCTTTGAGCGCCCAAGATGCCAGTAATCTTTTCTGATCATCTCTCAGCTTTGAACCTTCAAAAAATTTCTCAGTAGAGCGCACCCACGCTTGTGTTTGAATAATGGATTCATTGCCCGAGAACGGTACTCCACCCAGATTTCGATACTTCTTTAATAGAGCTTCAATATCTGGTTCTGACCTACCTCTTCTACTTCTGCCACTCATTTTTCAATGTCTGCAAATAGCAGACAAAGTGTCAAACCAACAGAAAAGGTATTTTAAAGCATAGAGACATATACATGAATGTAAATGTGTCTATCGGGGAGTATTTCATTCTGTTACTCTCATTCTAGGATATTAGTGATCCTATCTGAAATGTGTTATTCGTCATAGAATACTTCTGATTCTATTTCTGAAGAGTACGTTAATATGTTATATTCTAGAACTAAGCTTAACCAAAGCTCTGATACCACGTTGTGATGACCCCAAACCCCCGTTCCACGGTAGCAAGGGTAATCTTTGGAATATAACACATAAACAAATAACAACAGAACAGAAATATATAAATACACTAGATAATGTACACCAGAATACACAGGGTAAACATAATCATCAGAGTTACACAGTATACAGGATCATACTTAATACAAAATACAGTTTCCGCTTTACATAAAATGTCTACAGTGGAATCAAAACATAATATGTACAACATAAAAAGAAAGAAATGATAGAATCCATCTTCAGCTCCATAGTTATCCAGAGAGAGAGAGCCCGCTAAAACCTGAATACAAGGCTGCCCGCATAGAAAATAGGGCACCCGAGTTTGCAATTGAAACAAACTATGAGTCAGTCATGGGACTGGTATGAGAAATATACTTAACTTATTTTATAATAAATCCAATCACGGGACCACGCCGCTAACGCGGAACGGGTTTACTCCATTGGATTGCCAGTGCTTAAAACAAGTAAATCATTTAAACATCGCAATGATTTTTATAAAAATGAAGCCATTATAAGACTCAGTTCCAATCACACAATGCAACGCAAATCGGAGGATAGAGTTTTACCTTATAATGGCCAAAATATGCTTGATACAAATAAAACAAAAGCATTTTATATTATTACTAATGTTTATATGTTTTCAAAAACAATTTCAATCATAAGTATCAATCATAGACGGCATGCGTACCATATATCATGTCGCCATATATAGATATACAATCAAAACTGCACGATGTCGTATTTGGAAATTGGATTTCCGTCATGAACCAAGGAAAGGGATCGTCCTTACCACTTCGAGACTCTCTAGCCCGAGCCTCAGGGCCCAGACTCGGTGGACCCTTGGATCGTCAGGGCCGGTCCACACGGAGTGGATTAAAATGTCTGAACACTGTGTTTCCCCGCCCTATGGGGCGTAAACTGCTCATATACCGACCAAACCATCGGCCCTAGAGCGACCGATATAACCGAGGCGCCTCGCTATCCATCATCCATATAAGTAAAATGTTCGGGAGTGAAAAACCCAAAACACCACTCCTAGCTAGAAAGAAACGCATGTCCTCCCTGAAGTCCTCTCCCGTTTCTGGTTCATACTAGGGTGTGAGGGTCGCGAATCAACGCTAAACACAAAGTTGCGCTATAAAGCCGTGCTTTGATCATCAACCACAAGACTCTGGTTTTCAACAAAAGCCTTGATCATCTACATTTTTGCATGCCACACTGCCAATCTACAACGTCAGACACACATCTATTTACAAGTCCATTCTGGGCCTGAACGAAACCGGAGGCACCTTATTCCTCTCCCGTATGTGCAATATAGGAGAGAGGCCCTCGCACATCCGAACGATCAACAAGTACGTCCGGACGACCACCACTGTAACCCCTTCCGGGCAGCAACTCCCATCAAAGGCATCAGTAGCCATCCATTCGATGTGAAGATCCTCGGTCTTGCACTGTCTTCATATCTTCGACTTTTAACCATCGATCGATTATTTGAAATAAAAATAAACTCGACCTTTTCAAATAATTCACGTATATTTAAAATTTAAAATCAATTCATTTCAATGGTTAAATTATCTGACATCCATAATTCAGTTCATTAATGTAATTTTCACGTCAAACACATTCAACCATCAAATATCCTATAAACCAAGTAAATTCAGTTTATTTCCATTCCATATCGTTTATAATATTTTATAGCTATTTATTGCTATTTTTATTTATTTAAATATAGCCAATTTATTCAAACGACGCTTCAGGCCATAACGCGGGCATGGCGCTGTTTTTCTTCAGATTTAGTTTACACATATCTGAAAATCTAACTGTTGGATCCTTTAAAATTTTATACCATTAGAAAGATCTTTTCAAAGTGGATCCAACGGTTCCAGTTTTGGGAAAATCCGACGGTCGGATCTCCTGGTACAATCGTTTGAAGTTACGATTTCAAAATACGAATTGCAGCGTTGTTATTCGATTTAATTTAATTATATTTATATATATTAATATAATCCATTCTGGCATTGTTTTCATTCAGATTTTAATTTAACATTTCGCAAAATCTAACCGTTGGATCTTTACAAATTTGGTGTTGTTGGAAAGATATTCCCAAAGCGGACCCAACGATTTCAGTTTCGGGAAAATCCGAAGGTCGGATCTCCCGCAATAATCGTTTAAAAGCACGATTTCAAAATACGAACTTCAGCTTCGTTATTCGTTTTATTTTAATTATATATATATATAATCTGTTCTTTAATTTCCAAACCATTTTCGTTTCATATATTTGATGAAAATAATATTTTTACCCAACAAATATTTATTTCAACACATGTCTATTTTTAACACTTCATATATATAATAAAAATGTGATTTTTATTGTCAAAACAATTTATTTCAAGCATGAATATTTTTTATCACATGAATATTTTTTATCATATGAATATATTTCAATACATAAGTATGAATCGAACACATAAATATTTCAAAAAAATTCGGCAGCATAACGGCAGGGTAGTTAAAACTGGCACCGTCCCGAGTACGGCTCCTCGCTCTACCTTAAAGCCTCGCAGCTTTTGACAATGGGGATTTCAATAATCTAGTTCGTACGTAGAAGAGTTTTTCCATAAACTAATCCTATTTGTTTTCAACCACAAACAACCATAATCAAATCAACCATTCGTCATATTCACCAAATTTCACGTCAAACAAAATCCAAACAATCACAACCAATATATATCGTCCATGGTCTGTGGACGAGGGGAGTATATATATATATAAATATATTTCACTTTCATTTCAATTTCATTTCAACTCACACATAATTTTTACAACGCACGTATAACTTATACATCGCACATACAACTTATACAACGCTTATACATGAGGTGTACAATGCCTATATAACTTATATATCGATCGTATAATTTATACATCGTCATTCCATATCGTTTATAATTTAGAAATCTCACATTGGGTTCCACTCCTCCAAAAATTGTAGAAAGCTCCAAAAATTTTCCGGTCTCTTCTAGAATGTAGAAGACGTCTACACGGTCCCGGTGTCTCCTGTTTCATTGGATTTCGACCACATAGCAAAAACATATGATTTTTATAAGTTAATCATATTTCGTAGTGCTTGAAAGTGTTATAAACAGTTAATTTAAACCACTTCCATGTACCTCAGTTGAATATTCGAAACTAGGTTTGGTGATAACTTCAAATCCGCAGCACCTAGACGCAATCGGGTTTTGGCACCTCGAAGAGCTTCGAATCGCGCGCCTAGGCTTGGGGGTGGCGCTCGGATCGATGCAGCATGGCGGCGGCGGCGACTTCTTGAAGGCGACAACTTCGACGGAGCAGATCTCGACGATGGTGCAGCGGTTTGGGATGCAATGGTTATGGATGTGAAGAGGGGGTCGAGATCTTCAAAAAGTTCAACAGGGGTCAAGGCTAATTTCGCTTGGTTTGGCCGGAATCTGGTCAGGAAGGCCAGAAAGCACTTCCGCCATCGGTCGCGATATTACGGGGAGAGAGAAAATATTTTTTTTTAATAAAAATTCCGATTGACCCGTGCTATTTATAATTCCAAAAATATCTGTTAATTCAAACCCAATTCCGGACACAATGGAATATGGTTCGTAGGCCCATTCGACTGTTACAGACAGTTATTCTTCAAATTAGAATATAAAATATTCAAATATTTGATTTGAACGTACATTTCAATTTGCCGGGCCACATACTAAGCCTAAAAACTCCAGAAAAATAAATCTAGCTATGTCTGGACGTTACAGTCCCAACAAAACTGATTCCATTGAATTTGGAGACCATTTGAAAAATGGTCATTTTCTGTTCGATCCAAATTGACTAATATTTACCAAACACATTTTCCTTTGCCATGCTCACATATTAACTCCAAAAATTATGGAATTTGAAACCTAGCAATAATTTGACATTCCGAATCCAACAAAAGTGGTTTCGTCGAAAACGGAGGTCGTTTGCAAAATGTCTATTTTCAAGGGCTATATTAACTCCATAGCGACCTTTCTGAAAATTCATTTGGCCATAACTTTTGATTCCCGCTATGAAATTTCGATTTTTCAGATTCGTTAGAAAGATATTCATAAATAGATTTAAATATTTTTGGTTTCACTAAAATCCGTTTTATGTTGCATCCGGTACAATCAGTCAAAGTTCGAATTCAAAATTTTAAACTATCGCGCAATTTCAGGCCTTGTTTTATAATTAATATATATATATATATATATATATATATATATATATATATATATTCCAACATCGATTTAAATAGACTTTTGGTCATTATTATTTAAAATAATTTATTTTAAATATTCAAAATTCATTAAAATAGCCAAATTAAAAAAATTAAATTGGTTCAGATTTTCCGGGTTGTTACACTAAGGTTTAAGTGTTAATGTTATAAACAGTATGCATTGTTATGCAGTGCATAATTTTCCATGGGAATAAGTATTGAAAGAATCAGAAAGTAGCAAGCAAGAATAACATACCAATATTAGGGCGGTGCTAAGGCATGCAATTAGTCAACTGATAACATACGTTAATTGGTAATCAATTAAACCATCATGATAATCAATTAAACAACTGAACACTCAAAAATCCAATCAGGTAAATCGCAAATCAAATGTACAAGAACGATTTTTTTTCGACTAACCATCAATTGATAATCATCTAAACAACTGAACACTTGAAAATCCAGTCACTAAATCAGAAATATATCAAAAGAACGAAGGTTATATTAACATTCGTATAGATTACAATTAGATTGGGGAAATCTAACCTGGTTTTCTTCAGATAATTTTCCTTTTTAGTAGCTCGGATGTACAGACTATCGATCTTGCAAAGATTCCAAGTTTGGGCAGAAGCGATGAAGTGAAGATGAAGCTACTACCGGAATAAAGATGGGGGAAATAAGGCTTGGGTTCTGGAAGAGGGAAACAAAAATAATTAGGGAAGAATTAATTGTGAAACGGGCGGCCTACGAAAAATGGAAGGGTTCATAGAGAAGCGAAAATACGATGTGGTTTTGATACGCGTATCAAATTAAGTAATCCGAAGCTTTGAAGAACTACAGTCTGATTTTATGGGTTGGGGGAGGTGCGATCGGTTGAGCTGTAGCAAAGGAAATTTGATACGGGTATGAGCCGTATCAAATTTGATACGGCTCATACCCGTACCAAATCTCTGCATCTCGATGTGCCAAATTTGCGGTTTTGGTGTAGTGTAACTGTTGTTGGTGTACCAACGTTAACTTCTATGCCCAGAAAATAGTTTAACTTTCCGAAGTCTTTAATGGAAAACTTCCTGTCCAAGTATTCGATAAGCTTGGTTATTTCTGAACTGTTTTTTCTATAATAATAAGATCATCAACATATATTTGAATATATATATATATATATATATATATATATATATATATATATATATTGTTGAACAGTTGTATTTAGTAAATAGATAGTTATCTGATTTGGTAGATTGGAAAAACCCAATTTGCATAAAGTGTTTTCAATCTATCAAACCATACTCTTGGTGTTTTCTTTAATCCATATATGGCTATATTAAGCTTGCACACATATTTTGGATGATGATTAAAGCCCTGTGGTTGTTCCATGTACACATCCTCTTTCAGTATACCATTTAAAAATGCATTGTTAACATCAAATTGCCTAAGTTCTGATCCTATAGTCACTGCAATGATAAGAAAAACTCTGGTTGTTATAGGTTTAACAACCGATGAGGAAGTTTCTTTATAATCGGAGTCTTGTTGTTGAGTAAATCATTTAGTAACCAATCTTGCTTTATATCTGTCTATAGTACCATTTTACTGAGAAAAACTCTGATTCTTGTAGGTTTAACAACTGGTGAGAAAGTTTCTTTATAATCAAAGTCTTGTTGTTATGTAAATCCTTTAGCAACTAGTCTTGCTTTGTATCTGACTAGGTTCCCATCCTTTGGTCACTGCAATGCTGATAAAAACTCTGATTATTGCAGGTTTAACAACTAGTGAGAAAGTTTCTTTATAATCAGAGTCTTGTTGTTGAGTAAATCCTTTAGTAACCAATCTTTCTTTATACTTGACTACAGTAACATCCGTTTTCGTCTTTATTCTGTATGTTCATTTACATCCAACAATATTTTTATTCTTTGGTGGCTTGACCTATTCTCATGGTTGATTTTGTATGAGTGCTTGATACCGGTGTACATAGTTGTTCTCCAGTTACTATCAGTCTTGGTTTAATCATAGTTGTTAGGCTCTTTATGTATGGTAATTACAGTGAACATTTTGGGTTTGGAAATTCCACTCTTGACTCTTGTGATCATTGGGTGAGTAGAAGTGATTTTAGGCTAAGTGCAAGGTTGTTCCTCTTAACTAGAGCTTTGATTATTATCACTTTGACTTTCTTCTTGCTGATTGTTGATATTCGTTCCTCGACTTTCCAACTCAGCTGGTTCTCTTTGTGATTGAATAGTATCACCATGAAGTGGTGTTGTACTATCATACGTCTTTACAGTTTCACCTGCACTTGAGAGATCTGAATATATAGGTAATGGTGTTATAGACACTTTTGCATCATAATTTTTGTTTGATATCTTTATGTTTTCAGTATGATAGTGAAAAAATTTCTCATTAAATGTGGCATGTCTACGTATGAACACTCTTCCACTATCATCTAAACATCTGTACCCCTTTTCGTTTTGAGCATATTCTATAAAAGTACATGGTTTCAATCCATACTCAAGCTTGTGTTTATTATATTGTCTTAAATATGGGTATCACAAACAACTAATAGTTTTTAGGTAACTATAACCTGGTTTAACACAAAAACATTTTTCATGTGGACTGATTCCTTTAATTACTTCTGTTGGTAGTTTATCTATTAAATAAACTGCAGTACTAAAGGATTCATGCCCAAATTTCAGTGGCATTCTTTTCTGAGTTAATAGTATTTAACTTGATTCAGCCACATGTCTATGCTTTCTTTCCATAAGACCATTTTGTTCTAAGGTGTATGGGCATGTGGTTTTATGAACTATAGCCTTCTTAAGAAAATAATCTTTTAGAGTCTTATATTTTGTACATCCATCAGATTGCATAATCTTGACATGTGAATTTGTTTGCTTTTCAGCTTGTGTTATCAAGGGTATCACAGTGTCATGTATTTTAGACTTAGATTTCAGAAAAATATATCCATGTAAATCTACTATGCATCTATAAAATAAATGTAGTACTTATACCCATGATCTAAAACAATTGGTGCGGGACCCCACAAGTTAGTAGAAACAGACTAGTGGTTCAGTATACTCGGTAGTAGAATCAATGAAGGGTAATTTGTGATTATTACCCATTCGATAATACGTACATACATAGCGTAAAGTTATAGCATCAAATTTAATTTCGTTTTCTACAAGAATTTGTTTTACAATACTGGTGCTTGGGTGACCAAGCTTAATGTGTCACTGGTCAAATATATTGTTTCCTTTCACTAGATTGTTTTCACTCAGATTACAGCACATTGTTCTTTTTCCCGTATTGTTGTTGTTGATTAGACTGAACTTGTATAATCCCTTTACTTCGTAACTCTACAGTAAAATAGTTTTAGTAAGTGTGCCTCTAACTAAACAATATTTTGGAATAAATTCAAAGTATACACTATTTTCATGAGCAAACTGTGACACACCTAAGAGACTTTTATTGATTTCAGGGACTCTCAACGGATTATTTAATAGCAATTGTTTTTTCAATTAAAGTATCCACTACCAATATGAGTAATGTTAACAGACTTACCATTTCCTATGCACACACTTTGATTACTGTTATACTCCTTGCAATCAAGATTCAAGTTATCTAGGTTGTTAGTTAAGTAATTAACGGCTCCTAAGTCAGGATACCAACTTTAATCATTGATGTGGTCCACTCTTGCAATTCATGTTTAACTAATTAACTTACTTTCATTCTGCATATTCTGATCCAATTGCATTTTTGCCATATTAGCATTTGGATTGTTATTTCTTTGATTGTTTCCGGTTTGATTTGGTGTGAAACTCTATTTAAACCTAAAGAAGCACTTAAATGTTGTGTGGCTACAATTTTCACATATTTTACATTTAGGTCTATTACCGATGTTGTTGTTTCTGCCTCTTCTTCTTAATTTGCCACCATAACTACCTCACTGCACTTGGTAATTTGATCTTAATTCTTTATTTCTATTGCTGCTTGCATAATTGACATATAGATCGCTTTCTTATGGCCTTTTTCTTTGTAATCTTGCTTCATGTGGGAGTGGTATAGAGTGTACTTCATCCATAGATGGAGTATCTTTTTTAGATGAGATTATGGCCTCTACTACCTCATATTCATTACTAAGGCCATTCAGGACAGTTAACACTTGTTCTGATTCTGAAATTTCGTGACTAGCTACTTTTAGTTGATCACATGGAGTCTTTATCGTGGCCAAGTACTTCTCATACTTCTATTATCCTTTCTTAAACTATGCAACTGCCTTCTATAGTGCATGATTTTTGCTGATGACTATGAGTTGATTTTATTTTTAACACTAACTCATATTTCATTTGCAGCATTACATCTTATGACTTGTGATAACATACCATTATTGATAAATGATAGAAGTCATGCACTAATCAGCCTGTCTTCTCTATGATATTTAATATATTCCTCATTATTGAGATCTCTATTATCTTTTCTAGTGATGAATTTAGGTGGTAAGCCCAGAGTGCCATAAAGATGTCCTTCCAAGACATAGCCTTAGATGGCAATTTCGATCTGAAACTTCAAAAACAAATAGTTATTTTATTCTAGTTTTACTACGATTAGTTGAATTTGTGGACTTATCATAGTTTTATATAGTTGATCTACGGTAGATGCAACAATTGTTGGCTGATTCTGAGATGTGATGATGCACATACCGATGTCCGATCACCCATGATAATAAAACTAGAGCATGGACTGCAAGCATAATCTGAATCAGAGAATGAACTTCAAAATATTGAAGGGTAGGTATAAATTCAGGTATGATATTGCCACCAGATGATATTCAGGTGATGACTTATGATGAGTTTCCCTGGTATGGAAACTTCTTGAATTGATTTCTTAGTGATTTAATTTTGATTTTCTGAATTCGTGTTCTCCTCGGACTTAATGAAAAAGATTGTGATGTAGCCGGTGATTACTTACTAGCGAGGAACATATTTGATTCGATGAGTCAACTCTCAAATAAAGAGTGTAACTCTGATGAGAGGATGACCCAAATGATGAAAATTCTCTGATGGTTCTTTGAGTTTAAAATTCTCTTCATTTCCTTGATTTAACGGTTGCTATTAACCAAACGATATTCAGGTGATGATTTCTGATGAGTTTCACTGGTATAGAAACTTCTTGAATTGATTTCTTGACTTTGTGGAGATTTGATTTTGATTTTCTGAATTCTTGTTCTCCTTGAACTTAATGAAGAAGATTGTGATGCAGCTAGTGATTACTTACTGGCGAGGAACGAATTTGATTCGTTGAGTCGGCTGTTAACCAAATGCGCTATGATACCATATAAGAAAAGTGTATTTTTATTAATGAAGTTTGTGTGAATTGATACGCTAAATTTATATAGCAATTTGAAGATGAAGAAGATATCACAATTGTATTATAGAATTGAATGGATTACAAACTATATTGATACATTGTATTTATATCCTTATTTTCTATTGGGCTTACAAATCCAAATTTTTGTGAATTGTCTTATGGGTTCGTCGTATTACTTCCACCCGAATGCTTTTTACAACATTTAGTATTAGTAGACAAAGCTGCTATTTTATTTGGACTAGTGATAAGCCTTGTTGTTGGATCTTTTCATTTGATCGGATTTTCTATTTTTTCAAAGCTTGTTTTTAGAGTCAAAGTTGTATATTTCACCCTACATGGTTATCAGACTGAACAGTGCAACTTGTTGTAGAATATAGTGTTGTTTTTGTAGCATAAGTAACTTGCATATATCCAAGTTTATAACCTATCATAACTTTCTATTTGCTAATGAGGATTTACCCTCGTACCTATTTAACTTTGTAACGTGGTATGACTATTGTAAAACCAACTAGCTAGCACAAAATAATAGTATTTTGTCTGTAATGTTACGTTTAAATCAAATAAATATTGTTAATGGTTAAAATGGATTTGAAGCCCATAGGGGACATGGTATTTTAGCTATAATGAAGACGCGCACACAAAAACACATTGTGTGTGTGTATATGCACACACACACACACACTAAAGGTTAACATGTCTATTGTAGTGTAAATCCAAATATTTATGTATTTGCACGTGAAGGCACATTATGTTGTTCGTGCACACACACATATGTGTATATGCTACACACACATATGTATAATACAAATTATATAAAGTAAATCTGTTTTAGATTAAAATAAATATTAATTTTAGTAAACATTTTTTTTATAATAGTTCTAACTGAATTGGACTGTCTAAGTCTAACAAAGATCCAATAATGATTTTTTTTTTTTTTGGAATTACTCAATTACCCACTATAGACTGGTCAAATTCTAGTAATGGTATTAGAGTCCAATAACATATACAACCTGAATTTTCCATCTTAGGATTAAATATTTGACCTCAGAACTCATATAGTGGGGTGTTTGGATAAGTAATGTCGAAGGATTAAATTTATGCAATCAAGTGTTATGCCCTACCTACTAGCATGACCCAAACAAATATATGAGCCTAAAGTTTGTCTCTAGTAGAAAATATCCAATTTGAATTGTGTCAAAGGGTATTTTCCAAAATTGTTTAAAAATTAAAAATGGATATTTTAAATTTAAAAAAAGACACAACACACACACATACATGCATACGCATATTTGTACATGTAAAAGTTTCTAAGTTAATATTTTTTTTCTTCAAAATGTCTAAATATAAATATAAGTTGATTAAATTTTATTAACTAGATTAATAATAGAATTACATTAATAATAGAATTAAACTCCTAGATTTGGTTTTAGTTCATTAATTTAAATCTAGATCTTTTTTTTCTAAATCAAACCTAATATATATCTGTAAATAATGCTTATAAATCCAAATAGGAGATTTCAAAAGGGACACAAGGACGATAAGGTCAGATCTGGATTGATCTCGAAACCTGAAAAGCTTACATGTGAGTGGTTAAATCGTATATTTTATATAATGGTAGAATATATTATTATAAATCTATTTCATTTTGAATAATTGATGAATTGCAATTTTATTTGGTGAATTCCATAAATGAGAAATATGGTGTGACTTAGAATTTCAATTGTGAATAAATGCTAAGGAAAAATAAATGTAAGGTTGTTTGCAGTATTTTTTATGTCTAAATTATTTAGCCTTAAATTAAAAAAAATGAGAAATTGTTATTTTTAAATTAGGGACGTGAAATAAGTTTTATTACAACTTTGGAATTTGGTTAATGTTTTAATTCACTGGATGAATGTTGGAGGAAGTAGATTTTCATATTTTATTTGGGTCAAAACTTCATAAATTGTGATACGTGGAATTATATGGAACAAATATATCATTTCCCTAAAAGAAAAAGAAGTACAAAAGACGGGTAAGTAACGTATTTCGTACTACTTATTCTAGTAAATAAAAATATGGTCATTTGTAATTACAAACATCAACAAAATTCTCTTTATGGGGAAAATACATAAATAGACTTTATAGCAATTAAGGGTAAAACCACTTTCCAATTTGATAGAATATGGTAGGTTCAAAGAATGACACAGTAAAAAAATAAGCTAAAAAGGTTAACGAGATTGGAAAATGGATGTAAAAATAACAATGGTAAACATAAGCGAATTAGGAAAATGGAATAAGAAGTAGAGAATGGAATCAAAAAGGAAAATGACAATGACAAAAATAATTGGTAAAAGGGAAATGGTCGATAAAATTGGTTAAAACGTGAAATAAGTGCATAATGATGGAAATGTAGACTAAGGGTCTAAATAAAAGGTTAAGAAGCAAAAAGAAAAGTTTATGGAAAAGAAATAAATATACAAACCATATGTAGCATCAAATATGTATTAAAAAAATGCTTTTGAGAAAACTTGTAATATAGGCATGGATGATAGTTATAGGCATTATGAGTAAAACTCAGTTGGTAGTGACGGAGACGATTGGGCCATCACTTACAGGTATTATGAATTGAGTCGGGTATGATAAACTAGATATGACCTGTCCTAACGATGGTATGATAAATATCGTTAAAGATGGAAATAAATGGCAAAAGTTGATACGATGTGAAGTTCGGTCCTTGTGATATATAACAACTATCATCGAATAGGCAATAAAAGGCTTAGTGCTTGAGGTGATAACATATACACACACACACACACACACACACACACACACACGTATTTGCATATACATAACCAAGGAAAAGTGGCCACGTATAGTGGGATAACCAAGGATAAATCTGCGATGTAAGCATGAGGGGTCCATCAGTGATTGTGTCTGGTTTAGGTTATTAAAGGGGTATTGTCTTGATTGCACTAGAGAGTCTAAATGATAAAGAGTTGACTATATAGATCATGCAATTTGGACGAGCGCGAGTACCCATCACTAAGGGTAGTAACTGCACATTTATTGGATCATCATCAGTCTAGCGGTCAAGAAAAGGACATGTGTTACACTTCAGTTGAATGAGTTTGCTACTGAACCATTCAGGAAGGTTACACAATGCCACAATTGTTTGTTTATATTGGTTGTTAAGGCGTGCTAGTTAACCCGTACATAAATTCCTTCAAAATGGTGTGATTAGAAAAGCTAATCTGCAAAAATAGGAGTAGACAAAATATTAAATCCTTACAGTGAATTTTGCAGCGTCGGCAGTTGATAAGTTTATTGCGCATGACTAAACTCTACAACGCTTGCAATTGGGTGGTCCAGAGGGTTCAACACATTCGTGATGTAGGCATTCAGCGACCCGTTAGCGAAATTTACACCAGTATTATGATACCTAACACCCCTTAATGTCACCTATATGAAGATGCACTAAGGTTTATGAAGCGCTTAGGTATAAAGTAACAATACAGAGACTAGAATTCACAAAACAGAAATATATAACATCGGAAACTTTTAAACATTTATTTAATAAGCAATCCAAATCACATCACTTATTACATTTCAAAGTACCAGATAGTCATATCATAAAATAAACATACTATCTCATGGAAAATATCAGACTACATAAGTAAAACCATAAAAACGATCCTCTCATAAGCAAATAAAATGATCAGAAAACAAGAAATGAACCAATGCATGAATCTGGAAAGAGTCTGAATCCAAGTTGAACCAAATAACCAAGAATCACTATTGAGACTCTCTACCCTACAAACCGGGGGGAGGGGGAAGGAAGAACGAAGGAGAAAAAAAACTAGATCAAACATATGACTGGTGAGTTTAAGTATTTTCTAGCATGAGCACAAGATAAGGAAGCATTTAGGCAGATGAGTAGTTCTTAGAGCAATGGACATAAAAGCATAAATTAAGTACCAAAAAAGGTAAACACTAATAAAGATAGGCTTCTCATCCATATCCAAAAATTTCTACACCAACTACCTAAATATCACAATTAGGCTTTACCTAATTTCTACTTGTCGATCGGCTACTTTACCCAAAATGTGACAACTTGCACCAACTATGGAATTCAGAGCTATCAATCCCGAACCCATCAACTAAAAGGACACATCCGTTAATCACAGGCATTATAGCGGCTTATCTTCCCCAATCGGAACCATGCACGCTCACTGTTCCACCGAAACGCTCCCGTACCTACCTCGTTTGAACCTCTTACTACCTAGTTTAGTAAAGTCCTCCCTAGCTTCTACCTAGTGTGAGACTCCACGATAACAAATGTAACACCCCGTAAATTATACCTAATCAAATTAATAATAATAAATAATGAAAATTAACGATAAAGTAATAATATATTAATGGGATGAAAAATGGAATTTTGTAGCATTAGGAATTTGGCTACAAAATTATCGTAGTTATATTCGTGGAAAAAATCTTATCAATTTTCATATATATTATGCAAGAATCCGATCCCGTATGAAAGAATTACATATAAAAGAAGTTGTACATTAAATATACATGCAATAATGTTTGAAATTCAAATTGCAGTATAAATATATGGAATAATATATGACCAATAAATGAGTGATGGGAATATTCCATCCAATTTGAATTTGTGTGTATATATAAGTATACAACAAAGGATAACAATAATGTTTAAAAAGAAAGATATAATTATACTAAATAACGTGATATAAGAATTATCTTTTTAGCCATAAACACAGGCCACTGGCCAAAATACGACCAAGAGATCGACTGCCCACTTAGGAGGGGTGTCGACAGCCAGTCGAACGCCCTTCTAGGGGAGCAGTCAACCTTCTGTGCAGCCAATGCCCAATTTGACCTAGTTCAGGTTGGGTTTTTGGCATTTGTTTATGTATTAACAGTCAGGATATAATCTAAATAATCCTGCATCCTAAACCTCAGATTTAAACCTAGTCTTCTCCTCCTTCCCTGCTGCCACTCTACCATTGATTCCAGAGAAATATATTATAGGTTTTCTTTTTCCTCTCTTAAATCTATTTTCTTTTCTAGTCCCTTTATTTTTAGAATTAGAATAGGATCTAAATCTGGAATCACAAGATATATATATATATATAAGAATTCTAATTGTTTAATTCTTATATATATTTCTAAGGGATTGGAGTCAGCATATGTGTTCGTTCTTGAAGGTTTTCAGATCTAATTGGCAAACATCGTCAAATTTGCGACATTTCCTTAGAGTCTAATCACTGTGAGTAGAAATAATAATTGTTTAGGCATATTCTACGTTTTGTAGATTTTTATATTGATTAGTATGCCTAAGAAGATTTGGATTCATGATAATACCAAATTGTAAAACCCCCAAACCTCCTATTTTTATATATTTTTCACAAGAATTGTCAATAAAATGTTTGGGTTTGTGAATTTGTTTGTGAATTTGTTTGGGTTTTGGATGATGAATATTTTGAGTGATTTACTTTTGTTTGATTTGATTTATCATTTTTATTTAAAAGGTTTTGAGATGTAAAAAGGTTCAGATTTGATTTAGTTTTATTATTTGAGTAGGTTTGGATTTCCATTCTAAATGGACAATTTGAACGTATTCAGATTTGAAACAAATCAAATGTCAATGTTTTTATGTACCACATGGAAAAGGGTAAATTGGATTAAATAGAGGTCTATGTGCATATGCATGCATATATATATATGCATATATGTTGAACGAAAATTAGCGCTTATTATACGTATTATATATTCTATTTATATAACGTAGTTAACGTAATAATGACGAAATAAATGTGTTAGAATAAGGTTAGAAAATTGGAAATGTCCCTAAATAAATTGTTGTTTGTGTGTGCGTATAAAATGGCTTATTTTGTATATTAAATAATGACACACAGACATGAGGTTAGTCGTCATTTGTGATAGAAGTCTGCCTGGAAACAACCGACAAATCCAGCGACCGCATGTGAGTTTAGCTTATGTGAGAGGTCTGAGTGCCATGAGCCATTTAATTTATTACACTATGGCATGAGGTTAAGCCACTTTTAGTAGAAGTCTGCCCAGAACCAACCGACATATCCAACATCTATAGGTACACGGTTTAATGTGAGAAGTCTAATGTGTGCATATATACCTATCATGTGTGTAAATATGTAGGCTTAGTACGCCTTGAGAAGGTCTTAAATGGTTGACATTCTTTTTATCTAATTTGGGTCTTAAGTGGTTAGGACTAGGACCATTCTTAAGGTTTATTCCTTAGAAGTGGACCAAAGTCATAGGACCCTCCCTTATCAGATTCGAAGTAGGTCTATGGGTCCTCCTTCTCTAAAAATGGTTTAGACATGGAAATAATGGAGTAGGGTAGTTTACTGGAATGTCCACTTCCTCTAAGAGCTTTGTGAGGGCCATACTAGGAAAAAGATTGGTATCTATGGGACATAGCATGCTATTTAATTCACCAACTGTCTAAGGGAAGCCTTAAGCATCGTAGGTGTTCTACCGTAATATTAGTTAAGTAGTAACATGAGGCGTCCGCCATAGTGGTCTTAAATAGCTATATGCGGGCCTACACTAAACGGGTATTAAGCAGCGAGATACTACTTCTCATACTACTTGTGAGAATATGTACTTAAGAAATATGCGGGACTACACTAAACGGGTATTAAGCAGCGAGATACTACTTCTCATACTACTTGTGAGAATATGTACTTAAGAACATTGGCGTATGAGGACGGGGTCTTAAGTAGCTAGGATTCTCCTTAGGGTCACAAGAGATCATGAGAATCTACCTTTAACAATTATGTTAAAATGGGCTTTAAGTGACCGAGAATGTCTATCTCGTTGGGTCTTCACCATAAATGCATCAATAGAGGTCCTAAGTGATTGATTTAGACATCCACCTCATTGATTAAAATATCTCTTTGTATGTGTGTGCTTATATGTTTCATAGACATACCTTGACATATATTACCTGCCAAATCTAGGGTGTTGTCTTTAAGAAAATATTATTTTCAGTTACACAGGACTTTATGTTCTGGCTCCTCTCCTTAACATATCCAACAGGTCAATAGGTGGGGTAGCAACTCAATGGACGAAATGATGATATAGCCTGAAGAAGGCGATGAGACTATTATGTTATTATTTCTATTTTGCTTTTGGAAACTCTAGATTATGAACAGTGATGATGTAACGTTATGAATAAATGTATTTGACAATTTGTAACTCAATTTGTGGCTTTTAATAAATGGTGCATCTTATTTTTGGTATTGTACTTTTTCGTTCTACTGTGTGAGATTTCCATAACGTTATGTTAACTTTTATTCTATGCAAATGTAATTTATTATAGGAACCAACGATCCATTTAGAGTGGCTCTAAGTTTCGTTAGCCCTTTTCTGGTTCCAAATTTAGGCCCACTCTGAGTGGGTTGTTACATTTGGTATCAGAGCGGAGGTTACCCGATTGTAGGGAAATTATACATATGATAGGCGTATTTGTATTTTGAAAAAGGTTTTCAAACTATATATATATTTACCCCAATAAGCACAAACAACTACACTAGGCAACTTTATCGTTTTCTTCCCTTTTCAGCTTAAATACTATCTCAAGAGCATCCACTTCAGGATTCTTCCTTTTCTTTTCCAGATAATAGAATGACTGATAATCCTTCCAAATAGGGAAACCAGGCAAGACCTCGGTATTTGCTAGAATGCTTCCAACAATATCTCCGTACTGTGGAGTAGGTCACTATTGCTAATCCCGCCCCATTGGTGCTTGCAGCTCCTGCCGTTGTGGCAGCCTTTGATTATCCTTGATTCTGAAAGAGTTTTGTAAGCCTTGGCGGAAAACCATTCTTAGGAACAGAAAGTTTTGTTTGTACTCAAGCTTGGATAATGGACTGCAAAAGGATTTTTGGGGCCACGGGATGGTCAGATGAAGTTAAGAGAAGAGTTGTTGCCTGACATTTAAAAGGAGAAGCTCTTGAAGGTGGAACCTAGTATATGAAGAGAATGTGGGTTGAGTATTAATATGGGACAAATTTAAGACCCTCTTTGAAACAAACTTTCCACCAAAGGCTGAGATGTCGGTCCAGTTAGAGAAGTTTATCCATCTCAAGCAAGGAAGTTTGAGTCAACAAGAGTATGTGGCTAAGTTCACCAAGTTATGTAAGTTTGGTAGGGTTTGGTAGATACCTCAATGAGTAAATCTTTAAGGGTTGTTAAAGTGTCGAACTCCCCATTGAAATACACCTTGTTGACCCAAGTGATGTTAAGAGAAACCTTTGGAACGTTAGTGGAGACGACCATTTTGTGCATAGCTGAGGGATCTAAGGAGAAAAAGAACGGTGAGAAGGGAGAAGGAATTCTGTTCCTAATAATAAGAAGAAGAAAGAGTGGTGGAGGAATAAGAAGAAAAGGGGTAGTTTAAGAAAGAAGCCAAGATTTGTACGAGGTGCAATCGTGGAGGCCATGCAGCCAAAGGCTGCAGGACTACCTTAGCAAAGAAGTAGTTCAAAGGAAGGTGCTACAGTTGCAACAAGAAAAGACACTTGTCAAGCGAATGCCCAAAGCCCAGGGTTACTCAGAGTGGTCAGAATTATGCATTGGAGGCTACACCGATACAGAGCCGACCCGCAAGAGATTAAGGTCCACCCGTACTATAAGGTATAATGTCTATTTTAGGTATTTCCGTATACACCGTGTTTAACTCGAGAGCAAACCATTCTTTTATATCTAAGAGGCTAGCTGATTTGTTGAACCTTTCCTTGTCTATCACCAGTAATTCGATAGAGGTGGCAAACCCTATCGGAGGAACTATGTATTTTGAGTTGATCTGTAAAGACCTAATATTGGATATCAACGATGTTGAATTCCTCTACAAAGCATGTATATTGGATTTCATGGGATATGACCTTATCCTGGGTATGGATTTGCTACCATTTTATGGAACCATCCTAGATTGCGATAAGAGAATTGTTCATCTTAGGAGCCGAGGAGGACGTAGTCTGAAAATTCCTTGTAACATTAGAAACAAGGATAAAGCCTTGTTATATACCTTATCTCCTAGTTCAAAAGGGTCATCTTTGGTCCCTATAGTATGTGAGTTCTTGGACGTCTTTGGGGAAGTCACGGGACTTCCACCCCATAGAAAAAATCTCTTTTCGTATTGACCTAGAGAAGGATGCTAGACCAATAGCTTTACCCTTAAGGCATATGGTGCCTAAAGAAAGGAGAGAGTTGGATAAATAGATTTCGGAATTGCTACAAAAAGGCTTCATTCGACGAAGTATGTCTGAGTGGGTTACACCTGCTGTGTTTGCCTCCATAGCAGATGGATCTTTAAGACTTTGTGTGGATTATAGATAGCTTAATAAACTAATAGAGAAGAATAGGTACCCCTTACATAGAATTGATTATCTATTTGACCAATTGGAAGGATCCTGAGTATTTTCCCAATTAGACCTTGTAACCGGATTTGACCAATTGAGAATTTCAGAGGATAGTAAGGATAAAACTATGTTTAGGACGCCAGATGGATTGTTCTAATAGGGTAGTTATGCCCTTCGGACTGATGAATGCACCCTCCTTCTTTGTTGACCTTATGAGTAGAGTGCTTAGGGGCATTCTGAATAAGATTGTTGTAGTTTTAGTAGACGATATCCTTATATTTTCTAAGGACCATAAAGAGCATGAAAGTCACCTTAGATAGGTCCTAGGGATCTTAAGAGAGAACCAGTTGAAAGCCAAATTTTCGAAATGTCATTTCTGGAGAGAAGAAGTTAAAATTTTAGGACATATCGTGTCAAGAAAATGCTTGGCTGTAGACCCCGCGAAGAACGAGGCAATTAAGGAATGGAGAGCACCTCGAAATGCTACGGAGGTAAGAAGCTTCCTTGGATTGGCTAGATATTACCAAAAGTTTATTAAAGACTTCGCAAAGGCTGCTACTTCTTTAACCCAACTAACGAAGCAGAACTTGGTATTTTTTTGGAGTAATAAATGTGGCATGGATTTTAAGAAATTAAAGGAAGTATTGACTAGTGCGTCAGTTCTTATTATACCCAATGGCTCAAGGATGTTCACGGTTTACACTGACTTGTGCGGAACCGGTTTAGTAGTGGTTCTTATGCAAGATGGAGGATTGTTTCTTATGCCAGTAGATAACTCAAGGACACCAAGAAGGGATATGTTCATGACCAAGAGTTAGCCGCAGTAGTGTTCGTCTTAAAGATGTGGAGGCATTATCTTTTAGGGGAGAAGTCTGAACTTTTTACTGGCCATAAATCACTGAAGTATTTATTCTCCCAAAGTGACCTGAATTTAAGACAACAACGATGGGTGGAGTACATTGCCTCTTTTGAATTTATGATCCAGTATACCCCAGGAAGGGGAACATCATAGAGGATGTGCCGAGTAGAAAGCATGCATCTTTGAATGCAATTTTGGAATGGAAACAATTGGAGTTTCTCTCTAACTTTAACTTGCAACTCCCGCCGGTAGCTTTTAGTAGTTTTTTTAGGAGTTATGCTTGTTACACTCACTCTGAGAAAGGATTCGAAGTACGCAAGACCTTGACGAAGAAATAAGAAATTTGAAAGAGGAAGTGGGGAAGAAGGAGACCTTTCCCCATTCAGTCAGATATTCATGGGCAATGATGGAAGTTTGCTTAGGGATGGACGACTTTGCGTCGCTAAGGATGAGGAGTTAAGAAAGGAATTTTTAGAGGAGTGCCATAGGTCGAGGATGACCATACACCCCGGTGGAGATAAAGTGTATAAAGATATGAAGAGGAATCTCAATTGGGAAGGGATGAAAATGGAGAAAGCTGAGTTTATAACCAAGTGTTTAACATGCCAAAAAAGTAAAGCAGAGCAAGGAAGCCCTCGAGGATTACTATTACCATTGAAGTTCCCATCTGGAAATGGGAACATATTTCTATGGATTTTGTGGATAGGCTTCCAAGAAGTCAGAAGGGAAATTAGGCTATTTGGGTTATAATAAATCGTTTGACCAAGAGTGCTTGCTTATACCAATAAAAAAGGATAGGACTGCAGCTTCATTGGCCCAGTTGTATGCCGGAGAAATAGTCAGGTTGTATGGTGTTCCATCTAGTATAGTGAGCGATTGAGACCCCTTATTCACGAGTGAATTTTGGAAAAGTTTACGAGCAGCATTAGGAATGACCCTCAACTTAAGTACAACTTATCACCCGTAAATCGTTGGCCAGACGGAAAGAGTAAATCGGATCCGAGAAGACTTGCCCAGAGCTTGCATTATCGACTTTGAAGGAGTTAGGGAGCAACACCTACAGGCTACCACTTGTGGAATTCATATAACAATAGTTTTCAAGCAACGATTGGTATAACCCATTTTGAAGCGATTTACGGGAGGCCATGTAAATCGCCAACTTGTTGGTGGGAAACTACCGACAAGGTTTTACTTGGACCAAACTTTGTCAGTGATTCCATGGAATATATTTCTTTGATTAGGTAGAGGATGAAGGTAGCCTAAGACCGCTAGAAATCGTATGAGAATAAGAGGAGGATGGAACTTGAGTTTTATATAGAAGACTTGGCATTCGTAAAGGTTTCTCCTCTCAAGAAGATCGTTCGGTTTAGCAAGACGGCGAAATTGGCCTCTAGACTAATTGGTCCTTTTCGCATCATCGAAAAGATATGATTTTTGGCATATCGAGTGGATCTCCCTAAATTCCTATCAGGGATCCATAACGTTTTTCATGTGTAATATCTGAGAAAATGGCTTCATGATTCTGCTATTAGACTCGATCTTGATGAAATTGGGGACATAGGAAACTCAAGTTGGAGTCCAAGGTGCCTCGTGCCACTACAAAGATTGTAGAGCACATAATCAAGAGACTCTACAATAAAACCGTTCACCTCGTCCGAGTACAATGGGGGAGCTATCCTGTGGAAAACACATGGGAGACTGAGGATAAGATGAGATAGACCCACCCAGAGCTTTTCTAGGGTAATTTTCCTCTAAATTACATTTATGGATGCATTGTGGTTGCTGGATTGGATATTGGGGAAATAGATGCAACACAATGGCACAAAACACTCATATAGAAATATATGCATTATAGAATGTTTCACATACCTACTACTTCACTTATCTCACATACACGCTAGGATTGAGCAAACTTTAGTAAGTCTGCAGTTAGTAATCACTGCGAGTCATGGTTGTTTTGTAACATCCCATAATTTTCAATATTAATGTTCAAAAATTAAAGAATAACTAATCTCAGATGTGAGAATTAAGGGAAATGGGTTGCGCCATTGTATTCATCTCGGAATTCTGGTTGAGATAGAGTACGAGTTTGCGTGAATTGGACTTCGTATGAAGAAGTTATGGCCATCAGAAGTTTCAGAAAATTTAAACAGATTTCAAAAATTCGAATTTCAGAGTCAGATTGGGCTATGCGGGAAATTTCCCGCCAGGGCCAGGTCGACCAGGGGGTCGACCTACCCACACAGGTCGACCAGGGGGTCGACCTGCCCCCCCCCCCCCCCCCGGGCAGATTTGTTTGATGACCTTTTTATGACTGTATGCTGAGTCATTAGGGTTTCTGATCTAGTCTGAATGGCTGGGGTTAATTCTGGGTTTTTCGGATGGCCTAAATTAATCCTAAACTCTATAAAAACACATGTAGACTCAAACCCTAAAATCAAATAAAAAATTAGAATCATGACCTCCATGCTGTCACCTTGCAGCCTAGAATAGCCGCCACCAATTAGAGAGGAAGAAAAGCTAATCAAATTCAATTCTAATCTAAACCGCAACAAATTGCCTTCTTCAAAGGAAAGCTAAATCAATTTCAGAACTCAGATTTCAGAACTCAAGACCTTCTTTGAGTTGTGAGTTTTATTTCTTTAATAAGATAATTAACAATTTAATGGGATTGAGCTATGATTTGGATTATATGGTTATGTTGTGAATCATTAACCATATGTTATTATCTATGTTGTAAATTCTATGATGTTATCATCTATGTTGTAAAGTTGTGATGTTATATTCTATGTTGTAATTCTATGATTGGCTTATGTATAATCAATTCATAATGTTGTTTCATATGCTAGTTTGGTTATGTTGTTGGAACTAATTCATATGATAAATCATATGTATGTATGCAAGTTAGTGAAAATTATATATTACCTTACATGTTTCATGACATCTATTTTATGTGTAAATTGGATCTAAAGTTAGGCTATGACATGTGTGAGTTATATGCTGGTATACAAAATTCTACATGCTAGTTTACATGTTTAGATGTAAGTTTACACCATCATTTATGTTGCATAAACCACATATGCAAGTGTGTGTGTATATATATATATATATATATATATATATATATATATATATATATATGTGTGTGTGTGTGTGTGTGTGTGTGTGTGTTTGGAGTATGAATCGTTCCTATGCAAATTTACCCCTTATGGTTAGATCCATGACATACATGGTTTATGCAAGTTTGTGACTATAACCTAAACAAGTTTACACCTTTAGATTTAGATCTATGACATATGTAGTTTTATGCAAGTTTGTGACTTTGGCCTATGCAAGTTTTAGATGAAGAACCTCATTCACACATGCAAGTTCACCCCTTATGTTTAGATCTAGTTATATCTATATGTATGTTGTGATGTTTTCTCTTTATTCCATAAGTTAGACTATTCGAGTCTAACGTATTTTTTACGTTAATCGAACGAACGTACAACGTGGGCTGATGGGATAATATTAAAAGATTTAATATTGAGAATTGGCATAAATGCCTTAAATGGCATAGAATTAATTTGTGATGAAAATTGGTATGATTTTGCATACCATAAATAGATGGACATAATTGAGTCAATTATGGACATAGTTAAATTTGGAATTGGTTGATAATTTGAATAGGGAAATTAATTCAAATTGGGGGATAATTACTTATGTGTAATTAATCGCCTAAGACACGAGGTTAGGCTCTTTTGTGGTGTAAGACTGCCCGGACCCGCCCGGCAAATCCAGCTGCCACAAATGCCAGTATAATGTGGGAGGTCTTAGGCATAAATAAAATGCGTAATGGTTGTAAAGACACAAGGTTAGGCTCGTTTGTGGTGTAAGACTGCCCGGACCCGCCCGACAAATCCAGCTGCCACAAATGCCAGTCTAATGTGAGAGGTCACTACAAAGTTACAGTGTTAATGAATTAAGAAACACTTAACCAGATAAACATGTAGTGGTAGATGGGGGTTAAGTGGGTGCCTTGGGTGGCTTGTGAAATACGATTAGAAACACTTAACCAAAATTTGAAACATGTAAGTGGACATGAATAAGAAGAGGGTTAAGTGGGATGTACTAGAGGGGATCAAGCTTAGGTGGATAGCTTGTGTCAAGTAATGGGAGCCCGTTTCAACCAGTAACCCATAAGTATCTTTGTGGGCTCGACCCAAGTCGAGGACGGGACACACATACTGGGTTTAACTGTAAGAGGCCAAAACGGGTTAGCAGTGGCAATGCAAGTCCAACGGGTTCATGTGCGTGTGTGGGCCCGGGCTGGTAGGTAAGACGTTGTTGCATCGTGTAGGTATAAGTTGTGCATTATTGGTGGTATCGGTTTGCCACTTTGGGGAGTGATACATCCCACTGTGGGGCCAGCACGGGTATCTATGAGTTAGGGAGCCGATCGCATTGGGGTAGTGGGTACACCTAGTGGAGATAGGGGCAGGCGGCACCTATGAAGGCAACTAGGGGTGCACGAAACTACCATTATCATTATTAAGTTCTGTAGGCGGGATCAACCTTAGGGTGACTAGTGGTGGTGCAGTATAGTAATTATCTTATAGTGGTTTAGGTGCGCCTTTAACGTTATCTTTGTTCATCTTATTTCCTTGTTTACTCTGTCATACCCAATTGTTCACAGTCATTTCCTTATTTTCCAACTTGTGCCTTAGCCTAGTTATTTTGGTAATTATATTGTTAAAGCTATCGCACTCGCCAGACTTTATGTCTGACCCCCTTTGTTTCCACCTCTTTTCTTCCTTTCCCCCCCAGGTGCTCAGGGTGGAACTAGCACCAGTGGAGCTTGATTTTGGACAGCTGTGTCTCTGCTTTTAGAAGTTGCTTGGATCGCTGAAGTAAAAGTTCAGCCTATCTTATTTATGGCTATTTTGTGTTGGGGTTATGTCTTTCAATTTATGTACTCCGATTTAGTCAAGATGGATATTATGTACTTTGACTCTTGTTTTTGATGATGTAATCAAACCTATGTGTTTACTGCTGCAATGAATAAAATTTTGAATTTTTAAGTACTGTTTATATCTGTCTTGTTGTTAAGTTTCTGTTCTATACACACATAAAACGCTCCATAGAAGTTAATGCATTCCCTTTGTGAGTGACATTAATGTACATGGGGTGTTACATGTTTATGGATGAATTAAAAACAACATGGGTGTACAAAATGGATGTTTCGAGCGAGTTGTGTTTTTGCCCCTTCAGACATATTTCAGGGCAAATTCTATTTTAAGGGGGGAAGAATGTAACACCCCGTAAAAATATATCTAAACAAATTAATAATAATAAATAATGAAAATTAACGATAAATTAATAATATATTAATGGGATGAAAAATAGAATTCTGCAACATTGGGAATTTGGCCACAAAAATATCGCAGTTATATTCTTAGCAAAATTCTATTCAATTTTCATATATAATATGTCAGAATCTGAGCCCATATGAAAGAACTACATTTAAAAGAAGTTGTACGTTAAATATATATGCAACAGTGTTTGAAATTCAAATTGCAATATAAATATATGGAATAATATATAACCAATAAATGAGTGATTGGAATATTCAATGCAATTTGAATTTGTGTGTATATATAAGTATACAACAGGGGACAACAATAACGTTTAAAATGCATTATATAATTATAATAAATAACATTATATAAGAATTATCTCTTCAGCATTAAACACAGGCCACTGGCCAAATACGACTAGGAGGTTGACCGCCCCCTAGGAGGGGTGTCGATCGTCGATCGACCACCCTTCTATGGGAGCGCTCGACCGCCTGGTGCAGCCAATGCCTAATTTGGCCTGGTTCGGGTTGGATTTTTGGTGTTTGTTTATATATTAATGACCGAGATTTAATCTAAATAATCCTATGACTATTATTCACTCACACACCTATAAATAGCACCCTAAACCTCAGACCTAAACCTAGTCTTCTCCTCCTTCCCTACCTCCACTCTGCCATTGAATCCAGAGAAATATACTGTAGGTTTTCCTCTTCCTCTCTTAAATCCATATTCTTTTGTAGTCTTTTTTCTTATAGAATTTGAATAGGATCTGAATCTGGAATCATAAGATTTTTATATATAAGAATTCTAACTGTTTAATTCTTACAGATATAGTTTTCTAAGGGATTAAAGTATGCATTCGTGTTCATTCTTGAAGGTTTCCAGATCTAATAGGAAAACATCGCCAAACCTATGACATTTCCATATAGTCAAATCACCGTGAGTGGAAATAATAATTGTTTAGGCATATTCTACTTTTTGTAGATTTTTCTATTGATTAGTATGCCTAGGGAGATTTGGATTCACGACAATATCAAATTGTAAAACCCTCAAATCTCCTATTTTTATATATGTTTTGCTAGAATTGTCAATAAAATGTTTGAATTTGTGAATTTGTTTGGGTTATGGATGAAGAACATTTTGGTTGGTTTACTTTTGTTTGATTTGATTTATTCTTTTTATTTATGTGATGACTGTCCATAACTGATGCACTTAACATTGGAAATAATGCGCTGAAAGATGTGCCAGGCAGCCATGGATGATCATCAAGATAAAATAACACAAGCGGAACCTATCGTATAACTCACAACACAAGGATAAAATATTATAGAACATATACAACATGCAATAATAGCAAAGCATAATTGCATAGAATTTGAAACTTCCATATCATCATGAAAATATCCATACAACCATGGATGCACTATAAGATTTTGTACAATAAGCCTCACTACATGCACTCAGAAAATACATCTAATAGCGAAAACAACAAATACTAGATAGTAGAAAATAATACGCCAGCCTCCTACTTGTCATCGTTCAGCAGCATCGTCCTCACCAATATCTATCACCTGTCACCTGCTACTTAGTCTGCCCATCCACAACTAGATGAAAAACCCAAGGTAATAAGAGGGAGACATAAGATCTTGATCAGACAACAGCCATGGTGTGCGATAAAACAGTTATCTAATATCATCAATAAAGTATGTGAGAATAGGCAGATTAATCATCTAAACTACCAACTATATCATCAGAGAAGAACTCACACCCGTCTTCCTCACATCCGACAGTGATAGCCTTTACAACAAGTATTACGAAACAGCCGTACATTCACAGCATTCAGTTATCAAGCATATACCATTCTAATCGATATTGACATCTCTCAAGAACAAGCCCCAAAGGCCTAAACCAGCATCAGACAAGCACCCAAGAGATATCTCCTTCAGTGTCGAATAATCTATACAAGCCGATACAAGCAAACAATCATTCGTCTATGACTCTATCTATCACCACCAATCCTGCTAAGAAACCATCATTAATAGTATGACTGGCCCATCTGGCCATCCTTCAAGGGCTAATGGTAAACCCCGGTTCTAGCAAAACTCCATACGCCTTTCATCGATATGTATCTAGGCCTTTCATCAATACCCAGGGTACTCAACAAATCATCTAGTCTTTAAGGCATCCTTATTATACCCCTGCTTTGAGTTCGCTATAACCTACGACAACGATAATTCCTCAGCCTTCGATATCTCTAGTCGTTGTCATCGGTGACTACAAACAAGCTCAAACGTCTTTTCGAGCAACCATTATCCACTGACTCAATATCTTCGAGTAGCCTTCACATTCATTACATTTCATCGATCAATGAACATCTCACAACAATTCTAACATTCCTTCTTGGATTTATGTCGAAGCCATAACCATCGTTGACCCAAAAATATACGTCGTTTGGTTGATATTCCATCTCATAGCATTCACAACTTTTCCGCTATGAAAATAACACATAAAGTTTAGACCTCCTTTCACAACATTTGGAAATGCTGTCTTCGTCCTTCGGTCATTCAACGACCTAACCTCACTAGCGACCTAACTTCCTTAGGTTGTTTCATGAACTAGCATCAATGGCCTGAGCACTCCGTGGCTCCAAGCCGACCCGACCTAGCAACAACGATCCAACACCCGTAAGACACCCCATGTCCGTTAATGTCACTCACTAAGGGAATGCATTAAGTTTCGTGAAGCGCTATAGGTAAACAGACACAGAATAATTACAAGACAGATAAAAATAAGCCAGCAGCGAAAAAAATTAAACTTTTATTTCAAGCATAAGTCATAATACCACGGTCCACAATTTCATAAGTCACAAAAACCATTACAATAAAATAACTTCTGTCTTGCACCATCAGAGCACATAAGTAAATAAAAAGCATCATTCCCCCAATTAAAAGAGTTAAGCCATAGTAGAGACAAGAACTTGAGCCATACTTCAGAAGTAGCTCCTAGCAAGATGATATCTGATTCCTGATTAAGTCTGAGTGTTTCCTCCCTGAGAACCTGGGGGGAGGGAACAGAAGAAAGAAGGAGAAACAATAGGGTTAGACATAAAGTCTGGCGAGTCTACTTACTTTTAGCGAGTAGACAAATAAAAGCAAAATGATAGGCATATAAAGTGAATAAGAGAGATCACTACATAAATGGAAGGTATGACAAGGTAAGCAAGTTAAGGTGTATGTGCCTCACTAGTGATTACTCTGCATTATTACTAGTATAACTGAAATGAGATGATCCCTTCCAATATGAGTTGGTAGGCTTAGGTCATACGTCCAAGTATACCCTAACCACTACCCTAATCGATCAGCTCCGTACCCCGTAGATATCATGTGCTGGCCCCACAGTAGAAGGTATCACTTCCTAAAGTGGCAACCTATGGTGTGCATAACCATATCTACTAGTGTCACGATCGTCTTAACCCCCTCTTCCCGGCCCATGCACGCACATGTCCTCGGCCGGTTTGTGCCGCCCACACCATCCGCCTCGTTTGGATCTCTTACAATCAATCAGTAAGCGTGCCCCTTTCTCCACCTAGTACGGAGTTCTTTATTTGATACCTACTCCAGGTTACTAACTAAAATGGGTCCCACGCAATATGATACAAGCTCTCCCCTTTGTCTTGTATCCCCCACTAGGTTTTCCCCTAACTATGTATACCCTTAGGTGTCTTAAATTACATAGCCCTATGTCAGTTATGCTTACCCTAAAGGGTGTCTTTAATTACATAACTTTATTATATTTTCCACCGGTTATGTATACCATTAGGTGTCTTTAATTACATAACCCTATTGGGTTAAGTTCGTGGGCCTATATGTAAATATTATCCACTCCCTCTAATTTACTTAACCCACCCACTACCCATCCAATTTTACTTAACCCTAACTTAAGTTCGTAGTCATATTAAATTAGGTTAAGTAGTCCATTTCATCACCATGTCCAATTATGGTTATAATGGGCTAAAGCTCCCACATTCGGCATACAACGCGTGGATGCTGGATATGCCGGTCGGGTCCGGGCAGTGTTATTCCAAAGTTGGGCCTAACCTCGTGTCTTAGCCCGATTCGTGTTTGCGTACTTAGACCTCCCACATTAGGTTCAACATTAGTGGCTGCTGGATATGCCGGTCGGGTCCGGGCAGACTTCCACCACTAACGTAACCTAACCTCGTGTCATAAGTACAATTTACAATTCCTAATTGTAAATTACTAGCCATTCCAAATTAATCCAAATCTACCTATGTCATTATAGGTAATTATTTCTATGTTTCCCTATTTGAATTATATGTCCGAATATTTCATAAATTATGCCAATTATAAATCCATTTTTCCCCGTTTCCTCTCTAATGTATTCGTATGTATTTTGGCGGAATCTAGGCTATAAAGTAGTCTAGCTATAACAATAAGAAAGGAATATGACAAGGGTGATAGTTTCGACATATCTTGGCATAAACATGAACATAAACTGGCATGATAACAAAGTGAATTATTTAGATCTAGCATAGTTCGGGTGGCAATTACTATGATGTTCAAGCAAGCATAATGAGAACTAGATTAACCATTAGGTGTCCAATTATTTAGATCTAGCATAGTTCGGGTGACATAGCAACATGTTTAGATCTAAAGATGGATCCACATGTCAAGTTTACATCATGTCTTAATGGATCACAATATGATAGGTGAAAGGTGATTAACATAAAGAACTAGATCTAAGCAATGTTACAACTGTCCAAATTAATAGATATACATCTACCATAACATGGTTACAAGTCACGATCCCCATAAGCAACATAATCTAATAACCATAATTTTGTTAGATCTAGGAAAATAGATTTGTCATGACATAGTATAGAATTCCACTTTAACACAGAATCATACTTTACAACACATCCAATTCATAGTCTTTCAAAATATACTTTTATTTTTGTAAACCTAAAAACAACTAGAACTCACAGCGTTAGGTTTAGAGAATTGAGGAAGAACGGATATAGAATTTCTGAATTCGATTTATAGAACATGTTGTTGTAGAAAATGGTTCAGTTCGCACTCCAGCAGCATATGGCCTCCATGACTTCCAATGAAGAAAATATGAGAAATAGGACACCTATATATAGCTGCCAGACCCCCTGAAACCAAGTTCCACATCAGCCTTAGGGGTGTCAACACCCCTGTAGGTGGGTTGACCAATAGGTCGACACCCATTCAGGGGGGTCGACCCCCTAGAGCGAGAATTTTGCCGCTCAGAGGAATTTTTTGAATTTGAGTCCTCTGGATAGAATTCTGACTATTCTCTGACTCACCTCTAACTCATGCATATATATAAAATATTTCTCTGTGTATACAAACATAAAACCATCATAACTTCTTCATACGGTGTCCGTTTTACGCAAATCAAATGTCTATTTTGACCAGAATTTCGAGACGGACGCAATGGTACAGTCCGTTTCCTCTAATTATGAATATTAAATTAATTATTGTTTAGTTTATTCTCTTTAATGTCGTTAAAAATTCGGGGTGTTACATTCTCCCCTACTCAAAGGATTTCGTCCCTGAAACCTCTAAGTTGAGAAGAATGCATATCCTACCATCCATCATCCATCTACTCATCCGCCAATCACTGGCATCCATTATCCTTAAAGATTTCTAATGCTAATATGAATATATGCAAAGGTGTATGTATACGTCCCAACACTAATGCGAAAATCAGGCGGTCTACCGATTCAGTTGACCTCCTTAATGCAATGTGTGTTAGTGCCATGAATCCAATATGTATGTGAATAAACCTATTGTATCATATAAGTTCTATATGTGTGCACATTCATCTGTCCAAATGCAACATCCATATGCTAACTCATCCATTTCCATTCATAAAAGAAAAGAAAAAGCACACACATCCATATGCAGTATGAGAGTGATTGAGTCGATCTTAGCACCTAATGTGTGTGTGTATGCGTCCACAGGCAAGCACTAGCAAATACTTGCATCCATCAAACATAACATGTTTCAAACACATGTTTACATCCATATGATTCCTATCTAAAGGTCGAAAATACGATGGATAAGATATATTCTATCGACAGAAACAAGCACTGATAAAACTTAGGAAAGGAGTTGAGAATATACCCTCGAAAAGAAAAGGGTACGAAGCACGAATCTTGTCATCGGTCTCCCAAGTCGCATCTTCTCGGTTATCTCCCCATTAAACCTTTAGCAACTTGATCTCCTTATTGCGCAACTTCTTAACCTATGACCCAAGAATACGGGTAGGGACTCGTCTGACTATCGCCTCCCGTTCCACTTCGACTTCTTCCAACATACTTGGCTCAACTACTTCCGCGGTGTCTTGCAGGCACTTCCGCAGATGAGAGACATGGAAAATGTCATGAACACCGGATAGATTTTCTGGGAGCTTTACTCTGTAGGCCATTTGGCTAATCCTCTCGGTTATGGGGAATGGTCCCACAAACCTAGGTGCCAACTTCCCTACTGATCCGAAGTGAACCACATTCCTCAGAGGTGATACCTTGATAAAAACTAAGTCTCCCACTTCGAATTCGATGTCAATCCTTCTCTTGTCTACATAGGAATTCTGCCTATCTTGGGCTGTCTTCATCCACCGTCGAATAAGGTCAATCTTTTCGGACGTTTCTCTAACCATATCTGGTCCGAGTAATAATCTTTCTGTAGATTCCCATTAACAATTTGGCGATCTACAGGGTCGTCCGTACAATGCTTCGAAGGGTGCCATGCCGATGCTAGCTTGAAAACTATTATTATAGGCAAACTCTACTAAAGGAAGATGCTCTTCCCAAGTCCCTCCGAAGTCTAGGATACACAGCCTTAAAAGATCTTCTAGGATCCAGTTCACCCTCTCCGTCTGCCCATCGGTCTGAGGACGATAAGCGGTGCTTAAACACAACTGTGTACCTAATGCTTCTTGCAAGCTCCTCCAAAATTCGCTACTAAAGATGGGGTCACGATCGCTTATGATGCTGGAAGGTACTCCGTGAAGACGAACTATCTCTCGGATATAAATTGCTGCCAACCATGATGTCGTCCTCTTACTCTTAACTGGAATAAAGTGAGCGCTCTTAGTGAGTCTATCCACTATCACCCAAATACTGGTGTTACCTTTCTTTGATCTAGGCAAACCATCTATGAAATCCATAGAGACGCTCTCCTATTTCCACTGCAGAACCTCCAGCGGATGAAGTAATCAACCGGCCTTCTTTTGCTCTGCTTTGACTTGCTGGCAAACTAAACATTGAGAAACAAATTCGGCCACATCCTTCTTCATCCCAGCCCAAAAGAAAACCCTCTTCGCAAAGGACTGCCTTTATCAAGCTTCCAGCTTGAGGAACACAAAGCCTTCCATCTCGTCGCAACCACCCCTTTTCATCTATGGAATACCTACTGAGGTGACTAGAAGTCTCCCCTCTTTTGAGCTTATCCATGATGTCTAGAATCTGTGGGTCACCTTGTTGCGAAGCTCCTATCTGATCCACAAGAGTCGGTCGTATCTCCAAGGATGCAAATAAATCAGGCCAAACCTCGATGGAGGGTCTAAAATCAAAAGTTGATATGAACTCCAAGTTCTTTCTTTCCATAAACAGAGGACTCAGGACCACCCTCTGCTTACTTAGTGCGTCTGCCACCACATTACCCTTGCCAGGGGTATAAGCAATCTCAAAATCATATGAAGCTAAGAACTCCATCCACCATTGTTGCCTTAAGTTTAGATCCTTCTATGAGAATAGATACTTGAGAGATTTATGATTAGTGTATAAATCGAACTTTTCTCCAAGTAAATAATGACGCCATGTCTTTAACATGAATACTATGGCAGCTAGCTCTAGATCATGGGCGGGGTAATTCTTCTCATGAACTCTTAACTGTCTACCCCCATAACGTATTACTTTCCCTTCTTGCATCAGAATCGCACCAAGCCCTGTACCACATGCATCAGTGTAAACAGTAAACACTTTACTTCCATCAGGCAAGGTCAAGACTAAGGCAGTTGTCAGAGCCCTCTTCAGTCGTTGGAAAGCAACATCACAGTCTATATCCCATGAAAATGCCAAATTCTTCTTTGTCGGCCTGGTGAGAGGGGCTGATATCTTCAATGAAGTCCTTAATGAACTTTCTACAATAACCTGCCAACCCAAGAAAGCTTCTCACCTCGGTTGCATTTTTAGGAATCTGCCAATCTTGCACTGCAACCACCTTGGCAGGATCTACAACTATCCCTTCTTTGGAGACTACATGCCCTAAAAATCTCACCTCTTTTCTCCAAACATGGTATTTGGAGAACTTTGCCTTAAGCTGATGGTCACATAGAGTTTTCAAAGCTTCTCTTAAATGTTGGGCATGCTCTTCTTCATTCTCGGAGAAGATCAAAATATCATCAACGAAGACTACAACGAATTTGTTTAGGAACTCCCGAAACACCCTACTCATCAAATCAACAAAATAGGCGGGTGAATTTTTCAACCCGAAAGGCATAACTAGCCATTCAAAGAAACCGTCTGAAGTTCTGAAAGCAGTCTTATCTATGATGTCCTCAACCACCCTCAACTGATGGAACCCCGTAGCCAAGTCCAACTGAGAAAATACCGAGGCATCAACAAGCTAATCAAATAAATCATCAATCCTCGGAAGCGGGTGCCTATTCTTCTTGGTGAGCTTATTTAACTCTCTATAGTAAACACACAAACGAAACGAACCATCCGCTTTAGTTGCGAATACTACTGGAGCACCCCACTCAAATATGCTTCATCTGATAAACCCTTTTTCAAGTAGCTCCCCTACTTTCTTACTCAACTTCCTCCTTTCTCTTGAAGCCATTTGGTGCACTGGTAATGCAACTGGCTTTGCATTGTCCACCAGATATATGCGAAAGTCAATCTCATGCCTTGGAGGTAAAACCCTTACCTCATCAAAAACATCAAGATAATCTCGAACCACCGGAATAGATTGCAAATCATCTACGGATGCATCTAGAGACTCTTGGAAGCTAAGCATAACAGACCCTTGAGGGTCAAAAGAAACTTCGAGGGTCTTCCCATGACAAGTAGGGAGTCTAACAAGCCTCCTCTCACAATCCAGAATGGCCCCATACGTGGTAAGCCAATCCATTCCTAGAATCAACCCATAGCCCATAAACCCGAGCACATACGCGTCGCATTCAAAATCGATGCCTAACATAGATATTTTCAAACCCCGAAAAATCATTGATAAATGAGCCGAACCACCAATGGGGTTTGAAACAACTATGGGATCTACTACCATACTAGTAATTAAGTGTAGAGATTCAACCACAGAGCTAGATATAAACGAGTGTGAAGCACCAGAATCAAAGAGTGTTCTAACTGGATGGTTTGAAATAGAAACTAAACTTTCTAAAAAAAATTCTACCTCTTTCAGGAGCACCGATCATGAGAGCATTCACCTGCCCGCCAGAAGTCCCTGCTCTTTCCCTTGTCCCTGCGTTCCATGTTTCTTCGGGCACTCTTTAGAGAAGTGTCTGACCTCTCCGCAATTAAAGCAACTGGCCTTCCTTCTTTTACAATCTTTGATCAAGTGACCCTCCTTTCCACAATTGTGACATTTTCTCTTATCCCTGCCTTTGTCATCTTTCCCTCCTTTCTTCTGTTGTTGTTGTTGTTGCTACTGTTGCTGCCCGTTCTTAGGCCACACCTTCTTATTCTGCAATGTCCCCTCAATCTTTGCTTCCCTCTTCTCTCCCTTGTCCTCCTCATGCATTAGGGACATATCTACAAGCTTTTCAAAAGTGGGCCCCATTGGAATATGGGACATGGCTAACCATGCAGATGCTCATTCAGCCCTTTAGCAAACCGCAAAGCCCTTTTGTGCGGTGTGTCTTCCAACTCTAGCCCGAACCTTGCCAGCTGGTTGAACTTGTTCACATACTCCTTTACCATCAAATTTCCTTGTTTGAGTGTTAAGAACCTCTTCATTTGTATGCTTCTCTCAGCTTGGGAAAGAATTTTCATTTTGAACCTCTGTCTAAAATCTTTCCAAGTTTCCACCGGACGTCCAACTTGGGTGATTTCCCACCAAAATGAGGCTTCGTCCTTTAATAGCCAAGCAACTAACTGGATCTTTCTTCGGTCCTCCACTTCAATGATTATGAATAAGCCCTCGGTCTCCTTAAGCCAATTCCGAGCTTCTATGAGTGTATCGTTCCCATGGAATGGCCTTCCTCCCATAGCCCCGAAGTCTTTACAGATCTTGGCAAAGTTGTCAGCTTTTGGAGGGGGAGGAGGAGGAATGACTGGTGCAACTGGGGGAGGAACGTCTCTTTGGCCTTCGCCCGACGCCGTGGCCTCCAAATACCTACAGAATCATCCGGGTATTGTGACGCCCTCAGGGATATTAGGGATGCTTTGTTCCCCAGACATGCTGAAAAAAGGGAAAAGGAAGAAATTTAGATAAAGGACCAAAGGATACTGCATATGGTTTTTTGGGGAATGTTTTCAAAATAGAATTTTCTTTTGAAAATGCTTTTCTTTTAAAACCTTTTTGAAAATAATTTTCAAAAATTTTCATCTAATTTGGTAACCTTCAGCTCTGATTCCAAGTGTGACACCCCACGTCTGTTAATGTCACTCACTAAGGGAATGCATTAAGTTTCGTGAAGCGTTATAGGTAAATAGACACAGAATAATTACAAGACAGATATAAATAAGGCAGCAGCGGAAAAATTTAAACTTTTATTTCAAGCATAAGTCATAATACCACGGTCCACAATTTCATAAGTCACAAAAACCACTACAATAAAATAATTTCTGTCTTGCACCTTCAGAGTACATAAGTAAATAAAAAGCATCATTTCCCTAATTAAAAGAGTTAAGCCATAGTAGAGACAAGAACTTGAGCCATACTTCAGAAGTAGCTCCTAGCAAGATCATATCTGATTCCTGATTAAGTCTGAGTGTTTCCTAACTGAGAACCTGGGGGGGAGGGACGATAGAAAGAAGGAGAAACAACAGGGTCAGACATAAAGTCTAGCAAATCTAGTTACTTTTAGCCAGTAGATAAATAAAAGCAACATGATAGACATATAAAGTGGATAAGAGAGATCACTACATAAATGGCAGGTATGACACGGTAAGCAAGTTAAGGTGTATGTGCCTCACTAGTGATTACTCTGCATTATTACTAGTATAATTGAAATGAGATGATCCCTTCCACTATGAGTTGGTAGGCTTAGGTCATACGTCCAAGTATACCCTAACCACTACCCTAATCGATCAGCTCCCTACCCTGTAGACATCCTGTGTTGGCCCCACAGTAGGAGGTATCACTTCCTAAATTGGCAACCCATGGTGTGCACAACCATATTTATTGGTGTCATGGTCGTCTTATACCCCTCTGCCCGGCCTATGCACGCACATGTCCTCGGTCAGTTTGCACCGCCCACACCATCCGCCTCGTTTGGATCTCTTACAATCAATCAGTAAACGTGCCCCTTTCTCCACCTAGTACGGAGTTCTTTATTTGATACCTACTCCGGGTTACTTACCGAAATGAGTCCCATACAACGTGATACAAGCTCTCTCATTTGTCTTGTATCCCCCACTAGGTTTTCCACTGACTATGTATACCCTTAGGTGTCTTTAATTACATAGCCCTATGTCAGTTATGCTTACCCTAAAGGGTGTATTTAATTATATAGCTTTACTATATTTTCCACCGGTTAATTATATCATTAGGTGTCTTTAATTACATAACCCTATTGGGTTAAATTTGTGGGCCTATATGTAAATATTACCCACTCACTCTAATTTACTTAACCCACCCACTACCCATCCAATTTTACTTAACCCTAACTTAAGTTCATAGTCATATTAAATTAAGTTAAGTAGTTCATTTCATCACCATGTCCAATTATGGTTATAATGGGCTAGAGCTCCCACATTAGGCCTACAACGTGTGGATGCTGGATATGCCGGTCGGGTCCAGGCAGTCTTATTCCACAGTTGGTATTAACCTCGTGTCTTAGCCCGATTTGTATTTGCGTACTTAGACTTCCCACATTAGGTTCCATATTAGTGGCTACTGGATATGCCATCGGGTCCGGGCAGACTTCCACCACTAATGTAACCTAACCTCGTGTCATAAGTACAATTTACAATTCCTAATTGTAAATTACTAACCATTCCAAATTAATCCAAATCTACCTATGTCATTATAGGTAATTATTTCTATGTTTCCCTATTTGAATTATATGTCCAAATATTTCATAAATTACGCCAATTATAAATCCCTTTTTCCCCGTTTCCTCTCTAACGTATTCGTATGTATTTTGGCGGCATCTAGGCTATGAAGTAGCCTAGCTATAACAATAAGAAGGGAATATGACAAGGGTGATAGTTTTGACATATCTTGTCATAAACATGAACATAAACTGGTATGATAACAAAGTGAATGGACATGTGATTAACATCATAATAAGGTGAACATCAAACTGGTAACTGGTGGCAATTACTATGATGTTCAAGCTAGCATAATGAGATCTAAATTAAACATTAGGTGTCCAATTATTTAGATCTAGCATAGTTAGGGTGACATAGCAACATGTTTAGATCTAAAGATGGATCCACATGTCAAGTTTACAACATGTCTCAATGGATTATAATATGACAGGTGAAAGGTGATTAACCTAAAGAACTAGATCTAAGCAATGTTACAACTGCCCAAATTAATTGATGTACATCCACCATAACATGGTTACAAGTCATGATCCACATAAGCAACATAATCGAATAACCACAATTTTATTAGATCTAGGAAAATAGATCTGTCATGACATAGTATAGAATTCCACATTGACACAGAATCATACTTTACAACATATCCAATTCATAGCCTTTCCAAATATACTTTTATTTATCTAAACCTAGAAACAACTAGAACTCACAGCGTTTGGTTTAGAGAATTAAGGAAGAACGGATCTAGAATTTCTGAATTGGATTTGTAGAATATGTTGTTGTAGAAAATGGTTCAGTTCGCACTCCAGCAGCATATGGCCTCCATGACTTCCAATAAATAAAATATGAGAAATAGGACACGTATATATAGCTGCCAGACCCCCTGAAACCGAGTGCCACATCAGCCCCAGCGGTGTCGACACCCCTGTGGGTGGGTGACCCATAGGTCGACACCCCTTCAAGGGGGGGGGTCGACCCCTAGGTCAACACCCCTCTAGGGGAGTCGACCCCTTGGAGCGGGAATTTTGCCTCTCAGAGGAATTTTTCGAATTTGAGTCCTCTGGATAGAATTCTGACTCATCTCTGACTCACCTCTGACTCATGCGTATATATAAAATATTTCTGTGTATACAAACTTAAAACCCTTATAACTTTTTCATACGGTGTCCGTTTTATGCAAACCAAATGTCTATTTTGACCAGAATTTCGAGACGAACGCAATGGTGCAGCCCGTTTCCTCTAATTTTGAATATTAAATTAATTATTATTTAATTTATTCTCTTTAATGTCATTTAAAATTCGGGGTGTTACAACCAGTGCACATCATCAACGACCTGGTGAACTTGAACAACCCGATCTAGCTTCAGACGATCCACTTTGCTAAGCACTAAATCACCACCTATCCGTGCAATCTCCTCTCGCCACCTCATCACCGACCTAAGAATCCATGACCTAGTTCTTTCCCAATGACCCGCGACCTAGTAACAATGACCCGACTCATTTCATGTTCCCCAAGCCATGCGACCTATCATAAAAACGATTCGGCTCCAGATCCAACCAATTTAGCTCTAAACTTGATCAAATTATCACCAAACCACAACATCGATTCAAACAACTCATTCGAATCATCCAATTCAACCATAAACACTTTATGAAATCGTCAACAACATCAAAATGTCAATTTTCATCAATAATCATATAAAACTCGCCAAATCATGATAAATCAATGAATAAACAAAAACAATGGATCTAACTTGCATAAATGTGTGAACTAACATAAGAATTTATCGATTTAAGTTGCTAGATTAGTTACTATGGTGATTCAAATGAAAATATATTTACCATGATGTAAATCTTGGTGAAAACAACTTAAAATGATGAAAATAAGATCAAACGACCCATATACTTGATTGAATCCGTGTGAGAGATGCTTATCACTCACCAAATCTTCAGATTAAATTGAAATCACTAAATTATCAATCCAAATAGCAAAGAACACTCTTCATACCTCTCAATTTGATGCGATCTCCCTCCATTTGATGTAGATCTAGCTTTGCTTGATGTAGCTCTTCAATCTTCATATGTAGATCTAGATTTTAACGGGGGAAAGGTGTATTTAATTGAGCAAGGAGGATCACGAACTCAACCAAATGAGAGGATGAAGAAAAGCAACCCTCTCTCCATGCCTCTAACCCCCTATTTATAGCCTTCCACCAGCCCACTAATGGATCACATCAAATCATCCCATCAATAGCTTACAAATCTAAACAGAAATTGCGTAGCACTAAAATAGCGATTCCTCCCAAACCGATGAACCAAATCTTTAATCTGACCACTCAATGGAATTGGAAACACAAATTCCTTTCCAATGAAATCAATCTCCATACCTGATTTGATCCCAGTCAAAAGTTATGCCCTATATAAAACTACCAGGGGCAAAATGTTCACAAATGAAATTGGTAAAAATTATGGACATGTCTCATATCCCCATAACCAACATATCAAATTGATCCAATTCTCAGGGAATTAAATAAAAATATTTTATGATCCTCTGATACATAATATGCAAGCTGTCGCAATTTAAAAGTGTTTATGATGTAAAGAGGTCTGGATTTGATTTAGTTTTATTATTTGAATAGGTTTGGATTTCCATTCTAAATGGTTAATTTGATAGTATTCAGATTTGAAACAAATCAAATGTCAATGTTTTTATGTACAACATGGAAAAGGATGAATTGGATTAAATAGTGGTATATGCATATATGCATATATATATATATATATATATATGTTGAATGATATTTACACCTTGTTTTTGATTCATTACCTGAATTATTCTAACAAGCCTAAGGTGCAAGTTTTGATAGTTATATAGTTATTTTTTCCATTACTTCTATCATTAATTATGCCATTATGCTATATGTATATTTAGCGATTTGATGTGGGAACTAACTTGTATGCCTTTAATGTAGACCGAATTGAAAATTTATACTGTTAAAACGTTTCATCATTCGAATAGAAATTAGCACTTATTATGTGTATTATATGTTCTATTTATATAACATATATAACATAATTCAACGTAATAATGACGAAATAAATGCGTAAGAATACGGTTAAGCCCACTTGTAGTGTTGGAGAATGGAGTTATGACATGAGGTCTAGGTGCCATTTAATTTATTACATTATGACATGAGGTTAAGCCCACCTGTAGTGTAACAACCCGAATTTTTACAACACGTTAAATCAAGAATCAAGACAGAATTAAATTATAAATTCTGAATCAAGTGAAATGGTCTGTGCCATTGCGTTCGTCTCGGAAAAATACGCTAAATAGAGTCCGAGTTTTCGAGAATCGAAGTCCGTATGACCCGTTAAAGGCCCAAAGAAGATTTCTGGAAATTTGAACTTCGGAAATAGCTTTGAAAATCAGATCTGGGGCTAGGCGGGAAGTTTCCCGCCTAGGCCATGTCGACAGGCCTGTCGACTTGGGCCCAGACCAAGTCGACAGCCCTGTCGACTTGCCTGTCGACAGGGGGTGGCCGAGGCAAGTTGCCTGGCGCACCTGTTTGTCTCACCTGGTCTTGTTCTTGGGCTGGTTCTGGAAGCTTCCGAGATCTGATGGTCCTGATCTATCCTAGGGTTAATCTAAGGGCCTAAAACTATCCTAATCTCTATAAAAAGACCCTAAACCTAACCTAAATCCCTAAAAATCAAACCTAGCAACTAAGTGCTGCCAAAATCAATTTTGATCATGGCCTCCATCTCCAATCCCTAGAGCCTATGCATTCAAATCGGGTTCAAATCAAAAGATGCAAGCTTGCTACACCAAATAGAGGCCAAATCAACATTGCTATGCGAGTTTCATGATGGTTCTTCTTCAAAGGAGCCACGTTTCTTCGTCAAGATGATGCATGATCCCTTTCCTAAGCCTTGCCTATGTAAGTTCTAGCTACTTTTGGATCAAAACGGTATTTTTAATGTTGACATGGGATAAAATGAGATAAAGCATAAGTATGCATGTATGTGAACCTAACTTTGTCCCTTTTCTATGATCTATGACCTTAGACTAAGATGTAGCAACTTAATCATGTCACTCATGTTATGTTTAGCCTAGTTTATCTTGCAAGTTTGGATCTTTGTCTATGGAAGATTTGCATGAACCTTTGGGAACCATTTGACTTGTGAAACATAGACAAATACTTGACCTTGGGGCTTATGCATGCATATGAACACAAACCCCTTATGTTTCATGCATGTTTGTGGCAAAACCTCCTTATGATATTATGCAAGTTTGTGGCCAAATCCTATATGATAGTATGCATGCTTATGGTCAATCCCTATATGACTCTATCATGCATGTTTTAAGGCCAAACCCCCTTATGACGCCATGCATGTTGGGAGCCAATCCCTTTTGTGGCATCGTGCATGTTTTGGGGTCTACATGTAGCCATAGTATACCTACTATGTTGACTCGCTTTGCTTGCGTTGGGAAAACACGATTTTGGGTAGTTAGATAAACATGAACATGTCGCGAAATCTTAACTTGAATATGACATGTGTTTATACTTGAAAATATGACTTGAAAGATAACATGGAAGTTGACATGTAAGTATGCATAAAAACATGAGCTTGGGAATTTACCTATTAAGTTAGGTCTACCCTTTGGGAATTTACCTATTAAGTTAGGTCTACCCAAATGCTTGAAAAACTTGTAACATGTTTTGGAAACATGATGAACTTAGATAATATAAGTGTGGCCAACTCGAGGTTGGGTTGAGTTTGCAACGTAAAACTACCCGAAACCGACCGGCCTAACTAGTAGTTGCAAACAATAGGACCCAATGTGAGAAGTTGGTCATGTCGCGCTTAAGACCCGAGGTTAGACTAGGTTGTGGTGTAAATCTACCCGGACCCGCCCGGCTTAACTAGTAACCACAACAAGGTCTAATGTGAAAGGTTAAGAGTGCATTAATTAAATTAATGCCACATGATAAGGTTGAGTAAATTTGACTAATGACACTTAACCGATATGACACGAATGGGTAGGTTAAGTGGGACCGGGCTTGATTTCCTTAATGACACTTAACCATGCAAGATGATTAGGGGATGGGGTTAAGTAATCCACACTTAACTAATCTAAACACAGTAATTCGATGGGGTTAAGTAATTTACACTTAACTAATCCGACTGGGTAATTAGATGAGGTTAAATAATTAAGACTTAACTAACCTAACCACGGTAATTAGATGGGGTTAAGTAATCCACACTTAACTAATCTAAACACGGTAATTCGATGGGGTTAAGTTAGCCTAGACTTAATTAATCCAACTTGGTAATTTAATGGGGTTAAGTTAAACACTTTAATTTAACACGATGATTTGGTGAGGTTAAGTGACCTATACTTAACCAATCTAACTCGTTAATTTGATGAGGTTAAGTTAACCTATACTTAACCAATCTAACGTGAAAACATGATAAGGCTAAGTCACGAATCGTTTGAATGCGCTTGACCGATATGACTCAGTAATTAGATAAGGTCAAGTTAATACATATACTGAACCAATCTAAAATGATAATTAGATAAGGTTAAGCCATGAATTGCTTGATATACTTAACCAACTTGACACATGGTTTGTAGGGTTAAGTTTTGGACTTGGATACTTAGCCAATTTTGACATGGTTTGTAGACGAGCTAAGTTGTGAACTTAAGTGACACTTAACCCATTAGATAAACCCTAATTCGGAGGATTAGGTAAATAACCATAGTTAACAAGGATTATGGAAATAAGGCTAAGTGGTAAACCTTAGTTAAGGGAAACTAAGTAATAATTCTTAATCAAGGAAATTTGGATCATTTCTTAGATATATTAGTAACCCGATACGTTAGGTCAACGTTTAAGTATGCGTGTAGGAGCAGGCTATCTGATTTAGATAAAGGCTCCAACGAACTGGGTAACGAAGCAGCGGCTTCGGGGAACGTGAGGATATTCTTGGGATCCCTTTGTGAGCTGCCAGGTCATTATACTAGGCTCACGAGAGGTTGAGGTATGCGGTAGAAGAACCAAGAATATGCCTTGGTTGCTATGCGAGCGACCTAAAGACTGGGGTGGATAGCAGTGAGTCGACGAATACATAAGGTGCCCGAGATAGCAAGTTCGTCGATCATCTACCATCTTGAGTCAAGCGTGTACGTACGGAAAGGCAGGGAACACCCAACAGACCATAATTTGCTATCTAATTATGGGTGAGGTAGGCCGTAGGATGTGGGCTGGCCGGAGTGTAGTTCTCATGCAAGATTTTCTCTTGTGTTGCCTTTCACTAGTTGAGGGAGGGGTCTCGTGGGACCATAGCCACGTGTAGAAAAGCAGACCTTAGTATCTGCATCGGCAGATAAATCTAAAGCTCCCGACCGAGTCCTGTATTTCTTGTTTTGCCCTGTGACAGGACTCGGATGGCACGGTGTGATACATGTGCATACAGTTATAGAAAAACGATTCACGATGAATGCGTGGGAAAAAGGGCGCGGTTGACGGTTAGCGTAATCCCTAGTGGCCTAGGTTGTTTAACCCAAACCGAAACACGAAAGCGTGCAATAGGTAAGCGTAATCCCTAGTGGTGCTAGGTGGCGTAAGTCCTAGTAGTTCAAACGATGATTCATATGGAAGAGCCTAGCTAGAACAAGGGTGACAGTCCAAACGATTTCAAGGATAATACGACATGAGGAAGCCCGTACGAGGTACGGCAAAGGACTGAACTTATATACATGGAAAGAAACATATGATTTGAGTAACCTATATATGCGATATATTAGGTTGACATGGACCATTACACGACTTTGAGTAAGGGACATTCATGGTTAACACATAACAAGGCTGGGATACTAGTACGGAGGGTGCAGAGCAAATATACATGTTAGAACCAGGAAGAATATACATAATAGACACCGTGGGATGCTAGACGGGGTAGATACCTTGGGATAGTATACTTCATAGAAACCTGACAATGTGATACCTTGATTTATCATGACACCGTAGTTTACCATGATATCTTAGTTTACCTTGCTACAGTAGTTCAGTCTGTTACCCTGGTTTAGTTTATCTATCTTGTAGTCATCCTTATGTTTACTTTCAGTTTATGCATGTCATGTTACCTTTACCTGTTTTTATACTGGAAGTAGATAGGACTTACCAGTCTTTATGACTGACCCCGTTTTCTTTCGCCTCTTTGTCTTCCGTTTCCCCCCCAGGTTTCAGGGAGGAAATGATGTTGTTTAGTTCGGACTTCTTCTATTGAAGGTCATCATGTATGGCTTGATGTATAGCTTGGTCTTCTCTTGGCTATGGCTGCCTCACCGCTTTACTTTGGGGAATAATTTATGAAAAGGTTTTTATGCTTCTTTATTATTGCAAGACAGGTTTTGATGTACTCTGATGTAAAAGGCTTTAGACCTTAATTATTAATGTTATGAACGTTTGTTTTTACTTCCGCTATTTTTATATGTTCTGTCTTGTGATATTTCTGTGGATGTTTACCAATAATGCCCCTCTAAAGCTAGTGCATTCCCTTGCGAGTGACCCTAGCGGAGGCGGGGTGTTACATGTAGTGTTGGAGAATGGAGTTTTGATGACAACAACTTTATTTCAATTATCATTGATTACAAAATATATACTAACATCTCTATCTAGAATATATACACACATATATGCAGAATTTGTATACAAGACTTAAATACTGAAGACTGTATAGTTTTAGAGTTTCAAGAGATTCAGAATTCAGAGGAGATTCAAGACTCATGAATAATCAAGTTATCGAAAGTTCAAGAAAAACATAGTAATCGAGTCTAATTTATATATAAGACTCTGAATAGCACTCCACGTTCAAATTCAAATTTAGTTTTTCAAATTCTTATTTTCAGATTTCAAAGTCAGATTTCAATATTATTTTATTTTACCTATGATTTCAAACATATAAGTTTTAAAATTTTAATATATATATATATATATATTTATATATAATTTTTTATAAGTTTATATGTAAGTTTATATATATATAGTTTTATAATCTTATGGTATTATAGCTTTAAACCTTATACTTTTGTAAATATGTTTATATAGTATGTAATTATGTTTTCGTATGATTTTACACTTTAGAATATTCATTTATGTCATTAAGTTTTAATTAAAGAATTTTCAGAATAATATATATGATCAAGCACTTGAAAAATAGGTTTAAATAAAATAAAATATGTATATATGTTGACATACATATATGGGTATGTCGACATACAACTGTCAGAAATTCAATTTTCAAAGGAAGTGTCTTTCCACTATTTGTAACATTCCAGAAACGTTGCAACCTTTCAAATCTTATAAATGGGGGATGATTTCAAATTTGTTCATATATCTTCTTCTCTATCTTCACCCCTCTTCATCCCATCATTATTTTTTATCATTTTATTGATATCTACACTTCTACTTTGCTGATTTCTACTCTAATTATATAAAACTTCTTTTGTCACTCTTTATCCATTACTCTCTGAATTGAAGTGCTATTGAAGAGTTATATGGCTGTTGTAATCATTGGGAAGTGTTTAGGATAGGGTGTATTCCTTGTAGCCCTGACTTTAAGGAAAAGGAGCGGTGGTAACCTTGTAGCCGCGACATCAAGGGTGTTTGGAATGGTGTTAACCTTGTAGCTGCGAAATCAAGGGGATTATACTTGGATATTGATAATAATAAAACTATGCACAATCCAGCATTGCGTGGGGCTGGACATAGGAGTAATCTGAACCAATATAAAATTCGGTGTGCTCTTTCCTTTTCTGCATTTTATATTTATTTGTTTTTGTGCTTGTGTTTGATTCTGTGTCTGTGATCTTCTCTATTGTTTGGTGATTCATATAGGCGATCATTTAAGTTTAAGATTTTCGTAAATTCCTTACAAGCACTATTCACCCCCTTTAGTGTTGGTCTTGCCTTAAGATCTGCATTCCGCAATCCCTAATAATTGGTTTCAGAGCATAGGTTTTCAATAAGTTCCTAATCTGAATTTTGAAAATATTAAATGGCAACCAACATTGGTAATAATAGTTCTTTTGTAGAGGGTCAGTCAACTGTTAGACCACCACTGTTTAATGGTAGTAATTATTCATATTGGGCATGAAGAATGGAAATATATTTACTATCAGTAGGTTTAGACACATGGAATAGTACACAGATTGAGTATGTTGACACTAATAATTTAGCACAATGGAATAATGAACAAAATCCTGCAGCACAAAGCAAGTCTAAATCCATGAATATGTTGTTCTGTTCTTTAGATAGAAATGAATTTAATAAAGTGTCAGTTTGTAAATCTGCTTATGAAATATGAAGAACTTTACAAGTTACTCATGAAGGAACCAATATAGTTAAACAGACAAAGATATAAATGTTAATTAATTAATTTGAGTTATTCAAAATGAACGAGTATGATTCTATCTCCGATATGTATTGCAGATTCCAAGAGATAGTGCATTCATTAATAGCATTGGGAAAGACTTATTCAAAAGAAGATTAAGTTAGAAAAATATTGAGTTCATTGACTCCAGAATAAGATTATAAAACATTGGCAATTGAAGAAGCCAATAATGTCAGTGAAATGAAGATTGAGGAGTTAATCGAGAATTTGATGTCTTTTGAAGTTCAATTACAGAAAAGAAAGAAAAATAAGCCAACTGAAAAGAAATCCATAGCATTTAAAGCAACAACAAATGGTTATGACTCAAGCAGTGAAGACGACGAGGAAATTTCTTTAATGACAAGGAACTCAGAAAATTCCCGAGATACAATAGAAGAAATTATTTTCATAGAAATAATCAAGGGAGTTCGGGAAGAAATGATGATCGACATTATAACTGCAACAAACCAGGCCATATAAAGACAATGTGTCCATATCCAGATATATCAAGTCTTCAGACAAATAATAGTAATTCGTCGAAGAAAAGAAAGAGGGCTTACACAGCAACTTTAGATGATTCAGATTCAACATCAAGTGATGAAGAGCCAGACACGGGAAATCCAAATATGTGTTTTACAACAATTCAGAGTTCAAAAAATATCGAAGAAATGGATCTAAAAATGACGTACACCTTAGTTAATTTTTATTTTTTTCATCGATTTAGATGAATAGATGTTGTGCTTGTTTTGTTTGCTTTATTTGAATTTTGAAATTTAAAATTAAAATTCAAACTTGAGCTTTAAAATTCAAATTTGAATTTTGAAATTCAAAATAATAATATGATAAATATAATAATAAAATAAACATTAGATATTTGTTAGAATTAATATTATTTTAGGAAATAGTTAAACCTAAAATATAAAACGATAATATAATAAAACCAAAAGCGAAAACAACATGTCCTTTGAATTTCAACATGTATGTCGACATACATATATCCCTATGTTGACATAAAGGCCTGTAAATGAAATTTAAATTTTGAATTTCAAAAGTTTAGACTTCAAACCTTCTCTCTATATAACACCCCGTAATTTTAAAGAACACTATAATAATAAACTTAAGAATACTTAATAAAATATTGGGAATTAAGTAATATGGACTGCGCCATTGCGTTCATCTTGGAATTCTGCTTAAGATAGACCCCGAGTTTGCGTAAAATAGACATCATATGAAGAAGATATTAAGGTTTGAAGTTTGTATACATGTAAGCAAAATAGATATAAATAAACTAGTCCAGAAGTCAAAATTGAAGAGCAGGAAAAAGGGAGGGAATTCGCCCCATTAGGGGTCGACCCCTACACGGGGGTGTCGACCCCTGGGTCGACCCTACCCAGATATGGGGCAGATCCATTTCTGTGAACATGGACTCGTTTCTTGACCAGATTCATTGACCGTAGGCTAAAAATAAGACCTCATTTCTATTGTTTATTTCACCAAAAACAATGGAGACAATGAGGTGTTGCCCCCAACTCATATTGAACTAGCCTATTCTTCTGCAACAACAACTTATAAGCTTATAAGAATCTCCGCTACAACATCAATAGTCAATTCTCTATTTTATAGATCCAGTCATAGCAAGTTCATATTATTTTTAGATATAAACATTTATTGGTAATCTTGACATGTTTATAAGTTTGGATCAAAACCTATGCCTGTTAATAAATTGAATCATAACTAAACAGATTTGCCACTACTTATACACCTAATCTACTATTTAGTTCTCCTATGCTCACTCATGATATGCCTATTCTGTTGTTATGCCTAATCATGTAACCATATGCCTCTTCTGTTAGTATGCCTATTTCTATCATCATATGTCTGTTTTGATTTTATGCCTAATTCTGTTCTCTTCTCTCCCTCCTTCCCTTTTTATTTTTATAGCCAGGCTACTTTCAACCCTAGGCCTAACGCTAAAATATGCGAGCGCATGAAATTGGGAATGGTTGGAAATGATAAATTGAGGCATAACTTATACTGTAAAACATGATTGGGATTTGGGGCATAATCTATACCTTGATCTAAAACTTTAATTTTGGACATAACTTGTATCGTGAATCAGACTGGGATTTGGGGCATAACCGTGGATAAACATGAAAAATTGTTTAATAATGAACATGCCTAGATCTATAGTAATTAGAATGTAACCGTAGTTAGACACGAGGTTATATTACACTTGTGGTAGAAGTCTTCCTGGAACCGCCCGACAAATCCAGTGTCCACAAGTGGTTAATCTAATGTGAGGGGTCGAGTACATAAATGTACACGTAACGGTGCAAAGACACGAGGTTATGTTCGACTTCTTGTAGAACTCTGCCCGGAACCACCCGACATATCCAGCATCCACAAGTGGTAGACTTAATGTGAGAAGTCTAGTGCATTAACACCCATAAATGGATGAATGATAATAACTTGTTAACCTGTAATACTTAACCTGTTTAAATATGCGGTGGTTACATGAACCTGTCAAACTGAGTAGGGGTTAAGTAAACTTGTTTGAATCGGTAGGGGTTAAGTTAATCTTGTTAAATCTATGGGGGCAGGTTATGTATATAAACCCAACAAACTTAACCTGTTTTATATGTTGGGTTTATGCAACCTTGTTAAACTCTTAGGCATAACCTGTCCAAATCCTAGTGGTGGGGATGCAAGCCTAGGGGGAAGATTGTACCATCTGTTGTGTGGGACCCGTATCAGTCAGTAATCCATCTTGATATCAAACGAGGAACCTCGAACTAGGTCAGGGTCTGGGCACGCTTACTAAGATGATTGTAAGAGGTTCATTTAAGTGGGAATGTTGACGACGCACTCCACTGGATTCATGTGCGTGCATGAATCTACTTGCGTTGGGATAATAAGACGTTGTGACATCAGTAGATGGTTGTGCCTCTCGTTAATAAAGGTGTTTCCACTTTTGGAAGTGATACATCCTATTGTGGGGCCAACACATGATATCTACGGGATAGGGAGTCGATCTATTGGAGTAGTAATGAGGGTACATCTAGTCTTACTTGTCTAGGAGCCGGTTATTATCGTTGGGGGTAACACCTGTCATTTCTATTGGGCTACCTATTGTTATTGTACGGGGTAAAACCCCTTACACCTAAGTCTACCATTCTGTTTTTGTTGGGATCATCTTGTTTCTGTTATACTAGTATTGGTGTAGAGAAAAATACTTGAGAAGCATGATATATTATGTTCTGTTTGTTCTGTTTATCCTGCTCAGTCTGTTATACCTGCCTTATGATAGTGTTATCTCTCTCATCCAGTTTATATACCTGTTATGATGCTTTTACTTATTTATGCGCTAAAATTAACTGGACTCGCCATCCTTTATGTCTGACCCATTTTTTTTCCTTTTCTCTCTCTTTCCTTTCCTCATAGGTTCTCAAGGTAGGAATACTCTGGCTTGATTTGGATTCTCTTTCATTGTGGTTCGAGCTACTTAGATGTACTGCTTTGATTTCCTATCTTCTTTGATATGGCTATATTTTAGGACTATGCTTTTATATTACCGTACCCTGATGATTTTAGAACAAGACAGAAATTTCAAATTGATGTAATGGGTTTTTTGTATTCCAGACTAATGATGTAACTGGGTTTTGGACCACGATGTTTTCGGTTTTAATAAAGTTTTAAAATTCCACTGTTATTTTATATCTGTCTTGTAATGTTTCTGTTTTTGTTTACCTATAACGCTTCACAAAACTTAATACATTCTGATAAAGAGTGACATTAACGGACGTGGGATGCCATATTTGGTCTCAGAGCTGAAGGTTACCAGATCAGATAAAAGATTTTGAAAATTGTTTTCAAAATTGTTTTAAAAGAAAGCATTTTCAAAAGGAAAAAAGTTTGTTTTGAAAAACATATTCCCCAAAGCCATATGAAATATCTTTCGATTCTGTGTTTGAATCCCTTTTCCTTTTCTTTTCAGCATGTCTAGGGAACCGAATATTCCTGAGGGCATTCAGATACCAGCTTGGTTCCGTAGGTATTTTAAGGCCATGACATCTGCTGGAGGCCAAGCAGACTCCCCTCCCTCAGCTGCAGCCGCTGTTCCTCCTCCTCCTCCATGAGTGGATAATTTTTCCAAGATATGCAAGGAATTCCATGCTATGGAAGGAAAGACATTCCAAGGAACTGAGACTTTTGTAAAAGAAAGGAATTGGCTTAAAGAGACGGAGGATTTGTTTGGGGTTTTTGAGGTTGACGACCATAGGAAGATTCACTTGGCCATTTGGCAGCTGAAAGGTGAGGCTACATTCTGGTGGGATGTGACGCAAGCAGGGCGTCCAGTCGAGACTTGGGATGATTTCCGATAGAGATTCGAGATGAAGTTTCTTTCTGAAGCCGAGTAAAGTATGCAAATGGAAAGGTTTTTAGCACTTAAGCAAGGAGGCATGTCTGTCAAAGAGTACGTTAATAAGTTTAATCAATTGGCGAGGTTTGGTTTGGAGCTAGTGAATACCCTACACAAGAAAGCTTTGAGGTTTGCTAGACGATTGAATGAACCCCTTCATGGGTTGGCTATGTCTCATATTCCGATAGGAGCAACTTTTGAGATACTCATTGATATGGCATTGATGCCTGAAGAAGATAAAGGTGAAAAGAAAGAGGCTAAGATTGATGAAACACAAAACAAAAAAGTGTGGCCCAAGAAAGAACAACAACAATAGCAAAGGATGGGCAAAAAGAACGACAAAGCCCGAGAAAAGAGGAAATGTCATAATTGTGGACGCGTGGGTCATTTGAGCAAAGAATGTAGAAAAAGGAAGAATGTTTGTTTCCATTGTGGAGAGCTCGGACATATTATTAAGGATTGCCTAAAGAAGCAAGGACATGGCTAAAGGGAAGGATCTTACGAAGGGCAGGTGCATGCTCTCGTGGCCAGTGTACCAGATAGAGGTAGGAAAGTTTATGTTGAAGGTTTGATTTCTCTTTCCAATCATCCTATTAGGACTCTTTTTGATTCTGGCGCTTAACATTCTTTTATATCTGATTATGTGGTTGAGTCTCTTCACTTTAGTACTAGTATGGTTTTGGATCTCATTGTTGTCTCAAACCCCATTGGAGGTACGGCTCATTTGTTTGTGATTTTTCGGGGTTTGAGAATATCTGTGATGGTCGTCAAGTTTGAGTGTGATGCATTTGTGCGTTTCATGGGCTACGGTTTGATTCTAGGGATGGATTGGCTAGCCATGTATAGTGCCATTCTGGATTGTGAGAGGAGGGGCATTATACTTTTGACTTGTCATGGGAGATCCCTCGAGATTTCTTATGACCCTAAGGGGTCTGTCATGCTTAGTTTCCTAGAGTCGCTTAATGCATCTATCGATGATTTACGATCTGTACCAGTAGTCTGTGAGCATCCTGATGTTTTTGAGGAGGTTCGGGGCTTACCTTCGAGGCGTGAGATTGATTTTCGTATATACTTGGTAGACAATGCAATGCCAGTTGCATTGTCTGTGCGCCATATGGCTCTAAGAGAAAGGAAGGAGCATAGCAAGTAAGTAGGTTGAGAAAGGGTTTATTAGGCGAAGCATATCTTAATGGGGCGCTCCAGTAGTATTCGCCACTAAGGCGAATGGTTCGCTTCGCTTGTGCATGGATTACAGGGAGTTGAATAAGCTCACTAAGAAAAATAGGCACCCACTTCTGAGGATAGATGATCTGTTTGACCAGCTTATTGGTGCATCTGTTTTCTCCCAGTTAGACTTGGCCACGGGGTTTCAGCATTTGAGGGTGGTCGAGGACAATATAGACAAGACCACTTTTGAGAACTCTAGATGGTTTCTTCGAGTGGCTCGTCATGCCTTTTGGGTTGACAAATTCACCTGCCTATTTTGTGGATTTGATGAGTAGGATATTTCAGGAGTTTCTGAATAAGTTCATTGTGGTCTTTGTTGATGACATCTTGATTTTCTCGAAGATTGAGGAATAGCATGTCCTACATTTAAGGGAAGATTTTAAGACTCTCCGAGCGCATTAGATTGAGGCGAAATTCTCCAAATGTCATGTTCGGAGAAAGGAAGTGAGATCTCTAGGGCATGTGGTCTCTAAGGATGGGATAGTGGTAAATCCCGCGAAAGTAGTTGTAGTTCATGATTAACAGATTCTAAAGAATGCAACGGAGGTGAGGAGTTTTCTTGGATTAGCGGGTAATTATAGAAAGTTCATTAAGGACTTCACAAAGATATCGGCCCCACTCACCAGATTGACAAAGAAGAATCTGACTTTTTTTAGGCATAGCCTGTGAGGATGCTTTTCAGCGATTAAAGAGGTTTCTGATAACAGCCCCTGTCTTGACTTTGTCTGATGGGAACAAAGTGTTCACAGTATACACTAATGCATGTGGTACAAGGCTTGATGCTGTTTTGATGCAAGAGGGAAGGGTAGTATGTTATGGAGGTAGATAGTTAAGAGTTCATGAGAAGAACTACCCTACCCATGACTTAAAGTTGGCTGTCATAGTATTCCCGCTTAAGACTTGGCATCATTATCTACTTGGAGAGAAGTTGTAGTTGTATACCGATAATAAATCTCTCAAGTACTTGTTCATACATAAGGATCTCAATTTGAGGAAACAGAGATGGATGGGGTTCCTAATGTCCTATGACATTGAGATTGCTTATACCCCTGGCAAGGGCAATATGGTGGTGGACGCACTGAGTAGGCAGATGATGACTTTGAGTCCTCTATTTGTAGAGAGGCAGAGCTTGAAGTATATATCGACTTTTGATTTCAGACCCACTACCGAGTTCACACCTGGTTTATTGGCATCGTTAGAGGTGCGACCTGTTCTTTTGGATCAGATAGGAACTTCGGAACTAGAGGACCCACAGATAGCAAACATCTTGGGTAGGCTCAGTAGAGTGGAGACTTCCAGTCACCTCAGTAGATATTCCGTGGCTGATAGAGGGTTATTGCAACTAGATGGAAGGCTTTATGTTCCTCAAGTTGGGAATTTGTTGAAGACAGTCCTTGAGGAAGCCCATCATTCTAGAATGACTATCCATCCAGGTGGCGATAAGATGTATAGAGATATTAAAATGGTTTTCTTTTGGGATGGGATGAAGAAAGCTGTAGCAAAGTTTGTTTCTCGATGCTTGATTTGCCAGCAAGTCAAAGCTGAGCAAAGGAAGCCCTGTGGTTTACTTATCCTTTGGAGGCCCCACAGTGGAAGTGGGAGAGCATCTGTATGGATTTCATTGATGGTTTGCCTAGATCGAGGAAAGGCAACACCAGTATTTGGGTTATAGTTGACATGCTTTACTAAAAGCGCTCATTTCATTCCTATTAAGAGTAAGAGGATGACAACATGGTTGACAGCAGTTTATCTTCGTGAGATAGTCCACCTACATGGAGCACATTCCGATACTGGGAGAGATCGTGACCCCATATTCACCTGTGAGTTTTGGAGGAGATTGCATGAGGCATTGGGTACGCAGTTGTGTTTGAGCACTGCTTATCACCCTTAGGCCGATGGACAGACGGAAAGGGTGAATAGAGTTCTTGAGGACCTTTTAAGACTGTGTATCCTAGACTTCGGAGGGACTTGGGAAGAGCATCTTCCATTACTAGAGTTCACCTTGAACAACAATTATTAGGCTAGTATTGGCATGTAACCCTTCGAGGCATTGTATGGACGACCCTATAGATCACCGACTTGTTGGTGGGAGTCTATAGAAAGGCTTCTACTTGGACCTGAGATGATATGGGAAACTTCAAAGAAGATTGATCTTATTCACAGATGCATGAAGACAGCTCAGGACAAGCAAAAGTCCTAGGCAGACAAGAGAAGGACCGATATTGAGTTTGAATTGGGAGACATGGTTTTTGTCAAAGTATCACCTTTGAGGAATGTGGTTCGTTTTGGATCTGTAGGGAAATTAGCACCAAGATTTGTAGGGTCATTTCCCATAACAGAAAGGTTTGGTCAAATGGCTTATAGAGTGAAGTTACCAGAAAGACTGGCTGGTGTTCATGATGTTTTCCACGTTTCTCATTTACGGAAGTGCTTGCATGATACTGCAGAAGTAGTTGAGCCGAGTATGTTTGAGAAAGTAGAGGTGGAACGGGAGGCGACAGTTAGACGAGTTGCTACCCGTATTCTTGGATCAGAGGTTAAGAAGCTACGCAACCGAGAGGTCAATTTAATGAAAGTTCAATAGGGGAGAAGACCCCAAGAATGCAACTTGGGAGACTGAAGACAAGATTCGAGCTTTGTACCCCTTTTTTCCAAGGGTATGTTCTTAACTTCTTTTTCCAAAGCTTTTATTTGTACTTGTTTCTTTCATTAGGTATATCCTATCGATCAAATCTTCGACCTTTAGGTAGAAATCCAATGGGTGTAAACATTTTTTTGAGACGTTATGTTTGATGGATGCAGGTTGATACAAGTGTTTGCTAGTGGTTGCTCGTGGATGCATGTACACACACAGACTAGACACTAGATCACCTCAATCACTCTCATACTGCATATGGATGTGTGTGAATTTTCTTCTTTTTTGGATGGAAATGGGTGTATCATCATATGGATGTTGCATTTGGATGGATGATTGTGCACGCATATAGCACTTACATAATATATTAGGATTATTTGCATACATGTGGGGTTCATGGCACTGACATACATTGCATTAAGGATGTCAACAGAATCAGTAGTCCACCTGATTTTTTTCAATAGTACAGGGACATATATACACACCTTTGCATATGTTCATATAAGCTTTAGAAATCTTTTAAGGACAATGGATGCCTGTGATTGGTGGATGAGTAGATGGATGATGGATGTAAGGATATACATTCTTCTTAGCTTAGAGATTTCGGGGACGAAATCCTTTATGTAGGGGATAATGTAATACCCCGTAATTTTAAAGAACACTATAATAATAAACTTAAGAATACTTAATTAAATATTGGGAAATAAGTAAAACGGACTACGCCATTGCGTTCGTCTCGGAATTCTTCTTAAGATAGACTCCAAGTTTCCGTAAAATGGACATCGTATGAAGAAGATATTAAGGTTTGAAGTTTGTATACATATAAACAAAATAAATTTAAATAAACTAGTCCATAAATAAAAATTGAAGAGTGGGAAAAAGGGACGGATTCAGGCCGTTAGGGTCGACCCTATGCCCCATGGGTGTCGACCCATCGGTCGACCCCTACACGGGGGTGTCGACCCCACCCAGATCCGGGGAATATCCATTTATGTGAACGTGGACTCGTTTCTTGACCAGATTCGCTGACCGTAGGCTATAAATAAGACCTCATTTCTATTGTTTTATTCACCAAAAACAATGGAGACAACGAGGTGTTACCCCTACTCATATTGAACTAGCTTATTCTTCTGCAACAACAACTTATAAGCATACAAGAATCTCTGCTACAACATCAACAGTCAATTATCTGTTCTTTAGATCTAGTCATAGTCAGTTCATGTTATTTCTAGATATAAACATTTAATAGTAATCTTGACATGTTTATAAGTTTGGATCTAAACCTGTGCCTGTTAATAACTTGAGTCATAACTAAACAGATCTGCCACTACTTGTACATCTAATCTACTGTTTAGTTCTCATATGCTCACTCCTGATATGCCTATTCTGTTATTATGCCTAATCATGTCACCATATGCCTATTCTGTTAGTATGCCCATTTCTGTCATCATATGCCTGGTTTGATTTTATGCCTAATTTTGTTCTCTTCTCTCCCTCCTTCCCTTTTTATTTTTATAGCCAAGCTACCTTTGAGCCTAAGCCTATCGCTGAAATTTGCAAGCGCACATAATTGGGAACGGTTGGAAATAATAAATTGAGGCAGAAGTTATACTGTAAAACATGATTGGTATTTGGGGCATAATCTATACCTTGATCTAAAATTTTAATTTGGAGCATAAATTGTATCGTGAATCAGGCTGGGATTTGGGGCATAACCTTGGATAAACATGAAAAAATGTCTAATAATGAACATGCCTAGATCTGCAATAATTAGGAACTGTAACCGCACTTAGACACATGGTTAGATTACACTTGTGGTAGAAGTCTGTCCGGAACCGCCCAACAAATCTAGCATCCACATGTGGTAGACTTAATGTGAGAGGTCTAGTGCATTAACAGCCGTAAATGGATGAATGATAATAACTTGTTAACCTGTAATACTTAACCTGTTTAAATCTATGGGGGTTACGTGAACCTGTCAAATTGAGTAGGGGTTAAGTAAACTTGCTTGAATCAGTAGGGGCTAAGTTAATCTTGTTAAATCTGTGGGGGCGAGTTATATATATATATATATATACCCGATAAACTTAACCTATTTTATATGTTGGGGTTATGCAACCTTGTTAAACTGTTACGCATAACGTGTCAAAATCCTAGTATGGGGATGCAAGCCTAGGGGGAAGCTTGTATCATCTGTTGTGTAGGACTCGTATCAGCTAGTAACCCATCTTGGTATCAAACGGAGAACCCTGAACTAGGTCGGGTCAGGGCACGCTTACTGAGTTGATTGTAAGAGCTTCATTTAAGTGGGGATGTTGACGACGCACTCCGTCAGATTCAAGTGCGTGCATGAATCTGCTTGCATTGGGAAAATAAGACGCTGTGACATCAGTAGATGGTTGTGCCTCTCATTAACAAAGAGGATCCCACTTTAGGAAGTGATACATCCTACAGTGGGGCCAGTACATGCTATCTACGGGATAGGGAGCCGGATGATTGGGGTAGTAATGAGGGTACATCTAGTCTTGCTTGTTTAGGAGCCCGTTATTATCGTTGGGGGTAACACCTGTCATTTCTGTTGGGCTACCTGTTGTTATTGTATGGGGTAAAACCGCTCACTAGAAGTACACCTTGGTCTACCATTCTATTTCTGTTGGGCTACCTGATATGCCTATTATGTTATTATGCCTAATCATATCACCATATGCCTCTTCTGTTAGTATGCCTATTTCTATCATCATATGCCTGTTTTGATTTATGCCTAATTCTGTTCTCTTCTCTCCGTCTTTCCCTTTTTATTTTTATAGCCAGGCTACTTTCGACCCTAGGCATATCGCTGAAATATGCGAGCGCACGAAATTGGGAACATTTGGAAATTATAAATTGGGGTCATAACTTATACCGTAAAACATAATTGGGATTTGGGGCATAATCTTTACCTTGATCTAAAACTTTAATTTGGGGCATAACTTGTATCGTGAATCAGACTGGGATTTGGGGCATAACCTTGGATAAACATGATTTTTTTTTAATAATGAACATGCCTAGATCTACAGTAATTAGAATGTAACCGCAGTTAGGCACGAGGTTAGATTACACTTGCGATAGAAGTCTGCCCGGAAGCGCCCGAAAAATCCAAGGTCCACAAATGGTTAATCTAATGTGAGGGGTCGAGTGCATAAATGTACACGTAACGGTGCTAAGACACGAGGTTAAGTTCGACTTATGGTAGAAGTCTGCCCAGAACCACCCGACCTATCCAGCATTCACAAGTGGTAAACTTAATGTGAGAGGTCTAGTGCATTAACAGCCATAAATGGATGAATGATAATAACTTGTTAACCTGTAATACTTAACCTGTTTAAATATGTGGTGGTTGCATGAACCTATCAAACTGAGTAAGGGTTAAGTAAACTTGTTTGAACCGGTATGGGTTAAGTTATTCTTGTTAAATCTGTGGGGGCGGGTTATATATATATATATATATACACCCGACAAACTTAACCTATTTTATATGTTGGGGTTATGCAACCTTGTTCAACTTTAGGCATAACCTGTCAAAATCCTAGTAGTGGGGATGCAAGCTTGGGGGAGATTGTATCATCTGTTGTGTGGGACCCGTATCAGTCTGTAACCCATCTAGGTATAAAACGAGGAACCTCGAACTAGGTCGGGGTCTGGGCACACTTACTAAGATGATTGTAAGAGGTTCATTTAAGTGGGGATGTTGACGGCGCACTCCGTTGGATTCATGTGCATGCATGAATCTGCTTGCGTTGGGATAATAAGATGTTGTGACATCAGTAGATGGTTGTGCCTCTCATTAATAAAGGGGTTGCCACTTTAGGGAGTGATACATCCTAATGGGGGGCCAACACATGATATCTATGGGATAGGGAGTCGATCGATTGGAGTAGTAATGAGGGTACATCTAGTCTTGCTTGTCTACGAGCCCGTTATTATCGTTGGGGGTAACACCTGTCATTTCTGTTGGGCTACCTATTGTTATTGTATGGGGTAAAACTCCTCACTAGAAGTACACCTAAGTCTACCATTCTGTTTCTGTTGGGATCATCTTATTTCTGTTATACTAGTATTGGTGCAGAGAAAAGTATTTGAGAAGCGTGATATATTCAGTTCTGTTTATCCTGCTCAGTCTGTTATTCCTCCCTTATGATACCGTTATCTCTTCCATCCAGTTTATATACCTTTCATGATGCTTTTACTTATTTATATGCTAAAAGTAACTGGACTTGCCAGACTTTATGTCTGACCCATTTTGTTTCCTTTTTTCTCTCTTCCCTTCCCCCCCAGGTTCTCAGGGTGGGAATACTCGGGCTTGATTAGTATTCTCTCTTTCATTCTGCTTGGAACTGCTTAGATGTACTACTTTGATTTCCTGTCTTCTCTGATATGGCTATATTTTGGGGACTATGCTTTTATTTTATTGTACTCTTATGATTTTAGTACAAGACAGAAATATCAAATTGATGTAATGGGTTTTCTGTATTCTAGACTTATGATGTAACTGGGCTTTGGACCATTATGTTTTCTGTTTTAATAAAGTTTTAAAATTTCACTGTTATTTTATATCTGTCTTATGATGTTTCTATTTCTGTTTACCTATAACGCTTCACGAAACTTAATGCATTTTGATAAAAAGTGACATTAACAGACTTTTTTCATATCTATACTCTTCAAAAACTCTTTAATCACTTCCACAAGCAATCCTCAAAAATTGAGGTTATCCAAAGCCATCAAAGGATATCTCTAGAATGATAGAGAAACAAAAAATGCCTATATTGACTAACTAGCAAATGGAAAGGTCAATATGGGCGCATTCGCCATCTTTGATGATTTTCCATCTTACAATCTTCGTTCTCTTTTCGAAGAAAATGGAGTTTAAAGTCTAATTGATTCACAGGATAACAACGAAGTATGTTATCCTAACCTTGCCAAAATGTTCTATGCAAATCTAAGTTGTGGCTTTTACGAAGGAAATGAAGATCAAATATGGAGTAGCATAAAAGGCACTCGAATCATTTTAGATTGTGAAATCTTGGGTAATATCTTTAATTGTAAGAGTACAAGCACGGATTTTTCGGATTTCTAAATCAATGAAATGGATTTGGAAACCTTTCATCACTTATTTGAAAGCGATGCTCATTTGGAATTCAAAAATCGCTTTTTGTGTCCAAAAGCAAGAATCGCCAACCTGTTCCTTTAACATACCACCACCCCTCGTTCCGGAAACTTCAACAACCCCACCATAAAGTCCAAAAAGCACTCTTTGTTACCAATGGTGTTTATGACATCAATTGGGACGATATGATTCTATTAATGATATTTTTCGTCAACATCGAAGATAGGTATATGAAAGTGGACTTAAGGGGGGAAAATGGGGCTATTTAGCTTTCACAAGTCCGTGTTAGTTCACCATTTCCTAGATATCAAGGTTTAAAGCCCAAAAGATTTGTTACTCTTCCTTCAATGGGGTGAGCATCACGCTTAAGCGACTCAAGAACCAACAGTTTTCTTGGGATAAGGGTTCCCTAAACACAACCCTCGGTAAAGAGGCTAAACAGTTTGTAAGAAGGGATTCTGCAAGAACACGTTGGAAAGGTCTAGGATTGGGTAGGAAACTGTGACCATAAAGGAAGTCTATAATAGGTTGCGTAGGAAATAACTAAGAAATCACATAAGAAACTCAGAAGAAAATATGCTAAGTGCCGATCTTCCCTTTATTGATCTTTCATTTGGAGAACATAAGTGATTACAATATAAATCCCCATATTGATTTAGAATTATGGTTTAATCTAGAGAAAAAAAGTACAAGAATGAGAAATGAGAAATCCGTCCCCAAAATGAGACCCCTGCAGTCCTATTTATAGACAAATCAGGGATCCTTTTGTTATTGGGCCATCAAAGGCCTCTATCGGCCGGTTTTCCCTTTGGTTCTGGAAGCCTTGGCTTTCGTCCACCTTTCCCTTTGGTCCCGGAGGCTTTAATATGTCGGTCCTTGCTTTCGGGAAGATGGTCTTGGTCTTTAGAGCTTCTCTTCGATGTTATGTCTATCTTCTTTGTATAAGTACCGAGCCTATAAGTATGGATAGATTTGGGAAGGCTTTGGGCTTCCTGATATAGGTTCCCGAATACAGGCTTCCGGATGTATACTTCTGGCTATGTCCGGTTTCACTATTGACTCTTTGGGGAACTAGCTTTCATGATCCAAGTCGATGGTTACCAGATCCGCCATCCCTGTCGGTATCGACACTAAGAAGATTAGCATGGATATCTTGTCTCTCTTTGAGGTTACGAATTGCTTTTTGGTAGATTCCTTAAGTGCATCTCGGCTTTCTGGAGGGCTGATTTCGGTGTTTTATTAGTTGCTTACCAAAGTGGATTTGTGGTGACCGTCCGTCTGGGGTCTCCGTAACTTGCTTCCGGAGAATTTCCCTTGTGTTTCAAACCCCGTGCTTCTGATGCTTTTTGTCTTTTTGTGTATCGGCATTAAGCAAGTTAATTCCGATAGCCCTTTCCCCCTTCCGGGCCTCGGTTTGTAGGATTTCTGGTCTCTCTCTTCATTGCCTTTCGGATTTGGGTGACCTTCTGTTGTTTACCCATCGTGCCGGAACCAACCTGTTGGTATCCTTTCTTTGTGTAGATTTTGAGCTCTTTTCTTTAGTGATGGCATTGGTTTCATAACTCTCATTGTATTCCCTCATGTTCCCGGTGTTACCTTGTGCCTAACTCTTGCTTATGGGTTATTCTTCTGTGATTGTGACGGTCCGATACTTCTTCACCGTCAGCTTGTCTCGATGCTAATTTTGTAGTAACATTTGCCCCCTTGTGAAGGGGTAATTTCGACTTTCCAAGTCAAACTTTTTTGTCGTCTTTCGGTGTGTCGGCCCGCTTGGCATTCTTTGATCAGATCTGTTGATGGGTCTCTGCCTGTACGGCTCAGATTTACAAGGAAGTTCACTATAAATGCTTCTTCTTCTTCGTCTCTGCCTTTTACCTACAAATCAAGTCCTTAAGCCAGATTGTCACTTCTTTTAAGAACTGCTCAAGCCTTTCCTCCCAAAATTTCGAGTTCGAAATTTGTAAATATTTTTATTCCTATTATAGGTTGTAATCTAAATTATGCATTTTGTTCGATTAAGAATCCAATCAAGATTTCGTCATACTCCATGCAAGTTTTAGTCAATAATGACAGCTTCAACAATAATCAATGGCCAAAATGATAGATTACTTAACTGCCACATGCACCCTTTAAGAGGTTTGGCATGAAAAACTAGTTATGTAAAGGGGATAATTTAATCATGAAGTAAAATGTTATACTTCCAGTACGAGTCAGTTTAATCACCATTATTGCCACCTGACTTTTCTTTCAGCCTTGCCGACACCGTTACTTGTATTTGTTTAGCTTCCGTCTTAAGGTGTCGAGATTGCTTTGCAAACTTAATTTATTAGGATGTCTTGATTTTAATTTTACTCATACCGGGTTTGGAAATCAATTGAGCTTTAGGTGATGATATCGAATTATTTGGTCTTAGCTGAACCATCATTGCACATCATTAACAGTTTGATTTTCTTAGCACATGCCTTTCATCTTTTAAATTTGATGTTGGAATAGCCACTTTTATCATCACCAAAGGCCTAATTGTTTCTAAATGGAGGTTAACTATATGCTAACCTTTTAAGGCCGATACTTAAGATTGACTCGCTATATAGCAAAGTAATCCCTTTACACTAATGAGTTGTACTTGTTGTTAAATTAACTTATGGATGCCATATGAATTTTTACGTAAGAAGAATGTAGTGTTAACCACATATGTCATGAAATGGTATCACCTGGAAGTGTTATGGCTAGCAAAAAGAGCCCTGTCAAATGACGGGAAAGAGTTCCAATATTCCACGGTCCAAACAGGATTTCACTTCAAAGTCTTCTTTAATCACCTCTCAAGATAAGTTGAAGACCATTCTTGACAGTTTAGGAATATTTGGCATAGACTTCATTGCCGCTTCTTCCCAAGATTCCCTTAAGAACCCTCTAAAAGGGTACTTTGCATATTCGGTGTTCCATATTTGGCATGGAGGCTTCCTTCCTTTTCCACCCTTTCTGCTTAAGCTTTTGTGTGATCTGGGAGTTCCTCCTATCCAACTCTCACCCAACACCTATACCCTGCTCTTATGCTTAGAAGTTTTGGCACTTGCATTAAATCAAGCCTCTCTTAGCCACAAGCTTATTCATCACATGATACGATTTTCCAAGAGTGCAGAGTCACCCTTTTGTCATGCGAATCCTATAAAGAGGCTGATACGTGATAGCATTAATAAGACTAAGCCCTGGGAAGACCAGTTCTTTCTTGTTAAGTTCCCTCCTGGTATATCGGGCAAATTCATTGAACTTGGTAAGTTTCTTGTCTTTCGAAAGCAATTATGTTATGCTTGTATCTCTTTCTTAACCCTTTATTTTACGTAGAGCTTCCTTCTAAAAACGTGACTTCGTCGGAAGAGGAGACTCAAGTTATTGAGGCTATCCTTAATGCACCGGAGGATCTTAGATGTGGGTCATCTCAACTTACTGTTGATAAGCTTCGTCAATGTGGCCTTCTTCCTCCGGGACAAAAGATTTTGGGATAACCGCCTATTCAGTTTTCCAACCCTAAGGGTTTGTCGTTGAATTCTAAATCATTTAACGCAACATCTCTTATATTTCTAGGTAATTTAAACAGAATTTCACTTCCATTTGGCCACGGTTTTTTCACTTTTACCTATTGATCTTCTTGTTCTCAGCTTTCTGATATAGCTATCTCTGTTTTGGATCCACGGCTTCTATGAGCACTTCCGCTCTCAATGTTTTTGACCAGTTTAATGTTAAAGCTCTAAAGAGACTTGTTGATTCCGGTATTGAGTCATCGCCCAAAAGACCGAAATATGACAAGTCAGTTCATTTTCCTAAGGATGTGGTTACCATGACAAGAACACAAACATTTTCTGATACTTCTGCTTTTGATGTTGATAAATTTATTTATATTGATACTTCTCCAAGAAACAAAACTACGAGCAGTTCTGCATCACCCGTCTCTCCCGGAGAACTAGTTGTTGGAGAGCATTACCCATTTACACCTTCCTCTTCTCAGTGTGTTATCTTTCCTACTTCCCCCCGTCGGCTTTGGATTTTGATAAGTTTGTGAATCGCGCTCTTTCGTCTCTTGAGGTTGCTAACATTTCACAGTATTCTTTGTATTTAGACTCAGAGGGTTTTTATCAGTGGCTCATCAAGGACCAAATTTTGGTATTAGTTTACTCTTTTTAGCTTCTCTTTTATTACGATATTTTCGTACGAGGTTCAATCTGTTCTTTTTCTTACCTCTTAGGTGATGAAGAGTTGGTTCTTATCTAGGGGAGTTGCTTTTTCATCTTCTACTAAAATTACTGCTCTTAGGGAAGAGAATATGGCCTTAAAGGGTAAGGTTGACATCCTATCGCGGGAGAAGACGGAAAGTGATAGTGAATGCAAGAGATTGAAGGTTTTGTTGAAAGAGGAGAAGGAGGCTAAGGGCAAATTGTCTAAGCAGGTCGAGGACTTGAGGAACGAAAAGACAGAGATGGCAATCGATCGTGCTATTGAACTGGATAGGATAAATAACAAACTTTCTACTGCCAAACGAATAATTCATGAAACCAGCAATAGGATATCCGATTTTATAAAAGTTCACCTTTAGGACATTGTTATGGAATACTACGAAGATGCTCTGCTCCTTGTTTTCTCTGACAATTATAAGAAATTCCCAGGGATTGACTTTACCTCAATGCATCCCACTATCAGGACCAGAGTTTTGGAAAGAATCAAGCAAGTTAAGCGAGTTCTTCTGAAGGACAAGATAAGACCCAATTCTTTTCTATACATCGAGGAGTTTGCTGAGGATTCTGATAATGAGGAAGAAGAAGACACGACTGTTGACAGGGAGGCAGAAGGAGATGAGGATCAGCGAGATGAGTCCGACAGGAATGACGGAGACACTTCTTCTGCTCCTGTAGGGTTAGCTGATCTTGAGGGGATCACTACTGATTCCTTGAGCATTCCACCTGCTCGAGGTCTATTTACAACTCCTTCCATGAAGGGTGACTCTTCGGAGCCAACGGGTAAAGAAACATTTGTTCGACCTGACATTTCTATTACATAGGCATGGCTCTCACTCTCAAAATGTTTTCTTTCCCCTTGACTGTGTATCAATAATTAGCTTTTTCATGTTGCAGCGGCCCCTTGCTTCTCCAAAGATGTAAGCCAACGTAACGCTTTACATCCATCGTTTGTAGCTATCAAAGACCTTAAGAGGGTTTGTTTTGAAAACCTATAGGAAACCATCTAGTATAAAGGCTTTAATGTTTCTGTATAATATACTTTTAACTTCTTCATGACTTGTGGTTTAATTCCTATATCACTTATGACCAATTGTTTTGTACTAATATGTATAATGTGGATGACATGTGTACTGACTAGTGGGTTTGTGTTACCATGATCTTGTGGATGTGTATGTTTGTTGAAATGATCACGACTTGCATGGTAGAAGTTTATGTGGTTGTTTTCCTTTGACATATATAACATTATTAATGCCATGGTTTGGCTATTAGATTTTGCACATCATTATATTTCGTCTTATCCACGACTAGGAGGACCAATTCCAGACCTCCTCCTCACAATTTAGGGAAGAACCCTTGACCATCACCAGTCATAAGGATATCTTTGATTATGCTCCTCTTTCAGGATGGAAAAGTATGTAAGTCAAAAACCTTAATGAACATGTACCCTATTTAGAGAATCAATTTAACGAGAAAAATGAGGCTATTCACAAGAGGAAATGTCAGCTAAAGGTTGGCCTCTCTACTAGTTCAGATGTGGATATAGGTAGACTATATAATCGGATTGACAAGTTAGAGACTGAATTGAAGAAAACAAAGACAGGTTACACCTCCCTAGAATTTGTTTTACATAATCCTAACGTAATAAGTAACCCCTGAAACCTTCTTCTATGGGATTTTTTTATGAATAATATCACCTCGATACAAAGGTTATGTTGGGGGAATTTGAGTTGTTTACTTGATCTCACCCCTGAGTTCATGTTATAGTGTAGTGTGACAACTTATATTGCATGTGCATTTGATACAGTGAATAAGGGCTAATATACGTAAGAGTTAAGGAAATCTCCCTGGGCAGTATAGAAGACATCTGTCCTTGGTTAATGGCATCTTGGGTAATAGGCTCCAACTGTTAGGTTGATTGTATGTCCCTCCCTTAAGGATGTGACCCAGATTAGGGTATTGAGGATAGAGTTCCATAAACCATTTTCTGATAGCAATAGGTTTTTGGCCCGTCTCTTGGAATAAGGTGTAAGACCAGAAATCCGCCTCTGGTAGTAATAGAAGTCTTGTTCAAGACTAAATTTGGACTATTGAGAAGGTCAAATATTTCCCTCTTGATAGTATTTATACTTCCGGACCGACCCAGATTTGGGTATTTATGATGAGGTCACAAATCCACTTCCGGCAATAGTTGAAACTTGAATCAACCCACAATCGGGTATTAGGATTGAACCGGGAACCTATCACCGACCATAATTGAGATCCAAATCAACCCAGATTCGGTATTAAGATAGGAGACCAGAGACCACCTCTGGTATTAGTTTCGTTACCCCTTTTAGGTGTAATTTGTGAAGCAAAGGATGCACGCGCTTTGTTGAGTCACTCCCTGGGCTTTTATTGTCAAAGCAGAGGATGCACGTGCTTTGTTGGCCACTCTCTGAGCCTGTGCGTCTGGTGCACTTGGTTAGTTTATCCACAAGCAGGGCCTAATGTCTTACCCGACCTCCCTCCAGGAGGCGCCTTATCCTGACCATCGTAGGCAATGATAAGGTCTTGGAAGCTTAAATCGGGCCGTCATAGACGCGGAATTAAGACTTACTCTTTCGATGCTCTACCCTGGCCATCATATGCGGTGATAGAGGCTTACACTCCACCCCCTATGAGGGATTCCCTATCTTGACCATCGTAGGCGATGATAGGGGTTTGTGTTCCCTTCTGCGGTTAACGCAGAACATAAGCAGAGGTAGGACATGCTCTTCTATGAGCAGAGGTAGGACGTGCTTAGTTCATAGCAGAGGCAGGGCATACTCTTCTACGAGCAGAGGCAGGGTGTGATAATTAGATGCTTCGTCATGACCATTTCTGGTGTGGGTCGGAGGCTTACGCTTTTGATGCTTTAACCTGGCCCTATGTAATTCGGGCGCGGAGAAAGGCTTACACATCACCACACTCCGGGGGATGTCTTGACCTGGCCAACTCGGTGGTGACAAGGGTTTTTATCCTTTTGTGGATCAACCCATCTTTGGTTATTTCAACTCTTAAGAGGGTTTCCATACCCTTAGTCACGTGGATAATACTTTTCCTAAGGACCTTCATTGGGCTTAGTTTGATCTTTTTACAAAGTCTTGCAATTGGCCTTGATTGAGGAACTTGATGATCATTCCCTCGAGGGCTTTGCAATGGCTGATTTCATGTCCGTTTATCATATGGTAATGACAGTTAGGCCCTCCCAATTTCCTTTTGTACTTGGGCGTCTTCTTTGCGGTCGGCCAACAATCGAGCTCTTGCTGAGTTAGGCGGTAGATGTTTTCCATTGAGGTGGTAAGTTAGCACTCATTAAGTAATCTGGGTATAAGGCTACTTCCTTATTGTTGGGGTTTATCCCTTTTGTTATTAAATCTTATCGCTGCATCCATATCCTTGCTTCTTCTTTTCAAGGTGCCTTAAGACTGAAGCGTTATCTATTTAGTCCATTTGGAGGCAAAGTTCTTAAAATCCTTTATCATTTGTCGTTCGAATACCATTCCTTTGGCTAGCTCATAAATAGCTTCTTTTATATGAGAGAAGGGGATATACTCCTTTGGTGTATAATCACTTGGAGTGAATATTAATGTTTGTCCCACGTAAAAAGAGTTTCCCTCCAATAATCAGAATCCTATTGCTATACTTCCCTTTTCCACTTGATTAATTCTTCTGATATTCTTGGGTCAGTAGTACCTGAGATAGCCATTTGAGATCCATTAGGCTCTCGTTGGGACCTCTTACCCATAATCTTGCTTCTTTAAAGCTTAATCCAACCCTTGACGGAACAATACAGTTAGTTATGAGGTAAGGTTAACCACAAGTTTGGAGGTTCAAGCCCTCCTTATAGTGCCAAAATGTTAACGATATTTTTCGTCAACACTGGAGATAGGTCTACGGAAGTGGACCTAAGGAAAAAAAAATGGTATTATTTAGCTTTCAGAGTCTGGGTTAGTTCACCATTTCATAGATATCAAGGTTTAGAGCCCAAAAGATTAGTTAGTCTTCCCTCGATGGGGTGAGCATCACGCCTAAGCGACTCAAGAATCAACAGTTATATTGGGATAAGGGTTCCCTAAACACAACCCTCGATAAAGAGGCTAAACAGCTTATAGGAAGTGGTTTTGCAAGAACTCTTCGAAGGGTCAAAGCTTGGGTAGGAAACCGTGACCATGAAGGAAGTCTATAATTGGTTGTGTAGGAAATAGCTAAGAAACTCATAAGAAAACATGTCAAGTGTCGATCTGCCCCTTATTGATCTTTGATTTTAAGTACATATGTGATTACAAAAGGAATCCCCAAACTGATTTAGGAATTAGGGTTAACTCTAGAAGAATGAGAAACGAGAAATCCGTCCCCAAAATGAGACCCCTAGGGTCTTATTTACAGACAAATCGGGGCCCCTTTTTCTATAGCGCCAGCAAAGGCCTATGTCGACCGCTTTTCCCTTTGGTTTCAGAAGCTTTGCCATTCAACCGCCTTTCCCATTGGTTTCACAGGCTTTAAGATGTTGATCCTTGCTTTCGGGAAGATGGTCTCGGTCTTTGGAGCTTCTGGATGCATGCTTTTGGATGTATGCTTCCGGTTTCGCTATTGACTCTTTGTGGAACTTGCTTTCATGATCCAAGTGGATGGTTACCGGATCTGCCACCCCTGTCAGTATCGACACTAAGCAGATTAATGTAGATAGCTTGTCTCTTTTTGAGGTTCCAGCTTGCTTTCCGGTAGATTCCTGAAGTGTATCTCGGCTTTCTGGAGGGTTGATTCCAGTGCTTTATTAGTTGCTTACTAAAGTGGCTTCGTGGTGACCATCCGACTGGGGTCTCGGTAACTTGCTTCTGCATAATTTTCCTGTGTTTCAATCTGCGACACCCCACATCCGTTAATGTCACTCGTTAAGAGAATGCATTAAGTTTCAAGAAGCGTTATAGGTAAACGAAACATAAACAACACAAGACAAATATAAAATAGTAGTGGAATTTGAAACTTTTATTAAGCAGAAAATATCGCAGTTCAAAACATAGTTACATCATAAGTCTGAAATGCATAAAACCAGTACATCAATTTTAAACTTCTGTCTTGTACTAAAATCATCAGAGTACAATAATAAAAGAAGCATAGTCCCCAAAACATAGCCATAGTAGAGAGATATGAAATCAAGCAGTACATCTTAAGCAGCTCCAAGCAGGATGAAAGCAGAATCCTAATCAAGCTTAAGTATTCCCTCCCTGAGAACCTTTGGGGGGGGGAAGAGAAAGAAGAGGAAACAAAATAGGTCAGACATAAAGTCTGGAGAGTTCAGTTACTTTTAGCATATAAATAAGTAAAAGTATCATGATAGGCATATAAACTGGAGAGATTGATAACATCACAATAGGGCAGGTATGACAAGGTTACGGGATAAAGAGGATAGAATATGTTGCACTTCTCTAGTACTTTCTCTTTCTCTGCACCAATACTAGTATCATATGAACAAGATGATCCCTAACAAGTATAAGACGGTAGACTTAGGCGTACTTCTAGTGAGAGGTTTTACCCCATACAATAATAGGCAGCCCAACTGAACATACCGGAGTTACCCCTAAGGAAAATGGGCTCCTAAACATACCAAAGTCTAGATGTACCATAATTACTACCCCAATCGATCGGTTATCCCATCATTAGAGACCACATGCCCAAGAAATCTCACTTATTTTCTCCAAGAATGACAGTTAGAGAATTTCTCCTTAAGCTGGTGCGCACAGAGAATTTTCAAAACCTCCTTTAAATGTAGGGCATGCTCTTCCTCGTTCTTCGAGAAAAATCAAGATGTCGTCAACAAAGACCACAACGAACTTATTTAGAAACATCTAAATCACTGTACTCATCGGACCAGCAAAATAGGCAGGTGCATTCGTCAACCCAAAAGGCATAACGAGTCACTCGAAGAAACCATCTGGAGTTCTAAAAGCGGTCTTGTCTATACTGTCTTCGGCCACCCTCAACTGATGAAACCTTGCGGCTAAGTCTAATTGAGAGAAAACAGATGCACCAACGAGCTGATCAAACAGATCATCCATCCTCGAAAGTGGGTGCCTGTTCTTTTTAGTAAGTTTATTCAACTCTCTATAATCCACGCATAAGCGAAGCGAACCATCCGCCTTAGTTGCGAATACCATTGGAGTATCCTATTCTGATATGCTTCGCCTAATAAACCATTCCTCTAGTAGCTCCCCTTCTTTCTTGCTAAGCTCCCTCCTTTCTCTCGGAGCCATATGGCGCACAGGCAATGCAACTGGCTTTGCATTGTCCACCAAGTATATACGGAAGTCAATCTCGCGCCTCGAAGGTAAGCCCCGAACTGCCTCAAAAACATTAGGATACTCACAGACTACTAGTATAGATCGCAGATCATCGACAGATGCATCAAGTGACTCTAGGAAACTAAGCATGACAGACCCTTTTGGGTCATAAGAAATCTCGAGGGTCCACTCATGGCAAGTCAAAAATCTAACGACCCTCCTCTCACAATACAGAATGGCACCATACATGGCTAGCCAATTCATCTACATAATCAAACCATAATCCATGAAACCAAGTACATATGCGTTGCATTCAAACTCGACGCCTAGCACAGATATTCTCAAACCTCAACAAATCATAGATAAATGAGCCGTACCACCAATGGGGTTTGGGACAACAATGGGATCCAAAACCATACTAGTACTAAGGTGCAGAGACTCAACCATAGAATCAAATATAAAAGAATGTGAAGAGCCCGAATCAAAAAGAGTTGTAATGGGATGATTGGAAAGAGAAATCAAACCTTCAACGGAAACTTTCCTACCTCTGGCTGGCACACTGGCCACGAGAGCATGCACTTGCCATCCCGAAGATCCTACCCTTTGACCTTGTCCTTGCTTCTTCGGGCACTCTTTAGAAAAGTGTCCGACCTCTCCACAATTGAAACAAGCATTCTTCCTTCTTTTGCATCCCTTGATCAAGTAACCCTCGCATCCGCAATTATGGCACTTCCTCTTATCTTTAGCCTTGTCGTTCTTTCCTCCCTTCTTTTGTTGTTGTTGTTGTTGTCCCTTCTTGTGCCATACTTTCTTATTTTGTGTTTCCTCAACCTTAGCCTCTTTCTTTTAAGCTTTATCTTCCTCATGCATTAATGCCATATCAACGAGCCTTTCAAAAGTTGCTCCCATTGGAATATGGGACATAGCTAACCCATGGAGGGTTCATTTAGTCCTTTAGCAAAGCACAAAGTTTTCTTATGCGGGGTATCCACTAGCTCCAACCCAAATCTCGCCAGTTGACTGAATTTTTTAACATACTCTTTGACAGTCATGCCTCCTTGCTTGAGTGTCATAAATCTTTCCATTTGCATACTTTTCTCAGCTTGAGAAAGAAACTTCATTTCAAACCTCTGCCGAAAATCATCCCAAGTCTCCATTGGACACCTTGCTTGAGTCACTTCCCATCAGAATGAAGCCTCATCTTTCAGCAGCCAAGGGGCCAACTGAATCTTCCTACGACCGTCAATTTCGAAAATTCCAAACCAATCCTCCGTCTCTTTAAGCCAATTCCTTGCCTCTACGAAAATTTTGGTTCCTCGGAATGGATTTCCACCCATAACATAGAAATCTTTGCAGATCTTAGAGAAATTATCTGCTTGCAGAGGAGGAGGATGACGAACAGCAGGTGCAGCTGGAGGAGGAATGTCTGCTTGACCACCGGCAGGCGCCATGGCCTCTAGATACCTACGGAACCAGCCTGGTATCATAACGCCCTCAGTAATATTAGGTTCCCCAGACATGCTAAAAAGAAAAGGAAAGGGATTCAAACAGAGGATTGAAAGATATTACATATGGCTTTGGGGAATATGTTTTTCAAAACAGACTTTTCTTTTTGAAAATGCTTTCTTTTAATACCTTTTTGAAAACAATTTTCAAAATCTTTTATCCGATCTGGTAACCTTCAGCTCTAATGCCAAGTGTGACACCCCACGTCCGTTAATTTCACTCGTTAAGAGAATGCATTAAGTTTCGTGAAGCGTTATAGGTAAACATAAACATAAACATTACAAGATAGATATAAAATAGCAGCGGAATTTAAAACTTTTATTAAGCAGAAAGCATCGTGGTTCAAAACATAGTTACATCATAAGTCTGAAATGCATAAAACCCAGTACATCAATTTTAAACTTCTGTCTTGTACTAAAATCATCAGAGTACAATAATAAAAGAAGCATAATCCCCAAAACATAGCCATAGTAGAGAGACATGAAATCAAGCAGTACATCTTAAGCAGCTTTATATAGTTAAAGCGCTTAGCGGTTCTATAGCGGCGGAGGTGCAAAAAGGTGTAGCGGGGAAATAGCGGAGGCGCAAAAAAGTTCATTAGATGTAAAACCAGATATTTGAAAATAAATTAATCATCTTTCTCACATTATAAATGTACAAGAAACTAATATTAATTAATCTTACATAACAAATCACGAAATATCCTAGTTATGCATGCTAAATTTGACGAGTGTAATTGATTATTACCATATAGACCCTTATGCCTTAAATTTAGCCCACTTACGCTAAATTTACTGAATTTTTTAAAAAGAGAACTAGCCAAATCAAGGTCTACATATTAATATTGCTAAAACGGACGCTAAAAAGCTGTGATTTAGCGGATGTAGCAGAAAATAGCGGGGATAGATGCGGATCTACTGTTCATCAATGCTAAACTGAAATAGCGTAGCGGTTGAAGAGTGCTATGTGCTATAACAGGGATATTGTGAGGCTCTAGCGGGGCTTTAACTGCATAGAAGCAGCTCCAAGCAAGATGAAAGCAGAATTCTTATGAAGCTTGAGTATTCCCATCCTGAGAATCTTTGGGGAGGGGGGAGGGGGGATGAAAGAGAAAGAAGAGGAAACAAAATAGGTCAGACATAAAGTCTGGCAAGTCTAGTTACTTTTAGTATATAAATAAGTAAAATTATCATGGCAGGCATATAAACTGGAGAGATAGATAACAACACAATAAGGCAAGTATGACATGGTAACAGGATAAACAAGACATAATATATTGCGCTTCTCTAGTACTTTCTCTTTCTCTGCACCAATACTAGTATCATATGAACAAGATGATTCCCAACAAGTATAAGACAGTAGACTTAGGCGTACTTCTAGTGAGAGGTTTTACCCCATACAATAACAGGCAGCCCAACTGAACATACCGGAGTTACCCCTAAGGATAATAATGGGCTCCTAAACATACCAGAGTCTAGATGTACCCTAATTACTACCCCAATCTATCGTCTCCCTACTCCGTAGATCTGTGCAATTAAAACACTTAGTGGTTCTATAGCGGCGGAGGTGCAAAAAGATGTAGCGGGGATAAAGCGGGGAAATAGCAGGGATATAGCAGAGGCGCAAAAAGGCTCATTAGATGTAAAACCAAGTATTTGAAAATTAAATAATAATCTTTCTTACATTATTTGTGTACAAGAAACTAATATTAACTAATCTTATATAACAAAATCAAGGAATATCATAGTTATGCCTGCTAAACTTGATGAGTGTAATTGATTGTTACCATATGTTAGGCACATATGTCTTAAATTTAGTCGTTTACACTAAATTTTTTAAAAAGAGAACTAGTCAAATAAAGATCTATATATTAATACTGCTAAAGCGGGCAATAAAAAGCGTTGATTTAGCGGACGCAGCGGAAAATAGTGGGGCTAGAAGCAGATCTACTATTCATCGGCGCTAAATTGAAGTAGCGTAGCAGTCGAAGAGTGTTATGGACTATAGCGGAGATATTGAGGGGCTTTAACTGCATAGATCCCAACACAAATTCATTTAGTATCTATTACTAAATCCATTTACTAAATTCTTTTCACAAATCCATTTAGCATTTGTCGTTGCATTCTTATGAATCTTCTTTCAATCACATTTATTTTACTCAATCCGAATATTAACTGAACACATGTTTGAAGTCATACATTAGCTCTAATTTTCCTTTATAATCTTCGTTTATAAACTTGGATTTATTATAAAATCTCTTATAAAACTCTTCCAACGTTCAACTAAAACTCATTACAAAATCGAATACTTCTTAAATGAAATTTTATTCAAAAAGCAATCTCTTTAATTATTATTAATTAAAAAAATAATTAACTGCATCATCAATTGAAGTAAAGTAGTTTACTTCAATATTAATTAAAATTGAATAATTAATCTCTTTTTAAATCTTATTAAAATAATAATTAACTTTATTAATAATAAGCAACTCGATAGTTAACTTTAAGCACAATTAATTATAAGATTAATTAACTTTAAGAAATGTTTTTAGGATTAAACAATTATTTGTCAAAACTCTTTCTATTTGAACAAATTAATCTAACAACTAATTTCAGTTCAAACAGTTGACCGAGTCAAATGGGAAACATCAGTTAACTTGTTAACTGATCTCCACTAATCTTTTCTCTTAAATTAATTAATAATATAATTAATTTTCAAATATCACTTAATTGTTTCACATAAACAATTATTCCCATTTATTAAGCCATTGGCTAATTTTTGACTTATACACTTATAAAACTTATTAAAACATAAGAATTCGCTATATAAAATATTTTATATTTACTTTATAAAAAAGGGTATAAATATGGATTTGTTTATAAACTTATATTTTCAATAACTTATAAAAATATAAGTCAAAACCCGGCTTCAGTTCTAAAAATAATTTTATAACTTAAACTTGTCAATTTATCAGTCGGCAAGTCAACGTCTTAAAACGGTGGATTTTAGGCCATCTGCTACTAATCACTTAATCAATACTGTCTATTGATTAATAACACATCAACGTTGAATTTCCATTCAACAATCAACATCCAAACAGGATTTAACGTTACTTGGGATAAACAATTCATATATTAAAAATATGAAAAACAAGTAATATATAATTATTTGAGGAATCCAGTTGGATCGCACCAACCTGTTCTTTCCTACATTACAACTCATTATATCATTTAATAACTGCATATAAGATAAGAATTTCAATCAAATGCATTTAAATGATGTAAATATAAACGACATCAATTACAATCAAACAAATATTATCAATCAAAAAAAAATCATTCAAATACCCAAACATGCACTTTATACTGATAACGATAAATTATAATTAGAGTAATTTTATCACATCATAGTATTCCAAAAAGCATGATAGTTAACTCATATTTTATTCGATTGACGATTTCAGGTCAATTTATATAGTTACAAGCAAGAGTTTGAAACTACATACAATTCCAGCTAGTCCTGAATCCTTTCAGACTAGCTTGTATGCATAATATTTGTTGTCAGTATTCCAACGCTTCTAGTTTTGTTTAAATCCGATAACATACGAACAAGTTGTACAACTTACAAGGTATAACTTGAATTAAAAACAATTTTAATAACTAATTAAGGTAATTATTTTAATCATTGTTATTAAGTTCAAAATCACGGCCTTAATCTATTTCATTACCACGAAAAATCTCAACTCCTAATCATCAACACCCGACGTCAATAACCAACACCGCCTAGCTCGCCGGAGCCTCGCCTAAATTGACCTCCTGCCATCGCGCCTTCGAACAGCCCTTCACGTCTACCAACTGACCATCAACCAAGCTTTAGTACGCCAGAAACCTGTTTGTTATCACCAGTAAAAATCAAAATTACTCATCACCCAAAACCACAACCGCGCCGCCTACCGATCATCAGACCAACCCCTGGCCCTCTCGACTCCACCACCCCCACACTCTGGCCCTCGACGTCAATGACGTCATCCCCTAAGTCTTCCCCGATTGCCAAAAAATTACCGATGAATGAAAATTATACAAACACCAACTTTGACGTCATCTGACCATCATAGAGGACCGTACCACCATCAAGACCTATGTCTCCTCCTTTTCCTTTCTCCTTCAGGCATTAGAACCTAATATCGACCACGGCTCCATTAGTTTTTAATAATACGAAACTACTATTCCACGATCTTCGCTGGATTTCGACCACCCTAGTCCACCAGAGCGACTGCGACCACCCCTAGATTGAAGCCTTCCTCCTTCTCTACATCTTCCCTGTTGGAAGTTTTCTCCAATTCTTAATGGTGTATGAGCATCAATCAATTGAACATGGGGTGTCCACTGTGAATGGGAATTGGGAATTTAGGGATTTAGACTGGTGTAGTTAGGTGAATTATATTATATTCATGCATTATTCACACTTGTTTTTCTCAAACAAATTTCTACTAATAATTTTACTATGGTAGCAATCCGTCACTCTGAACCTTGAAAACGAATACCGATGATGTGGCCATCAATTATCAAAAATATTTACTAGCGACTATTGTGAGTTCAGTGCTTTATCACTTTAAGAATCTATTTAAAAAATATTTTTATTCAAAAATTCTTCAAAGTAATGCTATATTACTTTATAATTATACTTCTAAAAATATTTCTAACTTCCTGGGATTTAAATTTTGATTATTGGTCTGAATCCAATTTTATTAGCTTAATCGAATATTACATTCTTATACAAATTCAGTTTGGTTATATACAACCATCTCAATATTATAATCTCATTTGATTATAATAACAATATCCAATTACATTAATGATTTTCGGAAAATTATACGTTTTATATCAAAATAGTTTTGGGAAAAATTATTTCATTTTCCCATTAAAAACAATATTATGTCGAATTGCTTTGTTCAAGTTTTAGAATTACCTATCGATACAGTTGATTATACCGATCGACCATAATTCATAAACCACTCAACAAAGCTATCAACACAAGATAAAACAATTTTTTTATTACACTTATAACTACGCTCTCTCAAATATATACACTCAAACTCAATCTAGGGCATTACTAACCCCATCTCTATTAAATTACCCCACAAAGCCAAGATAATTACTTAACCTTCAGCTCTGATACCAACTGTAAAGCCCCGTAAATCCATACCCTTTTAGTCGACTAATTTAAACTCACATCCAACCCAAATTGCACGAAAATACAAATTTTTAGGAGAAAGAAGTTAGAGGGTTTGAAAGAGAAGAAAAGAAATATTAGAATAGAAAAAGAAGAAACATTAACACCACAGAATCAGAGTAAACAAGAATCACACAACGGAACAAATAAAATATAATATATCAAACTCTTTACACATTGAGAAAACTATATATATATATGATACAACATCAGAGTACACCAACAAATCAGATTATCAATCTGATTAATAAAACACACACAGCAGAAATAAACTAATACCATAAAATACGGGAATTTGTCTTGACTCCAGCTCCTCTCCTGAAGTTCCAAGTAAATCCAATGCTACCTGGAAAATATACTCGGTTTGACCCGAGCATATTTTGAAGCAAAGCAAAATCAACCTGGATCAATCTGGAATATTTCCAGTGATAAAACTCATAATAAACAACTTATTTAACTTTTAAAAATCCTTTGAAAGAATGGAATTCTCGTAAAACACGACCACACATAAACAAGGCACGTGTGTTTATCTTACGATAACCAAATCACTTTTTATATCTAAATTTAGTGATAGTACAATAATGTATATCAATCCAGAAATGAATAAGAATATAGTCAGAAAGCTTGCATCTCACTTTCTAGCATAGTTGGTTTATAACTAAAACTGTACGACTCGTATCGAAGTTTGGATTACCAACATGACAAGGTTTGGGACCACCTCCTGATTAATGTTCTCTAGAAAGGAAACACTGCAGTTCAACAAGAAAATCTTGCAACCTGGCCACACATGACCATCCACTCATTCAACTTGAGTATACCGAATATGTTGTCACCTACGGTTATGGTCAGCAACCATTTCTCGTAAGCATACAGAAACGGAAAAAGAATAAAAAAAAATGAAATTTCTCTAGATGGTGACAATACACCCTAATGGGAATGAGCCATGCTGCCTGCCCAATTTCAGTGATTTCCCAGTTAATTAGGCTTGTGTTAAGGACTGGAATGTTGATGATGGTTTTAATGACAACAACCTTGTTTTTACCTTGTTTCTATTATTATTGTCATAAAATATATACTAATACAATTTTCCAGAATATATATACAGAAATCTATGCAGGTATTTTATAATTAAAGACTGCGCGGTTTACAAGAATCAAGATTTCAAATAGAAGATTTCACGTTTCAAGACTCATGATTATCAAGAAATCAAGAGTTCAAGAGTTAACGAATTTTAAAGTCAGTATATCTAGAAATTCTGTTAAAACTTTATTTAGCACTTGATTCTATTTTTAAATCTAAATCATGATTTTAAATTTGATTTCAAAATAATTTCAAATTTATTTTCTTAATTTTAAATCTTGTTTTCAAATGATTTCAATATTACTTCCTTATTCAGAATATATTCTTTTTTGTTTTTTAAAAAAAATATTTTGACTCTTGATAGTTATTTTCTAAACTTCTGAAAATTAAGTTTATATTTAAATTTATGTTTTAGATTTTAGACTTAAGTTTTACTTGTTTTATAAATACTTATATTGTTTAAACTTCTTGTTTTTATTAATTTTTTATTATATATATAGTTTTATATATTTATACTCTTATATCATTTATACTTAATTTCTTTATTATTTTTAATATATCTTCATATAAATTTCAAAATACATTTTGTCCCTTTTAAATATGTTTAAATATAAAGGTATTTGGTTTGTCTTAACTCTGGATTTACCATAATTTATTTAAACATCATTTACTTTGCTTTATTTTTTTTTGATTTTACACTAACATATGTCGACATATAGAAAATGGCATGTCGACATACTAGCCGTTAGGGCATTTTTAAATTTTGAAAAGAAGTGTCTTTTGAATTAAAAACCTTTCAGCAACGTTGTGACTATTCACTATTGGAAACCTATAAATACCTTCTAGAATTCAAAAAAATTAACAAGTTTTTATCTTCTTCTTCCTTGCTAAACATCTTACCATTATACTACTTCAATTCTTGATTTTATACACTTATACTCTGCCGATTTCAATAGAAATCATATCACTCTTCTTATCTTTCATTTTTAAATCAAAATCTCTCTAAATTCAAGTGCTTCTCATAGGCTATTTGTAATCAAAGATCACAAAATCAAATCTTATAGAATCAATACAAAAAAACTGACAAGAGAAGGGTGTGGTCTTGTCCCATATAAAGTGACTAGGTGCGATTGTGTCTTGAAAATCGATTGGGTGTGAAGTTATGGCCCGGTAAATCAAATAAGTCTCACTGTACTTGGAATCAGTTGGTGTGTGCCCTTATAGCCATGAAATCAAGGATTCTAATAGGATATTATTGAATAAAATTCGGCATCATCCCGGCGTTGTGTGTGACTGGATGTAAGGATCCCAGAACTAGTATAAAATCCCGATGTGCACTTTCCTTTTAGTATTTTTACTTTTACTTTCTGCATTTTGTGATTGGTACTGTGTTTGTTTGTTTCTGTGATCTGTATACTATGTGTTTAATTCAAAAAGATTTCATGTAATTTTATAAATTCCATTAAACACTATTCATCCCTCTCTAGTGTTTAACTTGCCTTAAGATCCTTAATTCACATGTCCAACAATTGGTATCAGAGCATTGGTTTACAAAGTTTTCATAATCTGAATTTTGGAAAGTTTAAATGGCGACCAATACTGGAATTGTCATTAATGGTAGTTCATTTGTAGAGGGTAAGTCCACTATTAGAACACCACTTTTTAATGGCAGTAATTATGCATATTGAGCATGTAGAATGAAATTTTGTTTACAATCTGTAGGATTATACACATGGAATATCACACAAACTGAATATGTTGAACTCACTGTTCATTTTGCACAGTGGACTAATGATTAAAAAGCCACAACACAGAATAACTCTAAGGCTATGAATATTTTATTTTGTTCATTGCATAATAATGAATTTAATAGGGTGTCTGTTTGTAAATTGCATATGAGATCAGGAAAACTATGTAAGTGACTCGTGAAGGAACAAGCAAAGTTAAACAGACCAAAATATTCATGTTAACAAACCAATTTGGGTTATTTAAAATGAATCAGAATGAGTCTATCTCCAATATGTACTGCAGGTTCCAGGAAATCATGCATTTACTAATGGGTTTAGGAAAATCATATTCTGAGGAAGATCGAGTTAGAAAAATTCTTAATTCACTAACTTCTTATTGGGATCAAAAGTCACTTTCCATCAAAGAAGCCAACGACGTCAGTACAATGAAAATTGACGAATTAATTGGTAATAATGTCGTTTGAAGTTCAAATGCAAGAAAGAAAAGATAATAAAGCATTTGAAAGAAATTGATAACATTCAAAGCAACAATTGAAGATTCAGACTCAGATAGTGGTGATGATGATGAAGAAACATCACTAATGACAAGAAAATTTAGAAAGTTCCCAAGATATAGAAAAAGGAATAATATCAAAAGGAATGAGCAGAAAAATAATAATGAAAATCTGAGTAATATCAGATGTTATAACTGCAACGAATTAGTCCATCTAAAGAGATTTTGTTTGTAACTGGAAAAACAAAATCAACCTGTTAAGGACAATTCATCGAAGAATAGGAAAAGAGCCTATGCAGCAACTTTATACGATTCAGACTCATCATCAAGTGATGAAGAACAAGAACCGAATAATTCGCCTATGTGCTTCACGGTAATTATTGAATTGGATAAAATTGAAGAACAGATCTAAAAATAGATACGCCTTTATATAATAATTTTCGGTTGAATGGTTGTTTGCTTGATTGCTTGTTTGTTGTGTTTGAAAATTTAAATCTCAATTCAAAATTCGAATTTGAAATTTAAAACTCAAAAAAATATTATTTAATAATATAATCATAAAATAATAATATGGAATATTTAAATATTGCTCGATTAAACAATTAAATAAGAATATAGATTTATAATCAATAAAAGGTCAAATTTCAAAAGTCATTTTGAAAACGTGAAGGGATATGTCGGCATGCCCATTTGCCTATGTCGAGATATACCAACAAAGTAAAATTTGAAATTCAAAATTTTCAAATTCCCTCCAATTTTTCACCATCTTAAATATGACTGAAAAGGTGTCCTTTAAACTAGTGAATTGTCCTTTGATTCTCTATATCTACTACCTATTCCATTCATTTCTTTTCACCTTTGTTTCAGAATTCAAAACTACTCTTCATATTCGATACTCTTCAATAACTGTTCTAATGGCTTCCTCCGGTACTCCAGAAACCATGAGATTAACCAAGACCCTCAAAGGCTTCCTCTACAATAACCCTTATGCTATACAAGATTACATTAACTATGCAAATTTTAGAAAAGTAGACATGGGAAAATTTTCAATCTTTAGTGATTTTGCATCTTATGAACTAGAACCTCTCTTTTATCAAAATGAAAATTTAAGTCTTATTGATTCTCTAGATAATGATGAAGTTTGTTATCCTAATGTTATGAAAATGTTTTATTCAAATTTGAAACGCAACTTTTATTAAGGAAGCCAAGATGAAATTTGGAGTAGTGTTAAAGGAACACAAATTGTTTTGGATTGTGATGTTTAAGTACTATTTTGGGTTGTATGAATTAGGGGATGAATCTTTTAGATTTTAACAGTAATAAAAGTGACTTGGAAGCTTTTCATCACATTTTTGAAAACGAAAAACATTTGGAATTCATACATCATTTTTATTGTCAAAATGCAAGAATAATCAATTTACTACTTCAATATACTATTACCCCTGGGTTTGGAAATTTCAACAACCCCACTATGAAAGTTAACATAACCCTTTTTGCTATCTTTGGAAATTATGAAATTAATTAGGCTAGTGATTTTAAGTGAATTTCAACCAAAGGAAATTTCAATTAAAGAAAATACATTATTTCATGGAGTTTATCTTACACGTATTTTCAAATATTTTGGAGTCGGTTTCAAAGGAGAAGAGTTCATTTCTAGAAAAGTTTTCGATGCGGGAAATATTTCTCTTTTGAAGATTCCACTTGTGTTTCATCCATACGAAACATATACGGAAAAACGAGCAAGAATTGAACAAGAAGAAGAAACCGATCAAATGGATATCGAAGAAGAGTAAGAAGATACCTCTTTAGAAAGTATTGTAGTTCATACCAACCCCTCCAAGAAAATCATTCTTCAAAATCAAAAGATTTTACCCAAGAATCAAAACTTACTTAAGAGAATGTTTAGTAAGAAATTTGAAAAGATTTCTACTAAAATGAGTAAGTTCTTTGGAAAATTTGGAAGAAAACCTGGCTTGTCATCCTCCTCCTCCATTGAGTTCTAAGTTTAATTTTGTAGTATGTTTATTTCTATTTTTGTACTTCTATCTTTAGTTATGTATTAATTTCATGTATCATTATCATTAGAATGAAATAAAGTTGTTTATTCCTGTCAATACTTGTCTAAACATCTCTAGAATTACTATTAAAACAATAACAATAAGTTTATATAAATTAAAACAAATCACAAAATCCTTCAAAATTTAAAAATACATATATATATATATGTCGATATATTGTGCATGTCATCATATAACTGTATAAATTCTAGAAATATTTGAATTTGAAACTTCTCTAACCGACTCATGTTTATTCAATTCTAACGAATTTTAAAGCCTATTTAAACCCATTTCTTCTAGAAAAACTTCTCTATTTGTTTCTCTTTCATTACCATTTAATATTTCTTAATAAAATCAAAACTACAGCTACTCAATTCCACAATCTTAGTGAAAACCTTGAAGAAATCATTAATTCGTTTAAGAATATCCTTTCAATTATTCTTCCTAATCAGTGCCATCTTGAACTGAGTCAAATAAGAAGATCAAACAGTAAGAAAACATTTTGATGAAGTTCGATGGATGATTGCCTCTCTTTCTAAAGATAAAGATAACAACATCACTGGAGCACCTCTCACCAAAGACAACGAAGATTGGATTCAATAAAGGCTGATCCAATCTTTGATGGAGATGGTTGGGTTGAAGTCCCTCAAAATGTATGAATTTGTTTCAATTTGTGTGGAGTGGATTATTTATTTCAAACTTGTAAATAAAGTACTATAACTGTTTGATTGGGTATTTGAATGTATTGACACGCACGCGCACACACACACACATATATATATTGACTTGGTGTAATTTATTTAGTTTATAGTCATATTTAGTTTAAGAATTAAACTATTATCTTAGTTAATATTAGAATAGATTGATTATAATTATATTGTTTGGTATTACTATTAGGGTTATACTTTAGTTTCAGAATAATATACAAGTATAGTATATTTAGGATTATATAGTTTTTGTTGATGGCAAAGGGGGAGAATTATAAAATAAGGCCTATATTAAGGGGGACTTAGCAGCTTCAGGGGGAGTTAATAAAGTAAAGAGGAGTAATCGAAGATTTGAGACATTAAGTATGAATGTTTTATTACCAAGGTTGTCATCATAAAAAAGGGGTGGATTGTTAAGGGCTAGGTTGTTGATAATGGTTTTGATGACAAGAACCTTGTTTCTACTTTGTTTCAATTATTATTGTTATAATTAAAGACTGTATAGTTTACAAGAATTAAGATTTCAAATAGAAGAGTTCATGTTTCAAGACTCATGAGTATCAAGAAATCAAGAGTTCAAGAATTATAGAGTCAGTATGTCTAGAAATTCTATTAAAACTCTAGTTTGTACTTGATCCTATTTTTAAATCTACATCCTGATTTTAAACTTGATTTCAAAACAATTTCATATTTATTTTCTTGATTTTAAATCTTGTTTTTAAAAGATTTCAAAATTACTTCCTTATTCAAAATATATTCTTTTTGGTTTTAAAACAAATATTTTAATTCCTCTTAGTTATTTTTTAAACTTCTGAAAATTAAGTTTATATTCAAATTTATATTTTAGATTTTAAACTTAATTTTTACTTGTTTTATAAATACTGTTTTTTAAACTTCTTGTTTTTATTAAATTTTTAATATATATGTATAGTTTTATATATTTATAGTCATATGTAATTTTATACTTAATTTCTTTATTATTTTTAATATATCATTATACAAGTTTTAAAATATATTTTATACCTTTGAAATATGTTTAAATATAAAGGAATTTAGTTTGTTTTAACTTTGGATTTACCATAGTTTATTTAAACATCTTTTCTTTGCTTTAATTTTTTTTTTTTGATTTTACACTACTATATGTCTATATATAGAAATGGCATATCGACATACTAGCTGATAGGGCATTTTTGAATTTTGAAGAGAAGTGTCTTTTAATTCAAAATATTTCAGAGACGTGATTATTGAAAACCTATAAATATCTTCCAAAATTCATATTTTTTAATAAATTTTCATCTTCTTCTTCTCGTAATATCCTACCATTATACTACTTTAATTCCTTATTTTATACACTTACACTCTGCCGATTTCAATATAAATCGTATCGGTCTTCTTCTCTTTCAATTATAAATCAAAATCTCTCTGAATTCAAGTGCTTCTCAAGAGTTACAAGCTGTTTGTAATCAAAGATCTCAAGATGAAGTCCTATAGTGTCAATACCACAAAAACTGATAAGAGAAGGGTGTGGTCATGTCCCGTATAAAGTGACTTGGTGCGATAGTGTCTTGGAAATCGATTGGGTGTAAAGTTGTGGCCCAGTAAATCAACTAAGTCTCACTATACTTGGAATCAGTTGGGGTGTACCCTTGTAGCCCTAAAATCAAGGATTGTAATTAGATATTGTTTAATAAAATTCTGCATCAACCCAGCGTTGTGTGGGACAGGATGTAGGGGAGTCCCGAACTAGTATAAAATACTGGTGTGTACTTACCTTTTATTGCTTTTACTTTTACTTTCTGCAGTTTGTGTTTGTTTTTTTTGTTATCTATATACAATGAGTTTGATTCAAAAAGAATTCAAGTAATTTCATAAATTCCATTAAACACTATTCACCCCCTCTTATTTTTTACTTGCCTTAAGATCCTTAATCTGCATCACCAATAGTTTGAGGCCACGATTTCCTTTTTAGAACATCACATCAATATGTGAATGGCATATTGTCAGATCCATCCAATCACTAATTGATTTGCACAAATATACTTTGGGTGTTAAGCTAAAAAATGTTAAGCTCACCAAACTTGGTATATTTGTAAAACCAATGTATGTGATTCTTAAGAAATACTCTGATAGAAATTCGTCTATACTAGTTCGTTCTGGGACAGATCGAAGCTAAAAACATCTTAGAATAAGAAGTTTACTGCCATGGGTTTAATCTCGACAATTAACTAGAGGCATTAGCGAGCAACCCTTTCGCTCCATAGATCAATGTCTTCAAATCATTTTATAAGATCCCTGCAATATTAGTTCTCGAATGCAAAGTTGGTTCGTAGTGGTTTTGGGTCCAGTTCCCATCTCAGTCTCTTCGAACTAACCAATTAATAGTTCAAAGGTAACATTTCATCGATAGTCTGGTTTTAACTATCAGATCAAAAATAGTACAGATCAGTACTTCAGCAGGTCGGGCCCTTTAAATCATTCATAAAAATTATTTATCAATAACATTCCATCGATTCTTGAAAATTGAATCTATATACTTGTCTCAACACCTCTCTCCCGTTTTCATTACTTTGAAAACGTTATACGATTCATATATCTTCCGAATAAATGTATTCACCAAACTCCTCCTTTTATTTCCTTTCCTTTGGAAAACATCTCATATATATTCATACCCAAATGGCATGAATCTAATTACCAATCTTATATGGGGCTAAACGATGTCATTCGACGTATTGTTCATGATATAACCTAAACGACTTTATTTAACTTCAAAACTCTGTGGCATAATGATAATTAAATTTCCATATTTACTTTCCATATTTACTTTCGTTTACAAACAAGTTCTACCACTGGTTTTCATTTCCTCAAAACCGTCGCCATTTACTTATTTCTTTAAATAAGTGTATTCAAAAAACTATACTATTTTCGTTATTTAGAAAATAGTGTCATTTACCTAACCAAATGGTATAAGTAAAATCATGCTTCATATTTGGACCAAACAATGTCAAATAATACATTGTTTAAAATAAAACCTAATAGTTTCATTATATTTTAAAACCTTGCAAATAACATTTTATTTCTCTTACGAAAATAATAAATTATTCCCAATATCTTTATCATTAAGAACTAATATCATCCTCAGATTATCATGAAGTTTTTCATCTTGGGGTATTTTATTTACCTCTCAGACCTTGATCGACAACGTTCCTACCTTAAGATGAATAAAAGTTTATAACTCGAGGTCTGATATTAATTCTAATATTAAAACAAATCTCATTTAGCTTTCCATTAAAATAATGGTTTTATAAACCATATCTAGCATTTGAAAAATATCCTTTCAGTTAATCACTTTTACTTTAATTTTCTTCTTTCTTACGTAAACTTTTATCTAAAACAGGACCCTTGGTTTTAAACCTTTTCAATATAATTCATTAACAAAGCTGGGTTATAAAAAAATCCATTTATTCAATCGTAACACAAATTCATTTAGTATTTATTACTAAATCCATTTACTAAATTTTTCTCATGAATCCATTCAGGATTTGACTTTCCATTCTTGAGAATCTTCTTTCAATTACATTTATTTCACTCAGATCGAAATAAATGCATGTTTGAGCTCATGCATTATCTTTAAATTTCATTTATAAACTTGGATTTATTATAAAATCTCTTATAAAACTCTTCCAATGTTCAACCGAAACTCATTACAAATTCGAGTACTTCTTAAATGAAATTTCATTCAAAAAGAAATCTCTTTAAGTATTATTAATTAATATAATAATTAACTTCATCATCTACTAAAGTAAAGCTATTTACTTCAATATTAATTTAAAAAAAATCCCTTTTTAAATCTTATTAAAATATTAATTAACTTTATTGATAATAAACAACACAATGATTACTAATTTCAGTTCAAATAGTTGACTTAGTCAACTTGGAAACAATAGTTAACTTGTTAACTAATCTCCGCTAATCTATTCTCTTATATTAATTAATAATATAATTAATTTAAAAATATCACTTAATTGTTTCACAGTAACAATTATTCCCAATTATTAACCAGTAGGCTGATTTCTAACTTATATGCTTATAAAACTTATTAAAACATAAGAGTTCTCTATATAAAATATTTTATATTTACTTTATAAAAACAAGTTATAAATATTGATTTATTTATAAACTTCTATTTTCAAAAACTTACAAAAATATAAGTTAAAACCTTGCTATATTTGTAAAAAATAAATTTTATAACTTAAACTTTGTCAATTTTCCTGTTGGCAACTCAACGTCATAAAACAATAGATTTTAGGTCATCTACTGCCAATCACTTAATCAGTATTATCTATTGATTAATAACACATCAACGTTGAATTTCCATTCAACAATCAACATCCAATTTAACAATCAACATCCAAACATGATTTAACGTTACTTGAGATAAACAATTCATATGTGAATAATATGAAAAACAAGCAACATACAATTATTTGAGGAATCCAGTTGAACCCTCCAACCTGTTCTTTCCTACATCATAACTCATAATATCATTTAATAACTACATATGAGCTAATAATTTTAATCTAATGCATTTAATTAAGTAAATATAATTGACATCATTCAACAACGAAACAACTATTATAAATCAAACAACAATGATTCAAACATCCTAACATCCGATTTATATTTATAGCGATAAATTATAATTATACGAATTTTATCACATCGTAGTATTTCAGAAAGCATGAGATTTAACTCATCTTTTATTCGATTGATGATTTTAAGTCGATTTATATAGTTTCAAACAAGTGTTTGAAGCTACATACAATTCCAGCTAGCTCTGAATCCTTCCGAATCAGCTTGTATGCATAGTATTTGTCGTCAGAATTCCGACGCTTCTTGTTTTGTTTAAATCAGATAATGTATGAACAAGAAACCTCGCATAACATCCCTCATGTTTGCAGATGACCTTATTATCTTCTGCAATCCTAATATCAATACACTCATTAACATCATGAATGCTCTTGATTTATTTTATGGCAGGACTAGTTTGAAAATAAACATTTATAAGTCTGAATGTTTGGTTGCTGGTGTAAATCTTGCACTTATCAATCGTATTAATGAGCATGATCATAATCGGAGTAAAACAAAACTAAATCACAACAGACATAGAATAAAATAATTAATACCGACTAAGGAGACTGACTTAAAGCATATCACCACATCGATATCGAGCATGAGAGAACGAGAACCGAAAAACAATCTGAACACCTGCTAAGACATGTCTTACTCGAGCTAAACCTGAGAGTTGCTACGAGGATATGGGCCAGAAAAACAAGTCTTGGTGAGTATAAAATGTATAACACTATCTATAATACACAAATATATCTCGTTTGGTCAGAACCAAAATATATGTCTAACAAGGCTACTAATTCTAACCTAACCTTGTAAAGGTTTATGTGCAACGACAAACTACTGTACCTAAGGTAGTAATCCCAAACGATAACGATAATAATACTATGATAAAACGTTTACGCATAAGTATGAAGCCTCTAAACCACCATCCAACTAATTACCAAAGACTAAGATGCGGGCTCCCGACTATTCACTATCCCATAAGAAGGTTAATTTTTTCTATATAGCCACTTCAGACCTCACTACTAACACAAGATAAGGGTGGATCTTTTCAATCACTTAAGACCCAAGACGGACCTATCGATCACTTAATTACTTATTCGGTGGTTTATTCTACACTGATATAAGTAATAGGACATTAGCTACTATGTCCTACTTACTAAAGGCTTCCGCCATTCATGCATATACCCATGCCCCCACACAAGGCAAGAGATAGTAAGCAGTCACTTATTACCTACAGGATAGGTAGACGCCATCTCATCATTTATGACCTTTCCTCGGCGGACCCCCATGTTACTATCTCGTTGGCCTTATTAGATAATCCCCGACCTACTTACTACTTCCTGCATGATAGGAAGACCTCTGGTACCTCCGTAGCAGTCATTTAATACCTAATACCAAGGCGGACAATCCCCCAGTTATTTACTATCAAGAGGAAGCAGACCAATGGAGGGATCACCAAGCTCGTACTCAATTTCCTTTTAATACTTCCTTTTTATGGGGAGGTGATTTTTACGATCACTTACTACCCTTTCAAGGGTGGATCTATCTACTTAATACATCTATCTCGAAGCAGGCTTAGGATTATAATTATTTCCTTTTTAAGGTTTCCTCTTTTGGACAAGAGGCGGGTCCTACGACAACTTAATACCTCGCATTTTGAAATAAACATCATTTTAGGAAATAATCCTTGCTGCACAATTAACTATCATTCCTATAGTTAATGATATCTCACATCAGTTATACATATATTTGATTGTTGGAAAGTTCATACTTCTGTCGAATAAGACCATTGACCTCGCATCATTAACCTACTAAGTCCGATCCTTATTTTTGATTATGCTACTTCTAGATTATTGAAAATAAAACAAGGAACCCATAATTTCCTATCTAATGGTGCTTATTTATTAATTTCCTTATTGGACTTAGTATTTTCTACGCCAATCAATCCCCATTAATCCCCCTTTCCTATTCCGTTTATTATTATTAATTAGGTTACCTGCCAATAATGACCCTAATGGTCATACTTCTTATGGCATCACTTAACCTATTTAATGCCATTTATGACACTAATGGTCATATTTTTCTAAGGCGTTCATTATCCTATTAAATGACCTTTTATATCGATCCCTTTTTAATTCAAAGCTAATTATTGTAACTTTTAGATATTACTATAAATTTAATTCAATTTAATTCTTATGTGAATATATATAAGTTTACTACTTATTTGTTCCCTAGTTTGAGTTACAATCCTTTATTCCTAAATACAAACTTTAATTGTAACCATTAAGGCTTATTTATCATATTCAATTAATTCCCCCCTCCCCCCCCCCCCCCACAAAAAAAGGTTATAATACTTATTACCCTATTTATGGCCTTTTTATTCTTACAATACTTATTACCCTATTTACAACCCTTTTTGTGTTTAATCTTGTTTTAAGATTCAAAATCTTATAAAATGTTGTTTGCCGTAGTTATTGTAAATTTTCTGGCCCAAACTATTTGAAAGAGTATAATTGACATCGTTTCAAATCGCAAGGAAATAAGTTGATATCCTATTAATAATAGCTATAGAAAACTACATAAAAAAATACGTGAATTTACACATCTCTTCTTATTTGATTTAATTATATTCCTTGAAGGTTTCACATGATGTCCTTTTACAAAAGAACAAAAGGATTTTTTTTTTACAATAATCAGGTAAGACCACAACAATGTCAAGCACAATAGGATTATTATTATTTTACCCGATACTGCATAGATTATAAATAACCACCCAATTATATGGATCTGGAACAAAAATCTGATAAAGGTGTTGGGACTGACTTCCAGATCTGATGTGTTTATAATAACCACAACAACTAAAGAATAATTGTAGGCAAGAAGATTATATTAACTTAAAAGGGCCTAAAAATCCATACTTAACCAATATTAATAAATCCAAATTTGACAAAATAAACAAATCCAACACCTTTAGGCATATAATTCAATTTCAATATAAATGAATCATATATGTTCATTATAAGCAATGCATATAATTTCCCACTCATCCGAAAGCTATCCAAATCTGACATATATCTTAGGCTTAGAATTCCCAAATCCTATAGATCTACAATTTATTTTCAAAGGGCATTTATAAACAAAGATTTAAATTTATAAATCGCAAAGAAGAAATAGGAAAAGAAGAAGGAAATTCAATTATATAAATTACTTATGTGAAGAACCACTTCTTTTTCATAGATCTGGATATAATCTTGAAAAACTGGTTTGTATATGTTTATATTTTGTGTTTTAAAAGAGATTGGAGGATTGGAAATGGAAGAGCTTCGCTGCTGCCACAAGAAAATATGAATAAGAGAATAAGGGTCTAGTCCTTTATTTATAGGCGTAGAAATGACCCAAGTCCGTTAGATTTAATTTAATAAACATCCGTCCATTGAAATATGATTTATATTACTCTTAACCCTAGCTACCACTTACTACCATCGACCAAGAGTTCAACCTCACGGTCGGCCGACGATTGACCAAGTAGCGATGGGGTAGAGGTATTAAAGGTAATTAATTATTACCACATATATATATATTATTCAATTTTATTTTCTTTCCATCTGATTTCGCATTTCGTCCGTAACTTTTCACACGAACTCCGTTCACATAGTTCCAAACATGAAAGCTAATCAGAATTCCATCACGAACGCAACGGAGAAAATCTAATGATCAAATTCCATCGATTACGAAAATTCCATTTTTGGGACCTAATTAAATAACTAAATTAATTATCGCAAAATTCCAGGTTGTTACATTTAATACCCATTTAAGGATAGATCGAACTACTTAATACCTCTAATGCTGAAGCAGACTACGCTTATGAATTATTCCCATGAAAACTTCTATCGAATAAGGCAACTGACCTCGCATCATTAACCTACTAAGTCGAACCCTTATTTCTAATTATATTAATTCTAGACTAACTAGAATGAAATAAGGAAAAATATAACAATCCTGTCCTACGATGTTTAATTATTTCTTTCCTTATTGAACTTAACATTTACTACGACAATCAATCCTCATCAGTCCTTTTTAATTCTATTTTTACTATTTTGATAACCGGTCATTTTTTATTCTATTGGTCATATTTTCTGTGGCAATAATTATTGTATTAAATGCCATTTATATCATTCCCATTCCAATCTAACATTTGTAATTCCTGAATGGTACTATATTAATTTAATTCTATTTAGGTCTTATCTGAGTATATATATATATATATATATATATATATATATATATATATATATATATATATGTGTGTGTGTGTGTGTGTGTGTGTGTGTGTGTGTGTGAGGAGCGTTCAACAACACCCCTAAATTGTAGCACCCCAAATGCCCCTTTAATTCAACCACTCATTTATATTAAAATATGTTTCTCTCTCCCTCCACTCACTATCTCTCCACCCACTCACATATTTTAATATAAACGAGTGGTTGAATTCAGGGGGCATTTGGGGTGCTGCAATTTTGGGGGTGCTATTGAACGCTCGCCTATATATATATATATATATTACTTATTTATTTTCCTAGTTGGAGTCACAATCCCTATTCCTAATCACACATTTAATTGCACCTAATTAGGCATTTATTTCCTTATTCAATTACTTCCCCCAAAGCGAACATGGTTACAATAGTTATTATTTTATTCACAACCTTTTGTTATAGCAATAAATTCCATGTTTATTGCTACAATGGTGACAAATGGGAGTTATTACCATACATTTCTTCCCATGAAATGGAAACAGTTCAAATTCAAACACACAATATCAAATAAAAGTTCATTTAATATAATATCTTCAATTACGTAGATTTGGATCGATAAGATTAATAAATGTTTGTATTTATAATTTAATCATGGTGTTAAAGTAGTTACTATATTTCATTTTATTATTATTTATGCTTTGGTCTAAACTAGCGACCAAAACAATTCTTTTTGTGTTAATCTTGTTTTAAGATTCAAAATCTTATAAAAGGTTATTTACTATAATTATTGTAATTTTCCCTAAACTACTTAAGAGGAAAGTAGACACATTTCAAATCCAAAGGAAATAAGTTAATATTTTTTTAGAATAAATGTTGCAAACTACGTACAAAAATACGTGAATTTGCACATCTCTTCCTATTGATTTATTTATGTTCCTTATAGATTTCAAATAATGCCTTTTAACGCAAAAGAAACAAAAATGACAAAATTACAATAACCAAGTAAAACCACAAAAAATATCAAATACAAACTAGATTATATTATTTTAACCAAAACAGCAAAAACTAGTAATCAACACCCAAATCCTACGAATCTAGAATAAAGTACTATACTTTTAATCAAAGTTTTGGGACTGATTTCCAGATCCAAGTTGTTTACAATAACCACAAACACTTTAAGAATAATTGGACGCAAGATGATGGTAATAAATTCAAAGGCCTACAAATCCATACTTAACCTATATTCATAATATTTCAGATTTGACAAAATAAACAAATCTGATACTTTTAGGTATATAGTTCAAATTCAACACAAATTAAATATATAAATTATTATAAAAAACATATATTTATATTTCACACTCACCTGAAATTTATCCAAATCTGAGTCTCACAGATTATAGGCTTATATTTCCCAAATCCTACCGATCTACAATTTATTTTCAAAGGGGATTTACAAACATAGATTTAGTTTTGTAGATCTAAGAGAAGAATAGGAAAAGCAAAAGGAAATTCAACAATATAAATTACCTATTCATAGAACCAATCATTTTGCGTAGACCTAGATTCAATATCTCCAATTCTTTTTCAATTGATTTTAATAGATTTATAAATTAGAAATTTAGAAGTGATTGGAGAATTGAAAATGTCAGAGCTTCGCTGCTGCATCTAGAAATATGAGAAAAAAGTGGGGTCTAGACCTTTATTTATAGGCATAGGAGTGACCCGAGGATGCAAGATTTAAATATATAAAGATCCGTCTGTTAATTTAAAATTTTATAACACAAATACCCTCAAAACCTAGCCATCACTGGTATTTTCGACCAGAGAGATGGACCTATAAATCAACCGCACTAGGTTGAAAGCGCCCAGTGATTACGTGTTATAAATGGTATTTAGTTATTATATATTCTTATATTATTTTTCCACCCATTTTCGTATTTCGTCCGTAACTTTTTTTATATGAACTCCGTTCACGAAGTTCCAAACATAAAAGTTGACCAGAATTCTATCACGAATGCAACATGTGCATGTTTCATGGTCAAATTCCATTGTTTGTGAATATTCAAATTTTGGAATTCGAATCAAACAACTAAATTAATTATCGTCAAAATTCCGGGTTTTTACAGGTTATCTATGATAAAAAATAAAGGTACATGGAAGTCAAGTTAGCCTTTGTAACTTTAAGGACACAATATTTATTTCTCTAAAGCTAATTTTGCATGTAAAAAATGTTGTTCTAGGTATCCTTTTCCTTTAAACCTCACACACATGTATATAGGTAAGATAACATAGGGGACTAATCCACCAATTTTATGCAATCGTGTAGGAGTAAACAAATTGGACTTTTTGGGATATCATTATGTTATCAAAGTAGTAAAAGATCAAAGTATGTTATAAAGACAAAGTCCAGTAAGTATTATTATAACTTCATATTTCGATAATTTGATAGTGACAACTAATATCGTGCATGCTAACCACTTATGTAGGAAAATATGTCAATTAAGAAGAGACAAACAAATAAGTTCAGCATGGAGATATACAATACAAAAAGGATGGAAGTGTTTGTACAGAGATAAAAGAAGAGTTATATAGAATGGAGGCAACAACGGTGATAAAAGAAGTCCTATTAGATATACATACAAATGCATAAACATTGAAAAAATACATGAAACAATACTCAAGCTCGAGTCACTTGTTTAGGAAGCTAGTGCTCTAACTAGCTGAACTATGAATTTTTTTAATTTTAAACAAAATTCAGTCAACTGAACTCCTACTCCAACCGATTGAACCTAGGTACATGCACATGTATATTTCATATTACAAGTCAGTTGACTAAATATTCAAAGCCAACCTACTAAAGATAGTATTCAGTTGACTAAACTATTTATTCAATTAAGGGAACCAATACTATAACGACCCATATTTTAAAAGTATGACCATTTTACCCTTGAGTTTGCTATTTGGGCCATGACTTTTGATAGAGATCGAATCTGGTGCTGAAATCGGTTTCATTGGATCAGAATGGTGGTTTATGATTCCTTAGAGTGGTCACATAAAGGAGTTTGTTCAGTGATTTGGGAGGAATCGCTGTTTTCAGTTTCAGCTGCGGTTTAGGCAAACTAGTCAACAACTAATGGGCTAATCAGTCAAGCCCATTATACGTATGACCTGCAGATTTAAATTGGGGGACTTAGGGCGAGAACTAGCGTTATTCGCTTCATTCTAAATTTTAGGTTGGGCGCCTGTGATTCTCCGTTGAACCTAAAACTCTATTTCTCCATTCTTTTCATAAAAATTCATTGTAAATTGCATCCAGAAGATAGATCATTATCAAGAGAAGTTAGATCACATTAAATAACATCAAATTTGAAGATTATCAATGCTGTCCAGATCTGATCTCATCGAATTTACATCGAATTGAGGATTAGGTAAGTGATAGATATCTCTCACACAAAAGCAGAGGGTAGTATGGGTTAGATCTATGTTAATTTTATTCATACACGTTATAATTACCTTTGATCTGATCATATATGTCTAATTCTAGTTTAGAATACCTTGGAAAACCTAATTTGGTCATATTGACCAGATAATTGATGGATTAATCATGCTTATGCACATGTTTAGGTCAAAATCATATTAGATCTTATGTTTAAGATATGTTTATGACATAGTGGTGAATTGTTCATGTTTGTATGTCTAGTGCTGTATGGATTGATGTTTGTTTTAATTTAATTGATTGCATTGTTTAATTTTCTTGTTGTAGATCTCAGGATTGAAGAACATAGAAAATTGGAGATTCAGATGATTGGATTCAAACAAAACTTGGCAGACCAGCTCTGGAAGACGAGAGATTTAGAGCACGAAATTTTTTAAGCCAAAATAAACTAAGTGCATGGGTCGGCACCTACCTATAGTGAATGGTCATATGGAAACACGGTCTTGGGAAGTTCAACATGCTGGTAAATTGAGGCTTTTTGCAAAATTTCAAGATATTCGGGGTTGATTCGAGATGGGTCAAAGGTCGATTACTCAAGATATGGATAGATCGGTAGAAGTTTATGTAGGAATGTCGAAATGATACGAAAATGGACCGGAAGGATATGCTCGAGGCAAGGATGGACAGAGGCCAACCACTTAGCCAAAATTGGTTAACTAGATGGGTTGGCATCGACCCATAAGGGGAGGACTGGTGTGGTGATTTTTAAGGAGCTTAGTTTTGTGGGCTTCTGGGGTTGCTGGTGAAGTTTGGCAATGAACAGACTTCAGATGATCGATGTACAACTCAAGGATCGATGGTGCTTTGATTGCAAACTCACATTGGAGTGGTCGAAGCCAGATTGATGTGACATTGGTCATGATTCAATATATGATCCAGTATGATGACAGATTGACAGAAGGGGAGTCAATCATGGATGATAGTGGAATGGTTCGAGAAATGAATTGAGTCGCTGAGATTAAAGTCTTGACAAATTTGAAGCGCCAAGGAATCGTTGGTAATCTAACTATTCTAGAAAATTCAAAGCAGGGGTATTGTGGGGACTCCTGTTAGGATCATATTCAATAGATCGTGTACCCTGGGTGGTCATGATAGGCTTAGCTTTTGAGAATGATAAAAGTCAAACATACGAGTCACGATGGCGTATGGTAGTTTGGCTGGAATCAGGGTTTTCTATTAACCCTTTTTATCATTGAAAGCAAGTTCAATTATCGATGGATTCAAGGCCATAGACAGTTATAACTGGGATAGTGGATGCTATGGTTGGTTGTGTGCTTTCCCCGCTGTTTTTCTTTGGGTAGTGTAATGACCCAAGGAATTCGACGTCTGAATTTCGACAAGAATATACAAACCCATATTACTTGCCAAAACCCAAGTACCATAAACACATATAGTTAACAGAAAGAAATTAGAGGGTGGGATAAGAAAGAAATAAATATTAGAATAAAGGAAAAATGAAGAAGGAGAACATAACAAAATCAGAGTCTTACATCGCAACGGAACAAAATATAATATAGAAATAACTTACATCAATACATCTGGACAGTTATAATAATCTGTCCTCATATACAACGCACAGCGGAATAACCACTAGTACGTCTGAACTCTTCCAACACGTCTTATGAACTTCGTAGTATTCAATAACCTAAACCTGTAAAACCGGTCTGACCCGAGCATTTCAAACGCTGGACCAGTCTAGTGGACCAGAGTGAGAAACCCACTAAGTTTATAAACAACATCCAACTTGATTTTTAAGTTAAACAAATATTTTCTGAACGAAAAGGATAATCGTAAGACCAATCCACACATAAACACAGACAGTTTTTACCTTACGATAACCGAAACTAATTTGAAATTATATCTTATTCTAATATTGTAATAGTGTCTGATACAAATAAATACCAATTTAGCGGAACGCTTGCATCTCACGCTCCACATACATAGTATACAATCACAAACCGCGGTTGCTTATTAGAGATTGGATTCCGACCATGACAAGGTATGGAACCACCTGTCGATAGTGTATCTCTAGAGGAGAATACACCGGGTTCAACAAGAACATCTTGCAACCTGGCCACACATGACCGACCACTTATTTCGCTTGAGTTTGTCAAATGTATATCACCAACGGCTGGGATCAACAACCGTTTCCCCAAAGAGACAACATCGAATAGAATAAAGAAGGAAATGAAATATCTCTATATAGGCGATTATACACCCTACTTGGGAGCGACCCACTTAGCCATGCTTGCCTGCCCGATTTTTGTCATTTCCCGGTTGTGAGGCTTGATGTTTAAATCACCTTTATATTGCACACCACCATTCACCTTGAATGCCACATCATCAAATCTGCTAGAAAATCACTAATTGATTTCCACAAAAATACTCTGGTCGTTAAGTTAAGAGGTGTCTTCTCCGCTACCAATTATGGTACGTTTGAAGAAAACAACGTATGTGACTCTTTTGGAAATACTCTGTCAGACATCCGTCCATATAAGTTGTCCTGAGACTGGACAAATCGAAGGTACTCTCCTACTGCATCCTTGACTTACCCTATGCATCAGTAGCGAGTAGTCCTTGCAAATCCGTAGATTCTATCACTACCGAATTACCATAAAAATACTATATTGCAATCCAGAGTAATTTATCAAGTAGCCCCTCCACTTATGATGATCCATGGTCTTTAACTGCTCCATCTTCAATCAACATCTTTGACTATTTCATATTTGCTGGTGAGGAAAGGTTTTCGAATATAAATTCAATCCCGGTCTTTCTATACCAATAATCGTATCGGTAAGATTTGATAATCAATTATTTAACTATTAAATAAATAACCATTCAACCTTGAAAATAAAAATGAGTTCACTAGTTCAGTACTCAGCATCACTTGCCCTTTTCAATTAAAAATAATTAATGAAGGTTAATTAAACTTCTAAACCTTTTATTATTTTGAATATAGCTTTTTACTCTTTATTTTGGTGTAAGAAAATTTTCATAATCGTTTAAATACGTTTAGAATTCAATTATATATATATCAACTTTGTTTCCAACCTTTTCATATAAACATCATCACAAAATCCCTTTGGTTTTTATTTCTCGAAAACAATAACTAACACTTCCTCTGTTAATAAACTTATTCAAACACATCTCGTTAATTTCTTAAATCTCGAAAATATCGTTATATTCTTAAAATCTCTTTCATTAATCTCTAACCAAAAAATAGTAAGAGAACAACTCCCTAAATCTCAACCCCGAAGCCGAAACCAACATCAGATCGACACTCAAGAAGTCGTTCAACTCAACTAATCTCCAGTCAGTTTTTAATTTCCTTAACCCTATTCAAATCTGCAAAAACGTTTGCTTTTAAACCATTCTCCGCTTTGAAAATCTCGTCTCAATTTCATTCGCTTCACTTAATCTCATTATTAAGTAACATTAACTTAAAATCAACGGTTTAGCCCGGCATCTCTTCTTATAAAACTTAGATTTAAAACCCCTTTTACCTTGATTCCCTTTTACTTAATTCAACCCTTAAGTAAAATATTTATTTTTAAGTTATCGGATTTACTTAAAAACTCTTTTATAACTTGATTTATAAAACTCGGGTAAATATAAAACTCATTTATGACTCCTTTTGCAATTCAACTTGATTCCTTTTTAAATCGATTATATGCTTAAATGGATTTTTTACAAAATAATTACTTAAATTATCATTCACTAAAATAATAATTTACCTCATCATTGACTACCACAGAAGTAGTTTATTTCTATATTAACTAAAATTTTAGTAAATCATTAAAATTAATCAAGTACTCGTTGAATTATTTCATTAAATTAATTTATAACAAATCAATTAAATAACCAATTCTAGTTAAAATGGTCGATCGACTTGGTTAACTCAAAACCCGATTATTCCTTTAACCAATTCATATTAATTCCTCCTTTAAATTAATTAATAATATAATTAATTTAAATAATTCCACTTAATTGTTTCTTGGAAATAATTAACCCAACTCTTAACCGTTACATCAATTTCCGCTCGTTTGCTTATAAGTCTTGCTAACATAGGCAATTTGCTTTTTATAAAATCATCAAATAATTACTTATAAACTTAAATAATAAATAATAAATATTTATTTTCTTTTAATATACTTTTATTTAAAACAACATATTTAAAAATTCATCTTCAGTTATAAAATAAATTTTATAGCTTCATTCATGTTGATTTACCTGACAGTAAATCTATATTTATAAAACATTGATTTATAGGCCATACACTGCCAATTACTCAACCAATGCTGCCTATTGGTTAAAACAAAACAAACGTTGAATTTTTAGTTAACGATCAACAACCAAATCAATCACTGAACAGAATAGTTCATACAATGATAATAAGAAAATAAATAACATTTAATATATTTGAGGAATCCAGCTGGATCCCTCCAACCTGTTTTTCGTACATCCAAATAGGTTATCTCAAATAATATCATTCAATTCAATATTCAGATATAGTTTTCAATAATCAACCAATAACAGTATTTAAACATCCAATTATTAACTTTATACATTTATATTATTATAAACGTTACCAACAAGGTAAGTTACCTCACTTGGTTACGATCATTAAAAACAATGATAAATTGAAATTAAATTAAACAATGTTTAATTTAGTTGGTTCAGCCAATATAAAATAATGTATTCAGTAAACATCAAGCATTAACAACCATATCACACAAATATTAAACCCGACTTATATAAAATATAAGCGGGATAAAACCAGTGAGTTAAACTCACCTTGATTTCCATTTGTCGTTGAAACATGTCGTTTTGATTAAATTAAATGGACATTTAATTTAATTAGAAATCCTCGTAGCTACCAAATCTGACGAAACCAGCTCTATTGCGTTGTGTTCGTCGATACGGTTTCGACGTCACTTGCTTTATCCAATTACGATACTATATGACATAGTTGCAATTTATACTTTATTTATTATAGAAATTAATATTATTTATAAATATAAATAATATATTAAACCTAATCATTGCTTATGTTTTATTAGTCCATAGTTAGGGGCGTGGATATAAATACCGAACAGGCGCATACTGTTAAAATAGATCAACCTGTCCTAACATACATATACTTCTAAATTAAAATAAGGCATAGTTTGTATTAAATTTGATTAGGAAATTGATTAGGCAGGGTTAGAATATAATTAGGCAAGTTCAAATTTTAGACAGGCACATTAAAAGGTTAACTATATTAGGCATACTGAACATTAAATGGGGCATGTAAATTTGCATATTTAATTTAATACAAGAAAGTAGGCACCATTAAAGGAGGAATAGGATGATTCAATAAATTATTAGGGATTATAAACTATAATTAGGTATTTGCAATTCTAATTAGCATAAATAAATACTCGTCCCACCTGCTGTTATGCTTAGTTTCCCCTTCTGTTTCAAACTTCCATTGTTACTGCGTCTCTTTGTTCAAACTCCATGCACCACCGTGACATCTTCAATCGCTCCTCACCACCCACTTTCTGGCCATGAAACATCCTCCATCGCCACTGGTAATCGTACCCATCTGCTCGACGTCAGGGGACCTGCCTCCACCTTCTGTTACAAACAACGTCCCCCATATATGTATTTTGAAACCCACTTATACTTCACAATATCATGCACCATCAATCATCGTTGTCATCACTTCATCGTCAACCGCCTGACCGTTGCACCGCCATTCCCTTGCTTCTAACCGCCGACTGTCACCATTCCCGCCACCATCTTAAACTCCCTCTCCCCTTCTCTGCATATTGGTATGCTTTAAACAAACGGCTGAACCCTTATATTTATACGTGACGAGAGGGTGTTGTTTTCCTGCAAGCTGCTCCATCTGCCTCCAAATAATATAATACGCAACGCATGCTTGCAACACCACAGTGACCATTCTTACTTTGCTCTTCCAGTTCTTTTTCTTGGATCGAGGCTTGCGGGTTTTATTTGTTTTTAATATGCAGGGAAGGTTTGTTTTCTGAAGAGAATACAAAGGACAAATGCATATTTATAGGCGAGAAGTAAAATAGATGAGAACTATGTCCATCAGTGTAGCTGTGCATTTTAAAACAGTAGGATAGCTGTGATTTGTACTTCATATATTAGCTTAGGGATGAAGAAATAGGGGACAGATCGGTTGTAGCTTGAGTTTTCACTTCCAATTGATGAAAGCGTTTGTACGTTTGATGTTTTAAGGAAGATAGGGGTGCAAAAAAAAAGTATCCGTCCTTTATAAAATTTTCTTAGTACTTAAGTTTATACAAAAATAATAATCTGTTGCTAAAATTTACGGTTAGTTTATATACTACCGCTGATTTATGTTGAATGCTCTGAATTCGTATCGATATTCACGAACCCCAAACCAAATTAAAAAAGGACGTACTGCTATGTCGTGACATTCCAAACCGAATGAAATTAATTTTGTTGAAAACGAACTATGTTTGCACAACGACGTTATTTAAATTCCAATTTATCTATTGCATGCACCGATAAAACAACCCCGATTGGCTCCAAACTGGAAATCTAGCAATAACTAGCTATACATATTCCAATAAATTTTGTTTCATCGAAAACGGAGATCCTTTGAAATGAAAGCTATTTTTAAGGCTTTTATAATATTGGTATAATATAACTGAATCCAAAATAGTTTATATTAAATAATAATAAATTATTATTATCTTATATCTCCAAATGGAATACTATATAGATTTAAAATAAACCAATATAGATTTTAAACCTAACATCTAAATTTCCAGATTAAACGATATTCAAATTATATAGAAATTCCTATATTAAATCTATTAAATAAACGTTATAATTTATAAATAATTCCATAGCGACTATTCGAAAATTTGAACTGGACACAACTCACAATCTATAAAATGAAATCTCCATTTTTCTCTTACATCAGAAAAATATAATCAAATCGGTTCAAACATTTCTTGTTTTGCAGAATTCCGACTTAAAATGGATTTTGCATATTCAATTGAAATTCAAATCGTAAAGTATGGACTACTGCGATGTTTCAAGTTCGATTTATAATTAAATATAAATTATGTGTTCAAACTTCGTTATATAAATGAATTCTATATTATAAATCCATATAAAATTCCAAATCAATATTTAAAATAATAAATTAAATTAAATATTTGGCTACCAAAAATATGGGACGTTACAGGTAGGCTATCACCATAGGATGTCAAAGAGAAGTGGGATTGGGGGTTGTTCTTTCCTATTCTATAATGACATGTGATGGATGGTTTTCACATGTTAACTTATTGGTTCCTAGGCAGATTGGTTGGTTGATCTGCCAATGCTCTTACTATCCTTTGTAACTTTTACTAGTTATTTTATCGCACAAGAAGACTATTGTTTGACTCAAGGTTTTATGTTTCCCTCTGATTACCTTGGGTTCTTCTTCAATGTTGTTGATGATAAGTAGGTAGCAGGTTTGATGTCATTGATGTTGTATGGTGACGAGCAGGAGGCTGGCGTAATATTACTATCTATTTAGATATTTATTTTCTACTTCCGTTGTATGTTAATGTTATTTTGACTTTGAGGATGTAGTAAGGCATATTGTATTCGGAGGTTCATGTACTCAGATGTATTTTACTTGAAATTTTGTGGTTTTATGAAGATTTGATTTCCTGTTTAGTTATGGTTCACTACTATATCCTATTGTATATTTTATTACTATATATTATCTATGCACTGTGAGTTACACGATAGGATCATTTTGAGTTATTCTACCCTGATGATCGTCCCCTATTGGCCTGACACGTCATACATCACACCTTTTCCTTAGTCCGGTGCAGGAGATACGGGACAGTCGTCACATTTGGTATTAGAGCTTTGGTTAACCGATTTTACCCAAAGTTCACGCATATAAACGCATATAAGAGACGTATTTTTAATTTTATTTGGATGATTGCTACATTATATAAGTATATAGCATAGTTGGTTAGTAAGCACTTGAATACCAATGCGACTTTCTCTAATGCGAATTGACTCTCATTTTAGAGTAAGGATGAGTCGATGAACTTCGAGACACGCTGCTAGGGATAAGCCTATGACTGGAGGGGTGGGCGACGATAGCCAGTCGGGAGCTGCAACTGCTATGCCCATTTATCCTGCTATGTTCGAAGCCACGATGGTAGCAATCATGAGGAGGATGGCCACTCCGGTAGTGGCAGTAGATGGTGGTGTTCCTATGCAGGCACCTAGGGCAATGGATTTCGCTAAGTTATGCAAGGATTATACCTCTCTAGGTGGCAAGCCGTTTGTTGGGATAAAACTGGCCGTTGAAGTTCAGAATGGGTTGGATGCCTGTGTTTAGATCTTTGGAGATTTGGGAATTTACTATGCAACTAAGAGGAAGCTTGCATCGAGGTAGCTGCAAGGTCGAGTGATGGATTGTGGAATTCTATTACCTTGGAGACACAAGAAGAACAGATCACTTGGGATCAATTTAGAACTTAGTTTGAGGAAAAGTTCATTTCTACATTCCAAAAATCGATGTTATTTAAAAAGTTTGTTGATCTTAAGCAAGGAGGTCGACCAACGTTTGAGTGTGTGGGCGAGTTTAAATCTTTATCTAAGTAAGCTCATTCATATAATTAGACTCCTTATCAGAAAAATGATAAATTTATTTTGGGATTAAATGAGAATATCGGAAAGCAACTGACCGACCATATTGATGACCCTTTTGAAAAGTTAGTTGAAAAGGCTTTGAGGAAGGAAAACTTGCTTCCACAAAGTATTGAGGCTGTTGTTGACAATAAAATGGAGGATTCGAAACCACAACAAGGTGGTGATAATAAGAAAAAGTGGAGTGAAAAAAAAGAAACAACAACAGCAAGGGAAGTATGACCAGAAGAAGCCAAAGGGCGAGATTACTTGTTATAACTGTCAACAGAAGAGCCATCTTTCCAAGGATTGTATGAACATTAAGGTGGAAAAAAAATTCTTTAACTATGATATGCCTGGGCATATGAAGAAGAATTGTCCGGAACCACCGAAGGGTAAACAGGTTGTGAAAGCGTATGTTGTCCCATCTTCCTTAAGGGGTCTTTCTCGTGGGGTCCAACTGCAGAGGAGAAGGGAAAGAGTGTTGTTGTGCAACGTACCCTTTCTATCAGAGATGTTTCAGTTCGTGTTTGTTTAACACTGAAGCATCACATTCTTTTATCTATAATGAGCTTGTTTGCAAGTTAGGTTTAGAACCCGAGAATGTTGGTATACCATTAATCGTCACTAATCCAGTAGGGTGTTCGTCTAGTCTTTGTATGCTTTGTCGTAGTCTAGTTTTATTGAGTCATGGTTACTCTTTTGCCTGTGATTATTTTGTTTTGAACTTCGCTGGGTTAGGAATTATTTTAGGTATGGATTGGCTTAAGAAGTACGCGACTATTGTGGATTCACTACAAGAAAAAATATCATTGATGGCAAAATCTGATGACGCGTGAGAGAGCTGCAGTCTAATTTACTGCCTTTTTGCGTGATGCATCGTATTTACTGTATACACGCCATTGTTCAGTTTCGTTAAAAAACTAAAATAAAAATAGAGAAGTTAAGCGGCAAAACATTTTGTTCCCTCTCTTTTTCATTATTCACCCGGCTCTTCTTCTTCAACTTTCCTAACTCCATTTTCCTCCTTTCTTCATCAGTTAGAACTCCAAATCATCACAACCGTTGTCGACAGAAAAGGAAACCCTAACTTCCTTTTTTGGCTTTGCCCCGAAAACCCTAAGTCAGGTACGCTATTTTCCTCTTCACCGCTTTTGATTTAATCGACATGTTCCGAAAACCCTAAGTCACGTATGCTATTTTCCTCTACACCGCTCTTGATTTAATCGATTTGTTCCTAAAACCCTATTTTCCATCCGTAGAGAACCCAGATTTAATTCTTTATTTCACCATGTAAAGATTTAATCTGGTTTGTCTTTATATTCTTTTTTTTTTCCAAAAATTCTATGTTGTTTTGCTGTTTGTGTTATGTAGAACTTGTTTCTCCATGTCTATTTGTTTTTTTAATCCGTGTGAAGATTTCATCCGCTCACCGAGTCTTTTAATTCTAATTCTTATTTCTCCATGTCTATTTGTTGTTCAGCAACATGAACTGAGGTTAATGATGAAAAAAGATTAGTGCTGCAAGCGTATGGCTGTGGAACATACAAGCATCAGTTTTTAAGGTAATAAATATGGTGGAATATTATGTTCCCATCAATCCGTATGAATACATAACTTGTGAATTAATTCTTTTTTGTATTCTCATGCCAATAGTTCATTCTAATTTATTTTTGTTACAATTATATCTCAAGCCTTGCAAAATAGTTTGGTTGTTTATGATGGAAAATTTACCACTGTATTCAAACACTGACTAAACCTGCAATTCTTTCATACATGCTTCTAATTTCACATTTATATATTTTTAATCTTAATATTTGGTATAACTTCCAATGATTTATTGCAAACTACATACCACGACTGGAATTGTTAAACGTAGCATGATTCTAGTGAATTTAAAATACAAAAACCATATGATCAAAAAACCATTACCTCAAATACAAGCTCAAAACAATTTAATGGTTTTAGCACTTCATTCAAAGGAGTACTCTATATTAATCCACATTCCACAATGTGACGGCCTGCCCCGCACCAGCCGGCATTTCCTCCAAAAGTGCGCTGTACACATGCCCGACTAGCACAGAACGGTCGCCAAAGAAAGGAAAGAAGAGAATGAACTAATCGAAAACCTGTAGAATGTCTCACAGCGCATGGAACAAAATATAATAATAATATACTTGACATAAAACAGGCGAGACAATGTATAAGCTGATAACTAAAACCAACATCAACATCATCATCAGAGTAGCAGAAATCCAATACAGCTTATTACAACTTTCCAAATTACTGTCTCTAAACAAAAGGAAAAAAGGTACACCACTAATGCCCAAAGTAGTGACCGCAGCAACACAGGGAGAATATCTATATATATGTATCATCCGTAGAAGCCTCCTGCTCGCCTCCGGTACAGCTACTCATGCATACCACCTAACCTGTCTCTAGTCTGCTCGTGAGAGCACCCAGAGTAATAAGAAGAGACATAAAACTCTAGGTCAGACAAAAAGTCTGGTATGAGCGATAAGCAGTAAACAGAACAATAACAGGTATACAAAACCATACCTGAACCTGGACCTGCAACCAAAGAGTTAGCACTACATACCGTACAATACTCTAAGGTGCCATTAACATATGGTGTAAAGAGTACGGGGGGTGGAGGTGTGCATGTCATAATGATGGCAAACAAATCAAACATAGCAACCATCCTCACATCTCTCACTCAGTGCGTAAAACATACGATGTCCACCACTTCGATCACTAGACCCATTGAGGTAATGACGGAGTTCGACTTGTACAACTACTGCTACCACCAAGCTTATCCTGTGGGATCATGACCAAAACTTTTCAAATGACCCCACTTCATTGGTCTGTAGCCCACTAGTCGTACCTAGGCCACTGTGGCCCTGAATCCGTCCACGTACCTCCCATACATAGTGATCCAAAGTTATAGATATCGACAACCCCTTAGCACACGTCCCGCGGCAAAGCCCAATCATGAAGTTAACTCGTTAGTTCCCAACTGGATCCTGAGTACAAACTTCCTATTTGGACTTCCTTTGCATCTTGGGTTTTGATCGAATTGGAGTTGGTCTCCAAGAGAATCGCCGCGTAGAAGTAGCTTAATTCCAGTTCGGTTCGGTTATACATCATCTTCAGGTTTCTCGTTCGGTCCGGTTCGGATTCTCCATCGTGGTTTGGCTCAGCTCCTTCATTCGGTTCGGTTCGGGTGCCTCTGCTTGGATACGATTCGATCCTCTAGCCCTCCAGTTAGTCTGATCTGATCCCATGTCCTCCTGTCATTCCGAGCCGATCCCAGTTTCTAGCACCAATCCGATCCGATCCCCATGCCAAGCTTCAGCCCGATCCCAACTCCAACATGATCCCAATGGCCCTCCTTTTCGCCTTGCATTATCTAGTGCTAAGTTCCAGTTCGGTTCAGTGCTCCCTTGCCCGGTCCATTATCCGACCCGAGCCCTTCCAACCGATCCGATCCGAAACCCTGCACAATTTTCCTGCGACTTTTTTTTCAGCGACTGTTTTACACCATACGATGGTGTTTTCAACCATTATAACTCTTCTAATCAATCACAAAACATATCATACAGTCATAGCAACAAATAGAAGTGACCACCAACACCAAAACGACAATCTAACATGGTAAAGTAGATCAAACATAACCAAAACCCCATATTTTCCCTTAAGCATGTTTAAGCAAAACTAATGATAGGATTAGTAAAACTTAGCCAAATTAACTAAATTTTCTAACAGAGGCCTAAAACAATATTTCGAAATTTATCAATATTTTCCCAGATTTTTAACATGTATAAATTCGCTAATTATCACTAATTACCCTTAATTAGCCATAATTAGTGAGGAACTATGCAAATCACTCACCTTAGCCACAAACAAATTACCAAATCTGAAATGATTCTCTGTTTGGCGCTGTTCCCAAAGCTATACAGCAGTTCTAGCTCGATTCTTGTGCTAATCCTCTTTGATTTAATGTAGATTTAGCTTAATTAGCGATTAGGAGGTCATTTGGGGTGTTTTAGATATTGGAGGCCATTACTAGGGTTCCAAGAATGAAAGTGGCGGCTGTGAAAGTGAGAAAAAGGGTGTTCTTTAAACCCTAACAGCCCTTAAATACTCCAAATCCCGAAATTCTCCTTTGGGCCTAGCTGTTAATCACCCGGTTAAGCCCTTAAGCTGTTTTTCACCATCTGAAACTTGTTTCAGCCATATCTCCCAAACGGTGAGTCCGTTTGGCTAATGTGACCACTCTATGGAAAGGTAAACCATCATCCGGATCTAATGGAAGTGATTTTAGGTCAAAACTCCTTTTCAATCAAAAGTTATGGCCGAAACAAGATCAGCTGGGGGGCAAAACGGTCATTTAAAAATCGGGAAAAATCGTGAACATGGGAAATGACCCCAATAGTCGTCTCCCAAAGTTACATGACCACACGACTTCGCATTGTGAAAGAAATAAATATTCTACGATCCTTCGATGCGTAGAATGCGGGTCGTTATACTCTCCCCCCTTAAGAAATTTCGTCCCCGAAATTCCTTAACCCAAAACATACAAAGGATCCCGCATGCCTACCAATCATATACAACAATCAAACATGCAAAACAGATAAAACAAACCTATCCTAGCATGCGGAAAGACTAAATCGAAATTGAAATCTTACCAGGCGAAGATCTCTGGATACGTCTTCCTAATGCTCTCCTCTGTCTCCCAAGTACAGTCATTCTCATTCTCGCCCCACTGAACTTTGACTAATTTCACCGCCTTCCTTCGAAGCTGCTTCGTATTGTTCCCAACAATACGCATAGGCATGCGGTTCCCAACCGCCTCGGATTCAACTTCGATATCATCCAACTGATCAGGTGAAATAGTCACATCCGGGTCATGTACAAGCTTCCTTAACTGGGAAACATGAAACACGTTATGAACTCCTGCCATCTTCTCTGGTAATTCAACTTTATATGCCAAATTTCCAATTTGCTCAAGAACTGGGAATGGACCAACAAATCTTGGTGCTAACTTGCCTCTCCTGCCAAATCGTATCACGCTCTTCAACGGAGAAATCTTGACAAACACCAAGTCGCCAATGGAGAACTTTAATTCCCTCCTCCTCTTATCAGCATAACTTTTCTGCCTATCTTGGGCAGCATTCATTCGCTGTTGGACAACCTTAATCTTAGCTGAAGTTTCTCTTGTCACATCTGGTCCAAGCACAAACTTCTCACCAGTTTCTAACCAACATGACGGTGAGTTGCACGGTCTTCCGTACAAAGCTTCAAATGGAGCCATACCGATACTGGATTGATAACTATTATTATATGCAAACTCTACTAGATGCAAATGGTCATCCCATGATCCACCAAAATCCAATACACAGGCTCTCAAGAGGTCTTCTAATATACGATTCACCCTCTCTGTTTGACCGTTGGTTTGAGGATGATACGCGGTACTGAGATGTAATTCTAATCCTAACGCCTCTTGTAAGCTCTTCAAAAATCCACTAGTGAACAACGGATCTCGGTCACTCACAATGCCTTTGGGTATTCCATGAAATCTCACTACCCACTTTACATATAGTTCAGCTAACTTAGCTACCATCCTGTTTGACTTGACAGGTATAAACCTTGCATTCTTAGTCAATCGGTTCACAATCACCCAAATGCTATCATGGCCCGATATAGTCCTTGGTAACACATCAATGAAATCCATTGAGACTTGTTCCCATTTCCATTCTGGAATTTCTAATGGTTGCAACAAACCACTAGGCTTCTTTTGCTCAGCCTTAACCAGCTGGCAATTCATACATCTGGATATAAACTTCCCAACGTCTCTTTTCATCCCTTCCCAGTAGTATGTTTGCTTCATGTCTCGATACATCTTGTTACCACCGGGATGTATAGTCAGTTTTGAGTGATGACACTCCCTAAGCACTACATCTCTCAATACATTGACATTGGGTACAACTAGTCTTCCATTCTTCCTAAGCCATCCATCTCGATCAAGCCCATACTTGTTCATCTCCTCATCGATACCCATCTCTAACTTGGAGATGATTTCCAATAGGTTAGGATCGTTCCTCTGACTGGAACCAATCCGCTCAATCAAAGTGGGTCTGATCGTCAAACTTGCTAACATTTCTGGATCCAATTCACACTTTGGCCTGAAATCATACCCAGCGATGTACTCCAGTTGCTTCCATTCTAGAAACATAGCCCCTAAACTGGCATGTCTTGTACTCAATGCATCAGCCACCGCATTGCCCTTTCCTGGTGTATACGCGATGTCGAAGTCATAGGAAGCTAAGAATTCTAACCATCTTTGCTGTCGGAGATTTAGATCCTTCTGAGAGAAGAGATACTTTAATGATTTATGATCGGTAAACAACTCAAATCTTTCTCCCAAGAGATAATGTCTCCACATCTTCAATGCGAATACAATCGCTGCTAATTCCAAGTCATGGGTAGGGTATCTTTTCTCATGCGGTTTCAGTTGCCGACTTGCATAAGCTACAACCCTAACTCCCTGCATCAACACAGCACCTAATCCGGTACTACATGCATCCATATATACTGTCATCTCTTCATTCCCCTTAGGAATGACTAACATTGGTGCACATGTCAACTTGTCCTTTAGACTCTTGAATGCATTCTCGCACTTTTCGTCCCAGACGAAAGCTTGATTCTTCTTGGTCAACTGAGTCAACGGTGCTGCTATCTTGGAGAAGTCTTGGATAAACTTACGATAATATCCAGCTAACCCCAAGAAACTTCTTATGTCTGTTGCATTTTTGGGCGTAGACCAATCTTGTACCATAGCCACCTTCGCAGGATCCACGACAATACCATTCTCTGAAACAACGTGGCCCAAGAATCTCACTTCCCTCCTCCAGAAGTGACACTTAGAAACTTTGCTTTCGGTTGGTGTTTTCTCAACACGCCCATCACTATCCTCAAATATTCCTTGTGTTCTTCCTCTGTCCTTGAGTAAACTAAAATATCATCCATGAACACAAGAACAAACTTATTCAATTGATCCCTGAGTACTCTATTCATAAGATCCACAAAATATGCTGGGGCATTGGTCAACCCGAATGGCATGACCAACCACTCATAAAATCCAGACGGCGTCCGAAATGCCATTTTAGCTATACTCTCAGCTTGCACTCTAAGCTGATGAAAACCTGTCGCGAGATCCAACTGAGAGAATGCCCTCGCACCACTCAACTGATCAAACAAATCATCTATCCACGGTAGAGGATACTTATTCTTCCTCGTCACTTTATTCAACTCGCGGTAGTCTACACACAATCGAAGGGAACCATTGGCCTTGGTAGCAAACACAACTGGTGCTCCCCACTCAGAAACACTTCTTCTGATAAATACCTTCTTCAAAAGATCGCTTACTTGCACCCCGAGCTCTCGCTACTCCCTTGGCGCCATACGACGAAGTGGCATCACTATAGGTCTGGCATCTTTCACTAAATCAATACAGAACTCAATCTCTCGGTGTGGTGGAAGCCCGGTCACTTCCTCGAAGACGTCCGAATACTGGCCAACCACGGGCAAACCTGACAACTCACCATGCGGGATGTCGAGGGAATTTAGAAAACTAGCCATTACCCCATCACTAGGTAGACCACCAAACACTACCCTCTGCCCATCATCTGCTCTAGCTGTGACCAAAAAGCCCTCACAGTCTACCACCACCCCATATCTTTGGAGACAATCGACTCCCAAAATAATGCCAAACCCAGTAAAGCCCAAAACAAAGCAATCACAAACAAACATGCATCCATGACTCGATAAGACCACATTACGACAAATCATGCTAAGGTTAGTCGAACCACCAATCGGGTTCGTCACTACTAAAGGTCTATCGACAATCTCGGGCTCCAATCCCAACCTATCTACCAGGGCACTAGATATGAAAGAACTGGAAGCTCCGGTATCAAACAAAACTCTAACAGGAATATCATAAACAGAAAGCATACCTTGAATAACGACATTCTTTCCCTTCTCCGCCACAGTTGGGGCATTCGACGAAGAAGGAATAGCATTAAGGGCATATGATTTCACCATCTGCTTTTCTTTAGGGGGTTGCGGACACTTGTCCTTGTGATGTCCCACTTGGCCACAGTTGAAGCACTTCCTGTCTGCTGGCTTTGCTCGACAATTACTAGCATAGTGGCCCTTCTTGCCACAGCTAAAGCACTCAACATCTTTCTTCTTCTTCTGGCCATCCATATTCTGGTTCTGCTTCCTCTTATTATGAGAACCATTCTTGCCTCCACCGCTTGCTTGCGGCTTTGGCTCCTCTGCATATGCAACCTCAGTCTTCGACTTAGGGTAAAGACTCTCTGACCTCAGTGCTTTCCCCACAATTGATTCAAACGTCTCATCGATGTGGTTAATAAGCCTTTCCCCCAAGTACTGATCCAAACCTGTTATAAACTTCTCATTCTTCTTCTCGGGAGCGTCAATGAGGGATAATCCATACTTCGATAAAGTATCGAATTCTGCAATGTAATCCGAGACCGCCCTACCATTCTGCTTGAGCTCCAGGAATTTCCTAAACAATTCTGACTTATGGGCAGCTGGGATAAATTTCTCACCGAATCAGGCCTTAAACTGATCCCAAGTAATCTAATCCTCGGGAGTAGCTGCCTTTATAGCATTCCACCAATTCATTGTCCGTCCTTACAACTGACGGGACGCTAGCTTTCTTTTCATCGCATCCTCGATACCCAAGTCTTCAAAGATATGCTCACTTCTATCCAACCAATCTTGAACATCCGTGGCCTATTCCGTTCCTTGGAACGGCTTTCCACCAAGACTAGTGTAATCTTTGTTCAGCTTGGCGAAATCTGCCCTAGGCGCCTGCACCGCTGGACCACCACCGTTACCAGCATTAGGAGCTTCCCTCTGAACATCTCTAAGCATCTCCTTCATGAGGTCAGTAAACATTGTCCTCATATCAGCAGCATTCCCATTATTGGCTCCTCTACCGGCACCCCTTGCGTATCGGCTCATCGTTCAATATGTAAAGAGAAACGATTAACCATCCTCTTTGTGGTGTCAGTGCAGTGCGACTTCATCCTTAACTTTACTAATAGTATATATATAGCTTTTGAAAACCAAAATAATCACAAATACGCGCTCTCATATATGTATTATCTCTCCCTGGTGTCTTTCCCTGGGTTAACTACGCAACCTAGAGCTCTGATACCAAGTGTGACGGCCCGCCCCGCACTAGCCGGCATTTCCCCCGAAAGTGCGCTGTACACATGCCCGACTAGCACGGAACGGTCGCCAAAGAAAGGAAAGAAGAGAATGAACTAATCGAAAACCTGTAGAATGTCTCACAACGCATGGAACAAAATATAATAATAATATACTTGACATAAAACAGGCGAGATAGTGCATAAGCTGATAACTAAAACCAACATCAACATCATCATCAGAGTAGAGGAAATCCAAATACAGCTTATTACAACTTTCCAAATTACTGTCTCTAAACAAAAGGAAGAAAGGTACACCACTAATGCCCAAAGTAGTGACCGCATCAACACAGGGAGAATATATATATATATATATATATGTATCATCCGTGGAAGCCTCCTGCTCGTCTCCGGTACAGCTACTGGTGCATACCACCTAACCTGTCTCTAGTCTGCTCGTGAGAGAACCCAGAGTAATAAGAAGAGACATAAAACTCTGGGTCAGACAAAAAGTCTGGTATGAGCGATAAGCAGCAAACAGAACAATAACAGGTATACTAAACCATACCTGAACCTGGACCTACAACCAAAGAGTTAGCACTACATACCGTACAATACTCTAAGGTGCCATTAACATATGGTGTAAAGAGTACGGGGGTGTGCATGTCATAATGATGGCAAACAAATCAAACATAGCAACCATCCTCACATCTCTCACTCAGTGCGTAAAGCATACGATGTCCACCACTTCGATCACTAGACCCATTGAGGTAATGACGGAGTTCGACTTGTACAACTACTGCTACCACTAAGCTTATCCTATGGGATCATGACCAAAACTTTTCAAATGACCCCACTTCATTGGTCTATAGCCCACTAGTCGTACCTAAGCCACTGTGGCCCTGAATCCATCCACGTACCTCCCATACATTGTTCAAAAGTTATAGACATCGACAACCCCTTAGCACACGTCCCGCGGCAAAGCCCAATCATGAAGTTAACTCGTTGGTTCCCAACTAGATCCTGAGTACAAACTTCCTATTTGGACTTCCTTTGCATCTCGAGTTTTGATCGAATTGGAGTTGGTCTCCAAGAGAGTCACCGCGTAGAAGTAGCTTAAGTCTAGTTCGGTTCGGGTATACATCATCTTCAGGTTTCTCGTTCGGTCCGGTTCGGATTCTCCATCGTGGTTTGGCTCAACTCCTTCATTCCGTTCGGTTCGGGTGCCATCCTTCAACTCAGTTCGGTTTGGGTGCCATCCTTCGCTCGGTTCAGTTTGGGTGCCTCTGCTTGGATACAGTTCGATCCTCTAGCCCTCCAGTTAGTCTGATCCGATCTCATGTCCTCCTGTCATTCCGAGCCGATCCCACTTTCTAGCTCCAATCCGATCCGATCCCCGCGCCAAGCTTTAGCCCGATCCCAACTCCAACACGATCCCAATGGCCCTCTTTTTTGCCTTGCTTTATCTTGTGCTAAGTTCAAGTTCGGTTCGGTGCTCCCTTGCCCAGTCCATTATCCGACCCGAGCCCTTCCAACCGATCCGATCCGAAACCCTACACAATTTTCCTGCGACTTTTTTCAGCGACTGTTTTACACCATACAATGGTGTTTTCAACCATTCTAACTCTTCTAATCAATCACAAAACATACCATACAGTCATAGAAAAAAATAGAAGTGACTACAAACACCAAAACGACAATCTAACATGGTAAAGTAGATCAAACATAACCAAAACCCCATATTTTCCCTTAAGCATGTTTAAGCAAAACTAATGATAGGATTAGTAAAACTTAACCAAATTAACTAAATTTTCTAACAGAGGCCTAAAATAATATTTCGAAGTTTATCAATATTTTTCCAGATTTTTAACATGTATAAATTCGCTAATTATCACTAATTACCCATAATTAGCCATAATTAGTGAGGAACTATGCAAATCACTCACCTTAGCCACAAACAAATTACCAAATCTGAAATGATTCTCTGTTTGGCGTTGTTCCCAAAGTTATACAGTAGTTCTATCTCGATTCTTGTGCTAATCCTCTTTGATTTAATGTAGATTTGGCTTAATTAGCGATTAGGAGGTGATTTGGGGTGTTTTAGATATTGGAGGCCATTACTAGGGTTCCAAGAATGAAAGTGGCGGCTGTGAAAGTGAGAAAAAGGGTGTTCTCTAAACCCTAACAGCCCTTAAATACTCCTAATCCCGAAATTCTCCTTTGGGCCAAGCTGTTAATCACCCGGTTAAGCCCAATTAAGCTGTTTTTCACCATCTGAAATTTGTTTCAGCCATATCTTCGAAACGGTGAGTCTGTTTGGCTAATGTGACCACTCTACGGAAATGTAAACCATCATTCGGTTCTAATGGAAGTGGTTTTAGGTCAAAACTCCTTTTCAATCAAAAGTTATGGTCGTAACAAGATCAGCTAGGGGCAAAATGGTCATTTAAAAATCGGCAAAAATCATGAACATGGGAAATGACCCAAATAGTCGTCTTCCAAAGTTACATGACCACACGACTTCACATTGTGAAAGAAATAAATATTCTACGATCCTTCGATGCGTAGAATGCGGGTCGTTACACACAATCTGCTAGGTCGATGTATTCGACCCAGTTTTTTCTTCCATTTTTACCTCGGTTGTTGAAATTATTTACTATCGTCTTCTAAGCGTAAACGGGGGAGTCAGTGGTTGAAAAGAATTACGCCAGTAATTGGTTGCTGAAAAGAATTACATACTTGCCTTTGTTTCACATAAAATGGGCGAATTTCTTTTGATCATTCAAACATTGTTGTGTCTTTACCTTCCTTCTATTATTTCATATAAAGAGTTTGCATTGCCTCATTTGTTCCTAGTTTCTCTAATTATTATCTTTTTTTACTACTGTAGTTGCTAACTTGGCAGTAGAAAGTTGAAAAAGTAGCGAGTGATTGCTAACTTGGCAGTTGAAAGGAAACAGAAAAGGGTAGCAATTCCATATTGGGGCAACTGCATATAGTGGCAGCTGCACAAAGGAGTCAAATTCATGAAAAAGATTTGTAAGTGCCTCTTTAAGATTGTTGTCCTCAATAATCTTAACTTTGCTTTTAATGATTAAAATCTCTAATTTATTATTTTGATAAGGACACCTTAAAATCACTAAAGAAAAATGATTATTGATTGCAGCAGCAACAACAATTTGGATGCAGGTTGCTGTTATTACTTTCGTTAAAAATACACTAATATATACATGACGTGTTTTACGCCGTCAAATAGTCCGACATCAAAATTTATATGTCGGGAAATGAAATATTTTGTTGGCTGCTTCTTTTTCGATTATTTCAATGCGCTTCCGCCTTCACTCACGATCTTAAAATATCTCAGTTCATACATTTGAATTGTACTAAGCAAACAGGCAAATGAAAATTAGATGAGGGCTTATTGTTGATAAGTTGTATGGATTTTAGTTCTATATGAGGGGACTTGAATGTTGTTGATTTATCAATGTCAGTGGATTTTTATGCAAAAATCAAACACTGTTCTGTAACACGAATTTTTCATATGACTAATTGGCAACTTCTTATCTTGTTTATTAGTTGTTTTGGAGTATAGTTATACATGAACGATAATTGCGTATTTTCGCTTCATATAAGGAAACTGCAAGTTGCACATGCTATATGACATTTCTCATTGAAATGCATGATACTTGCAAGTTTAGGTTTAATATAGTCATCATCATCTTGCTTAAGCTGTCATGGATTTTATTTTGATATGAGTAGCTTTATATGTACTTAGTTCATACACCAATCGTATTTTAAATAGGATTTTTTTTTGTTTAATATGTACTTAGTTCATACACCAATCATATATGCATCCATCTGAATAGCACGCCAAGAATCACATTATTTTCTTTTTCAACTTTATTATGACCAAGTTGTGGCTGTTTATAGTCGTCATCTTCATTTTGCATCTCACTACAAAAAACAGATGGTTGATCGATCTATTATGTAATTGCGGATGATGATGGAAGCATAGACAGTAGCCATAAACAGCATCTTGGCTTTGGAGGAACAAGTGTAGGCTGTGTAGCAGACAGACAAGAAATTGGAAGAGGCAACGGAAATCACTAATGGCATAATTGTGATCTGCTCAAAAAACCCATTGAATAAGGCTCTTTATCCATCACATGATGTTGATTTAACATGCTACTAAAAGGTATTTTTTATGCATTTAAATCTGTGCATTATTATGAAGTATATTTTGACATACATGATATAAATCCAATCTTGTTTTAATCATGTAAAATTTTATGAAAATTAACAACATTCAATAAAAACTAAGTTAGTTATTTAAAAACCATGTTTTCTATTTTGAAATCTTCGTTAATTTTTTATATAAATTGACTAAGTTTGATAAGTATGTCTAGTTTTTATAAAACGTAACTATGATAACTAAGTTTCATATAAATTAATTAAGCTTATAAATATTAACTAATTATATAAAAAATAGCTAAGTTAACTAATTTCCACATAAATTAATTAAGTTTTATAAAAAAAGTATCTAAATTTTATAAAAGAACAACTAAGTTAACTAAGTTTCATATATTTTAATTAAGTTTTATAAATATTATCTATTTTTATAAAAATAACTAAGTTAACTAAGTTTCATATAAATTAATTAAGAATACAAAAATTAACTATGTCTATAACAACAACAATAATATAATAATAAATTAACTAAGTCTATAACAACAACAATAATAATATTATAATAAATTAAATACTAATAGTTGCTTTTATATTCTGCAATATCTATTAGTTGCTTTTACCTTTGCTTTGTTTCAGTTGATTGTATGCCTATTTTACCAAAAAAACAAAGTGGCACAAGGACAAGTAATCCAACCATGAGAAGTAGTGATTGGATTTGAAGCCATACAAAAATGTATGGTTCAATTAATAATTGCATTATGTCACGTTGGGAGCATGAGTTCAATAAGGTTAACCCTTGTGTTTTCTCATTTGGAGCATGAGTTCAAATTAATTTCTTATACTGGAATAGTTGTGTGAACGTGGTATATTTTTTTAATGGATTACTACCAAAACATACAAAAGTCAAATGCCTTGTTGATGCCGGTCTTTTCTTGATCCGTAAGATCTTCACATTCCAACCATCTTTTGTTGTTGTGGTTTGTTAAATCATTTCTCGTAAGATATTTTATTATTTAGGTTCAGACTTTACAATATTATTAACAGTTTCATTAAACTAGAACTAGAATCACTTAGTAAGTAAGAATGCATTATTATGCCAACTCTTTTAATTTTCTTTGATTATTTTTCATTACATTTCAAATTATATTATTCAATAGTAACCTAAATTTGATAGGATCGATTAAGGGTTACTTCAAGCTACACCCACAATATCACACACAAGACAATCAATCAACACACCATTCAAATAAAAAAGATATGATGAAAGTAAAATAGCAAGACACAAGATTTTATACGTGGAAAACCTCTTCGATGTAAAGAGTAAAAACCACGAGACCTCTTAAGGAGTCTGCCCTCTTCTCTTATTGATAAACCAAAAAGGCAAAACAGCCCCAAAATGTCTACAAAAGATTCGCTTCTAATCACCGGAATCCAAAAACAATAAGAGATGAAAAAGGTGTAAGAGTACACCCTATGTGTGCACTTCAGGCCAGCGGTGAATCGATCAAGAATAAAGCTCAATCTTTAAGACCAAAACACCTTAAAGAAGATGATAAATGACCAAAAACTGCTGCTGCCTTATGTGACCAGATCTGGTTATATTAACCCTCTTTTCTTTTAATGTGCATACCAAAAATGTGAGTAATCTCCCAAATATCTTTCTTGAAGAAAAAAAAGATATTGTTGCACAAAAGGCATGCTTGCACAACAATTTTGGGAAAAAGACAAAACTAATAAATCTCACCTACAAATTAAGCATGGCTTGCATAAAAAGATATGCCAAATATTCCTGCATAAAATTATGCCAAATATGCCTGCATAAAATTATGCCAAATATGGGCTGGAATACCCAATAATCTCCCCCTCCAGCCCAACTTGGGGAAGATATGCATGCTTCAATCATCATTTGAAACTCATTCCCACAAGCTTGCTACAAACATCAAGCTTGTTTCCTAGAACCACTTTAGTCAACATATCTGCACCATTCTTGTTTGTATGAATTTCCTTTAACTTGAGCATATTTTCTTCAATCACATTTCTTAACCAATGATACCGAACATCAATATGCTTAGTGCGTGCATGATACATGGAATTCTTTCTCAAATCCATAGCACTCTGACTATCACAGAATACTATATACTCTTCTTGTTGCAAACCAAACTCTTGAAGGAACCTCTTCAACCAAATCATCTCTTTACTTGCT